>SJYX01017681.1:151390-172530 GCA_006410675.1 Oreotragus oreotragus | reverse complement strand
GAACTGTGGTTTGGAGAAGACTCTTGAGAGTCCCTTGGATGGCAAGGAGATCAAGCCAGTCCATCCTAAAGGAAGTCAGTCCTGAATATTCATTGGAAGGACTGATACTGGAGCTAAAAATCCAATACTTTGGCCACCTGATGGGAAGAGCTGACTCATTGGAAAAGACCCTGATGCTGCGAAAGATTGAAGGCAGAAGGAGAAGGGGACGACAGAGAATGATGATTGGATGGCATCACTGACTCGATGGACATGAGTTTGAGTAAACTCTGGGAGTTGATGATGGACAGGAAGGCCTGGCGTGCTGCAGTCTGTGGGGTTGCAAAGAGTCGGACAATACTGAGTGACTGAACTGAACTGATGCCATTAAACCATCTCATCCTCTGCTGCTCTCTTCTCCTTTTGTCTTCAATCTTTCCCAGCATCAGGATCTTTTCCAATGANCTCTAGACCTGTCTCTTATACACATCTAGATGTGTATAAGAGACAGGGGTTGCAAAGAGTCGGACAATACTGAGTGACTGAACTGAACTGATGCCATTAAACCATCTCATCCTCTGCTGCTCTCTTCTCCTTTTGTCTTCAATCTTTCCCAGCATCAGGATCTTTTCCAATGAATTGGCTCTTGGCATCAGGTGGCCAAAGTATTGGAGCTTCACCTTCAGCATCAGTCTTTCCAAGGAATATTCAGGGTTGATTTCCTTTAGGATTCTTATAAATATTTATAAAATATTTGAACAGATACTGTCCAAAGATATGAATGTAAAATTTTGATAGAATTCACTTTTACAGGAGTCTTGTGGAAGGGAATATCTGTGGGACTAGATAGAAGAAGGACTATGAATTGCTCTATTAAAAGGAGGAGGAGGGACATCCCTTGGCNCGAACAGATACTGTCCAAAGATATGAATGTAAAATTTTGATAGAATTCACTTTTACAGGAGTCTTGTGGAAGGGAATATCTGTGGGACTAGATAGAAGAAGGACTATGAATTGCTCTATTAAAAGGAGGAGGAGGGACATCCCTTGGCAGTCCAGTGGTTAGGAATCTGCCTGTCAGTGCAGGAGACACCGACTCGATCCCTGGTCTGGGAAGATTCCACATGCTGGGGGACAACAATGTCCTCAAGCTTCATTGAACTGAAGTCCACATACCTAGAGCCCATGAACCACAAGAAAAAACACCGCCCTGTGAAGCCTGCCCACCACACCCTCACAGCAACCAGAGAGATAAGTCAAGAGTAATTGGATAGGAGGGGCTCAAGTTAAGCTGCCCCCCTCCCCCACAGAAAAATTCAGATCATCATTGTTCACAATCAGAAGTGAATTTCACACAAAATTGAAGGGGGTTTTGACCCTTGTGAGTAGAGGAGTGTGTGGAGGCAGAAGGCAAATCTGCAAGCAGTCGATGAGCGAATGGTCCATCTCCTGGAAGCGGGAATGGAAAGACTGGCTGAAACGGATGATCTCAAGTATCTCTGTAATGAGCTGAATTTATGGCGGAGTGCAAGGCCAAGGGCATTTATTAGTAAATAACAAGGAGAGTGTGGCCATGTCCCTATCACGGGCTTGTAATCAGTCAGAGGTTGGTCTCCTGGGAGATTGTTAGGAGGAAAACACTGCCATGGCCAGACAGTGATGCATTGGGGGGCTCATTAATGACTATGGGATCAGACATCTAATTTCTGTACATGTAGAACTTCTGTTTATTAGGGAAGCAGGGAGAAATGACTGAGAGACCCTGTGACTCTCCTTTATAGTCTGGTTTCTAAAAGACAGCAAATGTTGGAGTGGAACTTAAGTTAACCGCAAATATTTGGAAGTGCTAATGAGATCATATATTATTCTGACATCGAGGATATTGATGAACACAATGCCTAGTGTAAGTAGTCTCTTACTTATGGAATGTTTTGACAGAGATGTGCGTTAAAATCTATGAATAAAGTCATAGCAATAGATTCATATATTATGAGTGATGGGTAGGGAGTAAGGTGTGCACTGTGCTTAGTTGCTCAGTCATGTCTGACTCTTTGCAGCCCTGTGGACCATAGCCCGCCAAGCTCCTCTGCCCATGGGGATTCTCCAGGCAAGAACACTGGAGTGGGTTGCCATGCTCCTCTCCAGGGGATATTTCCAACCCAGGGATCAAACCCAGGTCTCCTGCATTTCAGGCAGATGCTTTACTGTCTGAACCACACTACGTTATGCAGTGTAACAAATGCAATAATGCAGAATAATTCATAATGTAACAAATTATGTCGAATAAGTCATGCTGTAACAAATGCAATAAAGTAGAATTCAAGGTACTCTGATGACCTTGGTAGCTTTGATGAAGATGACACTCTTGGCAGGCAGGCTTAAACCATACTCTCACTGATCAGGAGACGCAGGCGAGTCCCTGTTGTTGTTCAGTTGCTCAGTCATGTCCAACTCTTTGAGACCCCATGGCCTGCAGCATGCCATCCACTATCTCTCAGAGTTTGCTCAAATTCATGTCCACTGTGTTGGTGATGCTATCCAGCCATCTCATCTTCTGCCATCTTCTTCTCCTTTTGTCTTCAGTCTTTCCCACCATCAGGGTCTTTTCCAAGGAGTCTCTATGTGTCATATAAAAGCTGATCTAGTCAGATCAATGCATAGTAGATGAAAATGAACTTTAAGTCTGATGTATAAAAGTCAGGATCTTCCAGGTTCGATACAGGATGCTTGGGACTGGTGCACTGGGATGACCTGGAAGGATGGTATGGGGAGGGAGGTGGGAGAGGGGTTCAGGATAGGGAACACGTGTACGCTCGTGGTGGATTCATGTTGATGTGTGGCAGAACCAATACAATATTGTAAAGTAATTAGCCTCCAATTANGAACTCTGGGAGATGGTGATGGACAGGGAGGCCTGGCGTGCTGCGATTCATGGGGTCACAAAGAGTCGGACACGACTGAGCGACTGAACTGAAGTAAGCTAAATGACACGATGAGTAAGGGAGTGAAGCAGAGAAAAAAATCCAGGTGTCTGCTGTGTTCTCCATGAGTTAGGCAACAGCTTAGAAGAATGGAGTATGGAATTGGGGAAAGCAGTAATGATGGGAAGAGTGCCAGTGGGTGGTTGGAAAGGGTGCTAATTACAGATACAAATGATATATATTATATAAAAAAATAAACAACAAGGCCCTACTGTATAGCACAGGGAACTATAGCAGAGTCAGACATGATTGAGTGACTAAGCATGCATGTGCACACACACACAAGTATAACTGAACACTTTGCTGTATACCAGAAACTAACATTACATTATAAACTAATGGAACTTCAATAAAAAAACAAAAAACAAGCAAACCTCAGTTCTTGAGACAAACCAGCATCCAGTTTGTCTTTAGAGTCATCAAGCATGGAGATTCTGATGCAGTTATCCATATCAATTTAATATTGTCATATTTATATTCTTCTTGTTTAGGAAAATCTCTGAGCCACACCAAGAATTATTTCTATAATAAAAGCTCTAGCTTTAATTTTCCATTTCTTTTTTCTCATAAGGATTATGAAGATATAACACACATTTCAAGTTTTTAATGCAATAAAGCCATTAATGAAAACAAAAAATTTTTTAATGCAAATGATAATTCTCGTTATGTGTTGATTAAACCATAGGGGGTCTATATCTCATGTTTTTAAAATATCAAAATGAATGAAATTACATTAACAGAAATAATGATTTTCTATTACTAAAACAGGAAAACATACAGCCTATGAAAAATGACATGGCGATCAGCAGTGCAAAGCAATGAAAATCAAGTGAGATTAGCAGACTGGCTAAAAGAACTACTATTAAGGGATAAAATATGCATGTTACCTCTCTAGTACATTTTAAAGTCATTATAAAACAAAGAATGCATAATAGTAATAGCTGGTTATCTTTAAATGCACAAATTATATAGCGTGTGACTGAACAAATTCAAAGATTTCAATAATGCATGGAAGTATCATGTTACAAAGATTTAAAGACTTTATACTATAAAAGTGTTAGTCTCTCAGTCATGTCTGATTCTTTGCGACCCCACTAGGCTCTTCTGTCCATGGGATTCTCCAGGAAAATATACTGGAGTGGGTAGTCATTTCCTTCTTCAGGGGATCTTCCCTACTCAGGGATCAAACTGAGGTCTCCTGTATTATAGATGGTTTCTTCACTGTCTGAGCCACCAGGGAAGCTGGTTGCAAACCACTTCAGCGTTCTTGGCTTGAGAACCCCATGAACAGTATGAAAAGGCAAAAAGGCATGACACTGAAAGATGAGCCCCTAAGGTCAGTAGGTGTCCAATATATCACTGGAGAAACAGTTCCAGAAAGAATGAAGAGGCTGGACCGAGATGGAAACATCTCGTAGCTGTGGATGTGTCTGGTGGTGTACAGTCTGATGCTGTACAGAACAAAAGGAACCTGGAATATTAGGTACATGAATCAAGGCAAATTAGATGTGGTCAACCAGGAGATGGCAAGAGTGAACATCGACATCTTAGGAATCATGATGGTATGATGGACAGGAATGGGTGAATTTAATTCAGATGACCACTATGTTTATTATGGTAGGCAAGAATCCCTTAGAAGAAATGGAGTAGCCCTCATAGTCAACAAAAGAGTCTTTAATGCAGTACTTGGGTGCAATCTCAAAAATGAGAGAATGATCTCAGTTTGTTTCCAAGACAAATCATTCAACAACACAGTAATCCAAGTGTATGCCCCAACCACTGATGCTGAAGTTGAATTGTACTATGAAGAACTACAAGACATTCTAAAACTAACACCAGAAAACTATGTCCTTTTCGTCATAGGGGATTGGAATGCAAAAGCAGGAAGTCAAGAGCTACCTGAAATATCTAGCATGTTTGGCCCTGCAGTACAAAATGAAGCAGGGCAGAAGCCCACAGAACTCTGCCAAGAGAACACACTGGTCATAGCAAACACCCCCTTCCAAAACACAAGAGACAGCTCTACACGTGGGCATCTCCAGATGGTCAATACTGAAACCAGACTGAGGATATTCTTTGCAGGCAATGGCACCCCACCCCAGTACTCTTGCCTGGAAAATCCAATGGACGGAGTAGCCTGGTGGGCTGCAGTCCATGGGGTCGCTAACAGTCGGACAGACTGAGCGACTTCACTTTCACTTTTCTCTTTCATGCATTGGAGAAGGAAATGGCAACCCACTCCAGTATTCTTGCCTGGAGAATCCCAGGGATGGGGGAGCCTGGTGGGCTGCCGTCTATGGGGTCACACAGAGTCGGACATGACTGAAGTGACTTAGCAGCAAAGATGGAGAGGCTCTATACGGTCAGCAAAAACAAGACCGGGAGCCGACTGTGGCTCAGATCATGAACTCCTTATTGCAAAATTCAGACTTAAATTGAAGAAAGCAGGGAAAACCACTCGGCCATTCAGGTATGACCTAAATCAAATCCCTTATGATCATACAGTGGAAGTGACAAATAGATTCAATGGATTAGATCTGATAAGCAGATCTGTCTGAAGAACTATGGACAGAGGTTTGTAACACTGTACAGGAGAGAGTGACCAAAACCCTCCTAAAGAAAAAGAAATGCCAAGAAGGCAAAGTGGTTGTCTGAGGAAGCCTTACAAACCGCTGAGAAAAGAAGAGAAGCAAAAGGCAAAGGAGAAAGGGAAAGACACACCCAACTGAATGCAGAGTTCCAGAAAATAGCAAATAAGAAAGCTTTCTTAAATGAACAATGCAAAGAAACAGAGGAAAACAATAGAATGGGAAAGATGAGAGACTCTTCAGGAAAACTGGAGATCCCAAGGGAACATTTCATGCAAAGATGAGCACAATAAAGGAGAGACACAGCAAAGACCTAACAGAAATGAAAAAGGTTAAAAAGAGGTGGCAAGAATACATAGAACTATATTAAAAAGGTCTTAGTGATCGAGATAATCACGATGGTGTGGTCACTCACCTAGAGCCTGACATCCTAGAGTGTGAAGTCAAGTGGGCCTTAGGAAGCATTACTACAAACAAAGCAAGTGGAAGTGATGGAATTCCAGCTATTTCAAATCCTAAAAGATGATGCTGTTAAAGTGCTGCACTCAATATGTCAGCAAAATTGGGAAACTCAGCAGTGGCCACAGGACTGGAAAAGGTCAGTTTTCATTCCAATCCCATAGAAGGGCAATGCCAAAGAATATTCAAACTAACATACAATTGTGCTTATTTCACATCCTTGCAAGGTAATGCTCAAAGTCCTTAAAGCTAGGCTTCAACAGTACATGAACTGATAACTTTCAGATGTAAAAGTTGGCTTTAGAAAAGCAGAGGAACAGAGATCAAATTGCCAGCATTCAATGGATCACAGAAAAGGCAAGATAATTCCAAAAAACATCTACTTCTGCTGCATTGACTACAATAAAGCCTTTGACTGTGTGGATCACAACAAACTGTAGAAAATTCTTCAGGAGATGGGAATAACAGACCACCTTACCTGCCTCCTGAGAAACATGTGTATGCAGGTCAAGAAGCAATAGCTGAAACCAAACATGGAACAAATGGACTGGCTCAAAACTGGGAAAGGAGTATGTTCAGTCTGAATATTGTCACTCTGCTTAATTAACATGCAGAGTATATCATGCAAAATGCTGGGCTGGATGAATCACAAGCTGGAATCAAGACTCCTGGGAGAAATGTCAATAATCTCAGATATGCAGATGATACCCCCCCTAATGGCAGAAAGCAAAGAGGAACTAAAGAGCTGCTTGATGAGGGTGACAGAGGAGAGTGAAAAAGCTGGTTTAAAACTCAACATTCAAAAAACTAAGATAATGGCATCCGGTCCCATCACTTCATGGCAAACAGATAGGGAAAAAAATGGCAACAGTGGCAGATTTTATTTTCTTGGGTTCTAAAATCACTGAAGATGGTGACTGCAGCCATGAAATTCAGATGCTTGCTCCTTGGAAGAAAATCTATGACAAACCTAGACAGCATTATTAAAAAGCAGAGACACCACACTGCCAACAAAGGTCCATATATAGTCACAGCTATAGTTTTTCCAGTAGTCATGTATGGATGTGAGAGTTGGACCATAAAGAAAGCTGAGTGTCACAGAATTGATGCTTCCGAATTCTGGTGCTGGAGAAGACTCCTAGAGTCCCTCGGACTGCAAGGAGATGAACCAGTCAATCCTAAAGGAAATCAACCCTGCGTATTCACTGGAAGGACTGATGCTAAAGCTCTAATACTTTGTCCACCTGAAGTGAAGGGTTGATTCATTGTAAGAGATCCTGACGCTATGAAAGATGGAAGCAAAACGAAAAGAGGAGGGCAGAGGATGAGTTGGTTAGACAGTATCATCGACTCAATGGACATGAGTTTGAGCAAACTCCAGGAGGCAGTGAAGGATAGGGAAGCCTGGAGTGCTGTAGTACATGGGGTCGCAAAGACTCCAACATGACTGACTTAGCCACTGTACAAAACAACAACATACTATAGAAGTAATAATTTATCAATACATACACACTCCCTTAGGAATTCTTCTGAAATATTCTCTTCTAAAAGCTGTTCCACAATATGTAGAGCTTTTCTCTCAAACTCAATCTTCTTTCTGACAGCTGCTTCTAGTTCTGCTTTCCTAAAATAAAAAAAAAAAAAAAAAGGTATTTAAGTTATTCTACTTAAGTTTTAGCATAGCCAATTCTACATTTTAAAATTAAACACTAACAATGTACTATTTTGCTATTAAGGTTAAATGTATATTTTTTAAATGCTGTTTCTTTTGATCCAGTATTTTTCAAAAGGGAAACAAACTACTTGTTATTGACGTCTGTCATAATAGGATTATTTCCAGGGCTCAGAGAACAAGGAAGAATTTAGAGCATCCTATAAAAAAGAAAATGAGAGGAAATCTTTTTTGCCAGTTAGGACTATCATTATTGAAATGATAATTTATCATTCTCTATAATTTCTCTGAGCTTTTACCTAAAAATGGAGGCTTTTCCCTTGAAATCATTAGAAATCAGAAGGGAACAGAGAGGAAAAATATGATTTTGGTTGTTCTCTTAAATACAAATTTCTTTGTGCTAATTCTCAAATGTTAACTAAAAGGCCAGCCTGGTTTAACAGGACAGAGTCATACTTGCAAAGAAGTATTTACTTACTTTTGTTGTAAAGTCTTATTAAATAACTATACCAGTATGACTATATGGTTCTGGAAAACAACAATCTAGGAGGCACCGGTGAAAATCTGTCAGCCTCTGCAGGCCCCACACATCATATAAAAGCAGAGGCTATCTGATCAAAAAATGGGCCTAGGACAGTGGTCCTCAATTCCAGCGCAGTGTAGGATCATCTGATGAGACCTTTTTTTAAAAAGATACCACGCTCAGGTCCCACTGCAGGCTAACTAAACAAGAATCTTTGAGGATAGGCTCTAATTAATGGTGTTTTCTTAAAAGTGCTCCAGATAAACCTAGTGTGTAACAGAGTTGAGAACCAGTACCATGGGAACAAAGATACCAACTATCCTGGTGACTTGTTTGCTACACTAGTTCCTACTCGCCCACCAGAACAACCCTGCTGCCATCCTGGACCTTGACTGCTCTCATGTGGACCTAGAATGTACTCAGTCCTGAATATTCATTCCAAGGACTGATGCTAAAACTCCCATACTTTGGCCATATGATGCCTGATGCTGGGAAAGATTGAAGGCAGGAGAAGGGGACATCAGAGGATGAGATGGTTGGATGGCATCACCGACTCAATGAACATGGGTTCAAGCAAGCTCTGGGAATTGGTGATGAACAGGGAAGCCTAGCATGCTGCAGTCCATGGGGTCTCAAAGAGTCAGACATGATTCAGTGACTGAACTGAACTGAGAATGTACTCACCTTTTCTCCCTACCTTTATTGACTGCCAAGACTTTAGCATCTAATTTCTTGCCTGGAGCAATATGTTTTACAAAAACAATTTGGAGAATTGACACAGGACTGCCAGCTAGGGACAAATAAGGACATTAAAACAAGAATGTCTCACTGTTCACACTGTTCGCTAAACCCAGGGTAGGCAAGGCGCTAGCAGGGAAGCTGGAAGAAAACTCAAGGAGTCATAGCAAGTGAAGACACATTTATTCTCTCCCGACTGCAACAACAGCTGTAGCAGCAGATACACTGTATTCTCTCCTCTCATGACTAACCCAGTGGACACAGCCCTAATGCAGCCAAAAAGCTCTTCAGGTGGAGCTCATATATGTTTACAGAACAGAAGTGGCCTGTGGCCAAGTGGGTACATCGTGACGTGCGTATGCGGTGCTCTAAGTGATCTCAACTGTTACATGACCATGTATTTACAAAATCTGGGGTCACAGTCAGATGCCCTGAGGCAAGAGAGCCTGACCACCACCACTTTGGTTAATCTCCTCTTTCCCTACAAAGAAGAAACTTGTAATTAACACCTGTTCTCCCACCATTTCATAAAGACCAATCTTACATCAAAAATGTAAAAAGGACATGGACACAGATTAAATATTCTTTGTATTGAAAAAAAGTTTTCTGTGCAGTACCAAAGTTCTTTGTACTGGATATACTTAGCTTTATGAAAAGCATTATTTTTCTCATTTTGCTGCTTACCAATAAAAGCTATGTCATTTACTAAGATCAGAATAGAATATGCATTAGGAGTTGCTGACTTAAGGCGTTAATTACCTCAATCTGCAGGAACAGCAAACTCCTCTGAACTGATGAATATCTACAGCTGTTTCCCATGGACAGCCCTGTCTCAGAGCTCCCTTCTATCCCACATGACGACACATGGTGTGGTCTACAGCAGTGGTTCTCAAACTTCTGGGCATCAGTGGTCCTTTATAATCTTAGTTTTTGCTTATGCAGATTATATCTCTTGATAATTACCATACTGGGATTAAAGGTGAGAAAAATTTCAAGCACTCATGAACTCATTTAATAGTAATACATACATTATACGTTAACATATATTTAAATGAAAACTTCAGTGTGAATTACAGAATTGTTTTATATTTTCACAAAGCTCTTTATAATTTCTGGCTTAATACTATTCAGCTGGATTGAATGTAGAAGTATTTTTCAGTAGGAATAAATTCATGAAGGATCACTTCTCTCAACACCTAGTCGGTTACCCTCAAGGATCATCCTGGGTGATCTGCTTGAAATACATTTCAGCTTATCTATATTCTTCACATTGCAGTACTTAGAATAAAAGATAATCTCCTCAGGTGTGTAATCAGATCTATGTTGAAGAGACCTGCAAATTACTATTATCATTATTAACTAAACTTTACTGTTGTATTATTTTCTAAAGCCAAGTATAGTCATTCTGCTCCATAGGAAAACAGATCTCAAATTCATCTATTTCTCCACTCCCAAATGATCTTTATCCCTAACACCTTAACACTTCTGAAACTTAAATTCTATTACTTCATTACTTCAAGTTTTGTTTGCACTTAGAAAATCTGAATTTCTCACCCTAGCCTACTGGTACTGTTTGAATGCAACCCTGCCTCTAACTTATTCCTACACTCCTTTCTTCCTTTGCTCAGAATGCTTCACATGACCTTGGGTATCTCTCCTTTTTTTCTTGTCACATATCTTGGTGCTTCTAGCTGGAAGTCTCTCCTCACTACTCTGTCTGGTAAGTGCCTACCTAACCTTCCAGTCAGTCTAATTATTACTTTCTTGGAGAAGCTTTTCCCTGAACACATACCACCGTTCCTGCCAACCTCTTCTGTTTTTAGTTCCATCACAGCCTTTTCATTTGCAATTATGTATTTATTTGTGATAATTTGATATTTCTCTGTTCTATTAGACAGGAACTGTGTCTATACTGTTCAAAATCATATCCTTAGGGCCTCTGAAACTGAAAAACTCCCAAAAGAGAACACAGGCAGAACAGCCTTTGACATAAATCTTAGCAATTTTTTTTAATGTCTTCCAAGCTGAAGGGAATGAGCAAATATAAACAAACAGGAAGGACCTAATTATACTTAAAAACTTTTGCAAACAAAAGAAAACCATCAACAAAATGAAAAGACAATCTACTGATGGGGAGAAAATATTTGCAAATGATATGACTAATGAGAGGTTAATATCCAAAATATATAAACAGTTCACACAATTCAATAACAAAAAAAACAATCCAATTAAAAACTGGGCAGAAGAAACAGGACACTTGCCCAAGAATGTATAGATGGCCAACAGGCACATGAGAAAATGCTCAACATCACAAATCAGCAGAGAAATGCAAATCAAAACCAGAAAATGAGGTATCACCTCACATCTGTCAAAAAAGCTATCATTTAAGTCTGCAAATAACAAATGCTGAGGAGGATGTGGAGAAAAGGGAATCCTCCTGTTAGTGGGAATTTAAATTGGTGCAGCCACTACGGAAAACAGTATAGAGGTTCCCTAAAATACTAAAAACTACCATATGATCCAGCAATTTCACTCCTGGGTATACATGTGAAGAAAATTACAACACTAGTTTGAAAAGACACATGCGACTCAATGCTCATAGGAGCATAATTTATAATTGCCAAGATACAGAAGCAATATTAAGTGTCCATCAACAGACGAATGGATAAAGATGATATGGTTTACACATGCCATGGAATACTGCTACTGCTAAGTCACTTCAGTCATGTCCGACTCTG
The DNA here is from genome assembly GCA_006410675.1 of Oreotragus oreotragus. Taxonomy (NCBI): domain Eukaryota; kingdom Metazoa; phylum Chordata; class Mammalia; order Artiodactyla; family Bovidae; genus Oreotragus; species Oreotragus oreotragus. The sequence goes on along the minus strand of SJYX01017681.1, from coordinate 160,852 downwards.
TGCGACCCCATAAACGGCAGCCCACCAGGCTCCCCCGTCCCTGGGATTCTCCAGGCAAGAACATTGGAGTGGGTTGCCATTTCCTTCTCCAGCCATGGAATACTACTCAGCCATAAAAAAGAATGAAATTCTGCAATTTGCGACAACATGGATGTCCCTAGAGGATATTATGCTTTGTGAAGTGACTCAGAGAAAGACAAATATTCTGACATCACTTATATAGAGGACAAATCAGTGGTTACCAGTGGGGAAACAGCAGGGGGAGGGGCAAGAGTGGGGTATGGGATTAAGAGATACAACCTATGTATACAATAAAAAAGCAACAAGAAAGTATTGTATAGCACAGGGAAATTTAGTTATTTTGTAATGTCTTAGAATATAATCTATAAAATATTTAATCGCTATACTGTACATCTGAAACTAATATTATAAATCAACTAGAGTTCAATTAAAATTTAAAAAATCTTATCCAGAGACCAACACAGATCTAGCATATCTTACATTCAGTAAATAACTCTTGAATAAATGAGTAAATTAAAACCAATACTTCATAAAATCTTAACTTATAGATATATATAGTTACATCATCCTCAAAGATGACATCTATTCTAAGAACCTTTTGTGCCAGGAGAGAAAGGTTGCCTTTTTAGGAGATGCCCATTGAATAGTATGGAAAAACTTTTTGCTGAAAATATGGACATGATGTAAACAAAGAAAAACAACAAAAAGTTTCTTGGAGTCTGGTATGTAAAACAAAAAAGGAAAGTATCTGAAGAAATGAAAAAAAGGTTCCTAGTTAATTCAGGAATGTTTATTACCACTGACATTTTTCTACAGATAGTCATACATTCACCAGCAATCTAAAAGTGTCAACTTGGATTTCTTAAGGCATGGAAGAGTAGGGGAAATAACAGTCTATGTGAGAGTTTACAGTACTTCTCAGATCTTCCCCTTCTCGCTAAATAATTTTCTCTGAGGTAGTACCTATTACACTTTTTACAAATGGTTCAATTAGTATGAGATTAACAGATAAGTGAAGGCAGCTGTCTATGTAATTCTTCATACCTTTGAGAAGCATCTTCTCGGTTCAAGGCACTTGTCTGCTTAGTACCTACCATTAAAAGAAACAAAAAACAGTAGGTCAAGTGTACCCAAACACCAGGTTACAGGACAGATTCTTGCCCCCCAAAAATGTAGACCATCCTTTCTTCTCCACACATTTCACTTCCAACTCTGTGTGAAAATCAAATGAAATGAGAAGGGAATCCCATTCGGTTTTGCAAGCTAATTATTTTTAAAATGTACCTCTTTCAGGACTGAATTTTCTCATTATCCTAGTCGCATAATTAAGCACTCCTGAAAGCCTGAGATCTAGGAGCAACCTCTCTTCGTCTCCCTCAATGTTCGTCCTCTGGTAAAGAGGGGTGTGACCCCCCCCCCAAGAGATCCAGGGCACCATAGGGGCAGCCCACCTGCAAGGAGGACCAATGCTAGGGTGAAGGCCAGCTGCACTCGGCCTTCCAACGCCCTCCTGGTCCCTGCCCACTCAGACGACCCCGATTGTAGGCTCTCAGGACCTCTCCTGCCCGTTCCCTTAGAGCCTGGGGCACAGCCAGCCCATTCTGGGGGGAAATCTTGGAAGACTAGCGTCAAGAGATGGGGATTCGGACGAAGGTCTTTCCCAGAAGGCGAGAGTTCGGCGGTAGAAAGCTCTTGGCCTTCTTGCCCCCGAGGATCTCCTTCCCTGGAGCACCCTTTAGGATCTCCTTCCCTGGAGCACCCTTTCGGGAGCGCCCGCATGCCTCCGTCTGGAATTCTGTCGGGGCCGAATTCTCAGTTCCAAACTTGGGAACAGGCCCTTCCTCCTACCTGCGACGTCTCGGGAGGCGCGGGGACGCCGGGCTTTGCGGCCCGCAGAGCGCGGTCCGACCCAGTCGGCCATGGGGTGCGTCGTCAGTGTCGGAACCGACCTTGGCGTCTCTCCCCCCAGACTCCGCCTCCCGTCGCGCAGCGCGGGGCGGGGCCGGCTGGGAGGGAGGGACCCGGAAAGCAGCGCGGCGGCGGCGGTCGCGGCGGCGGCGAAGGAGAGCCGCGAGAGGGGCGAGAGGCCTGGCGGTAGGTGGACACGCGCGGGGTCCCTGGCGGCCGGGGCCCGCGGTGGGAGGTGAGCCGCGGAGGACCCGGCGTCGGGGCCGAGGCCTCTGTGAGGTCTGGGGCCCAATGGCCGACGCAGGCAGGAACCGGGAGAAATGGCTTCCCTTGGATGCAGCCTGCACGCGCGCTGGGGTTTTATTCGCTGCTGTGAGGATCCGGCGGAACGCCGTCTCTACTACTGGGCTGGGAACCGGGCGGTGTTGCCCTGAGGGCGGCCTGTTGCCTGTCTTCGCGCGATACAGTGATTTCACTATCACGATTGCTTATATGGGGCGGGGCGCAGTACATCTGTTACAGACAGATGCCCGCGTCTGTAACGCTCGTTACTCTTGGAGTGGAAGGCATCCCAACTTTCATCCCCTCCAGGTGTTACACTCCAATTTCTATCAAATGGGACATTAAAAAAAAAGAAAAGAAAAAGGCTCCCTGATAATTAGAATTGATTTCAGGCCCACCTTTGGGGTGGGGGAGACTGTCTTTTAAAAGATCTTAGTGTAAATTTGTGCTACCTCTTGGGAATGAATTAACGACTTTCTTTCCCCTTCAGTTTATCTTTCAAAATTATGCTCCAAAAAAATTTAAAGGATGAAATAAGAGGTTTTTGTTCTTCTGTTTTTTTTAAATTTCTTCGGCTAACGTTTCAGTAAAAAAAAGTTTCAGCTTTAAAAACTTTCCGTTTTCTTTATTGTATTTATTAATAATTCATCAGAATGAAGTAACTTATACTGAAGTAACTTATAATGAAGTAACTTATTACTGATAGTTAACAGTGTATTTATATTATAAATTTCAGCATCAAAACTGGAGAAAATAAGGAATGGCTGTGGAGGAACTACAGTCCATCATAAAGAGATGTGTAAGTAATTTTTTCTGTTTTTTGTTTTTAATGATGTTTAATGACCTTTCAGAATATGGGAAGAGCACAGATTATTTTTAATTACATCTGCAGTCACTCAAATTGTTAATCTTCTTTAATCCTTGCTTTTTTTGACCTATGAATAAATAGCATGAAGGCAGGAAGATAGATTGCCTATGTCACTTAGGGAAATAATCTTCACACTTTTAATACAGATCCTTATCATAGATTTCTTTGGCACAGTGGATTTCAAGGCGATTTATTGAAGTATTTTTTAGCCTAATCCTAATTTTCATACATATGCTTATGTGCAGCTTATCTAGAATTTAAACGGATTTCTTTTTTTAGAGAGAAATCAAATAATTATTGAATTTCCATTTGCCTAAACATGCTTGTTTTTTTGTTTGTTTCTGCCAGCAAATCCTAGAAGAGCAAGACTTTAAAGAGGAAGATTTTGGCCTGTTTCAGTTGGCAGGCCAAAGATGTATAGATGAAGGGCACATAGATCAGCTATTAGAAATTATTCAGAATGAAAAGAATAAGGTAAGTACAATCTTTCTGTGTACTTTTTCAGTCTCTACTAGTAAGAGAATAGGCACATGATACTATCATTCATCCATTCATTTTTTTCAGCAAACATTTAATAATCAACTTAAATATCCACTGTAGAAAACTGTGGAAAATAAAAAGAAAATAAAATCAATTGTATACTTTAAGGTGCTTACAGTCCAGTGGAAGATATAAACATGTAAAGAACTAGCAATAAAGAGGCAGAGTAAACAGATGGTTTATATCTGTTAACTCATTTAGCTTCTCCAGAATAAGTGTTACAGTTGAAATATAAGTAAAATGCAAATAATATTTTGGGAGAGCTGGAGGACCTTGTTGGCCAATATAATCCATCATCCGGCTATAACTGTCTCAGAAATCATTCTGCACAATGGGAAAGGATCTTGTTGGGATCAGGAACAGGTGTTTATAACACCACCTAATTTTGTCTTTGGACCCATCCCAGCCCCACACTTCCTATGTAAGACATCATCTTGTTTCAAGGAACAAACTTTATAGTCCTATTTATTTATACAGTTTTTGTAGGGACTTCCTGGCAGTCCAGTGGTTAAGACTGGGTGCTTCCTCTGCAGGGGCACAGGTTCCATCCCTGGTCAGGGAAAAAAAAATCTGGCATGCCATGTGGTTCCACCAAAAAAAATTTTTTTCTTTGTTATAACATTCTAGTCATTCTGGCCTAGGATTACATACAGGGCACCTTGATTATATTTAGATTACTAAAACCTTTTAATCATACCTTGTTATAGAATCTATTACTAATTCAAAGGGCTTGTCTCTATTTATAATTTTTTTAGTAAATATTAGGACATTTTATTTAGTATGTTTGTTTTTTGATATGTATTCATAATACCACTGTAGCCCCAAATAAAATAATGCTTTCTTTAACTCCTTGGTTTTTCCCAATTGCATTCTCAGAGGAGAACCTTTGAGAATACCTTACTTTTAGCTAATCATAATAAAATTAATAAAAGTTAACAATATTTATTGTGTATCTACTGTGTGTCAGATGCACTTAGGTGCTTTAAAAAGCAGAGACATAACTCTGCCAACAAAGGTCCGTCTAGTCAAGGCTATGGTTTTTCCAGTGGTCATGTATGGATGTGAGAGCTGGACTTATAAAGAAAGCTGAGCACCGTAGAATTGATGCTTTTGAACTGTGGTGTTGGAGAAGACACTTGAGAGTCCCTTGGACTGCAAGGAAATCCAACCAGTCCATTCTGAAGGAGCTCAGCCCTGGGATTTCTTTGGAGGGAATGATGCTGAAGCTGAAACTCCAGTACTTTGGCCACCTCATGTGAAAAGTTGACTCAATGGAAAAGACTCTGATGCTGGGAGAGATTGGGGGCAGGAGGAGAAGGGGACTACAGAGGATGAGATGGCTGGATGGCATCACTGACTCGCTGGACGCAAGTCTGAGTGAAGAGCTCCAGGAGTTGGTGATGGACAGGGAGGCCTGGCGTGCTGCGATTCATGGGGTCGCAAAGAGTCAGACACGACTGAGCGACTGAACTGAACTGAGTCTCTCCTGAATCCCCTGATAGGATTTTCTAGATAAGGAAAGTGTCACTGAAAAATTAGTGACTTGCCCCAAGTTACTTAGCTTTTATGTGACATCTGACATTTAGATCTGTACAGCCTGTTTTCAGAGCTCTTAACTATTTTCGTCAACCTCCATAGGACTGTGTAGAACTTGCAGGAAGTTTTAGAGTAGGATAGAGAGGACTGATTGTGAGATTGAGACAGGTGACGAAGATGATGGGGTTTCAGCCTCTGAGGAGATAATATATACTGAACAGAAAAAGGCAACTTAAGAAGGGGAGAAAGTTCCTTTGATGGAGGACAAGGAAGTTGGCATTGTTTGGCAATGTTGAGTTTAAGATGCAACAGGTAATTGAAAAGTAATGTTTAGAGCTCAGTAGAGAAATAGGAGATTAAGATGTAGATTTGTGTCTGACTGTTAGAGATAAGGTGATTGTGATAGAGCATAGTGAGGCTTAACCTTAATAGCTTGAGAATCACCTTGGTAAAGTGTGTTGGTTTATTTTTTGGCTGAGCCGGGTCTTGGTTACAGCATGTAGAATCTTTTTTTTTTTTTAGTGTGGCATGTGGGATCTAGTTCCCTGACCAGAGATCAAACCTGGGCTCCCTCCAGCCTGCATTGGGAGTGCAGAGCCTTAGCCACTGGACCGCCAGGGAAGTCCCATGTGTGGTTTTCTCAATTCAAAGGTTCAGATATTGATAAGACAGAGTTTAAAAGTACATCTTAGATTTCTTTTCTAAGATAGGTGACAGTCAGGATTGATCAAGACTTACTATTAATCCACTTTGTGCAAAAAAAAAAAAAAAAAGTGTTTTTTAAAGTCATAGGAATGGTAGTTTGTCCTAAGATGCTATAGTGCAGGGATTTTCAACATTAGTACTATTGATATTTTGTAGCAGTTGTCACCCCAGTAATGACAACCAAAATGTCTCCAGGCATTACCAAATGTCCCCTGATTGGGAACAAAAGCACCTCCATTGAAGCCACTAATACAGTGGGAAAACTGTGGGCTTTGAAGTGGAACAGCCTTATATGCAAATTCTGACTCTGCCACATTTTAGCAGACTTTAGGCATCTCAGTAATCTCTAAACTTTGGCATTCTCATCTGTCAGTTGGGAATAATTATTATTGCCTGGTACAGTTGTTTGTGTTAAACTAAACAAGATATAACTTCTGGATAGTTAGTATTCTTCCTCATAATGATTCATTGTTTACATAATTACTGGGGAACGTGCAGCTGAGATTATGATTGTGTGATATGTTGTCACAATCCTTATTTCAACTCAGATATGTAAAATTTTATTCAAATCTGGAATTTCTCTTATTATACTCAGAGATGGGCTTCCCTGGTGGCTCAGATGGTAAAAGAATCTGCCTGCCTTGCAGGAGACCCAGGTTCAATCCCTGGGTTGGGAAGATCCCCTGGAGAAGAAATGCTACCCTACTCTAGTATTCTTGCCTAGAGAATCCCATGAACAGAGGAGCCTGGCGAGCTACAGTCCACAGGGTCAGAAAGAGTTGTACATGACTGAGCAACTAACACGTTCACTTTCATGCCTGATAAACTTCTGTTTCTTTAACAAGCCTTAGCATAACCATCCCCTGTTCTGGGAAGCCTCTCTTACTTTCCCTGATTAGAAGTGACTAATTCTGCTATACTTTATACTCTACCTTTATTATTTTATAAGACTGAGTTCATGCAGGGAGTAGTGTACTGATTTGTATTCTTCCCAAATGTATTTTCTTTTGAGTGAACCTAGAATATGAATCCTTTGAGGATAGATTGCTTATCTATGTGTTTTTTGCTTTACTTCCTGCACCTAGAGTATTCTAGGGTCCTGTCAAATACGTTTGATAAATAGTAATGAGTTGAAGTAGAATGCAGGTCAGAGAAGTGGAGTATATTGCTAATAGTTTTGAAAATCAGTGGTTTTGCTCTAGGGTGGCTTGTATTTTTTTCTTTGAAAAGTTCTTTTAGATTTCTAAGTTTAGAATGGGTAGTAGGAAGTTTCTGTTTATTAAAGTTGATTCTGAAAAAGCCAGATTAAGAAAGAAAAGTTTAAAAAATAGGCCAGGAGAAAGTGGAAAACTAATACACTTGAAGGGAAACTAGAGATTGGCTAGAAAACTGACTTTACTGCCTTAAAACAGAAAACGACACCAACATTTTATTTTACATCACAACATTTTCAGTTTTACTTTGGATTTCAATAAGCTGAACAGTTACAGTAAAACATGTCACCAAGTTCTAATGATGAGAAACAAATGCAAATGACTGAAAAAGTTTTTCTACTTAGTGGAAAATTTCTAGAAATTGTTTCTCGGTCATAAAACCTTGTATCACCTTTTATTTTTTAAGTCATCCAGAGGCCAGATGTTGAGAAATGGGTGAATCCTTTCTCTTTGCTCCAAACAGCTGGCAGCCTATAATACATCTTAATTAAATAATTGCTTTAGAAAAAGAGAATCGGTGGTTTTGATAATGAATGTGAATAACTAATTATAAGTTAACCTTTTAGTTGTATAAGCATTCTGAAATATCTTTGAAAATAGAAGCTGTTTGTAGACGAGAAGGTTGATGAAGTGGTATCCCCTTTATGTTTACAGAAGTTACATGATTATAATATACTTAGAGATTCTCCAGTGAACTTTAAAAGGTTCATGAGTGTTGGCTGGATTCCTTTATGACTTGGGAGCAAAATTCTCCATGAAAATTTTAAGTACTGCTCATATAAAGCAAATTAACTCTCTTGTTGGTAATAGAGAAACTATTTAAATCCTGGGAAAGACTAACTTGCCTGATTAAAAGTAAAGACTCATTTGCCTTTCCTCAGTGTAAGTATTAAAAACCATTTTAGAATTTGTTATCTCTTAGCTGCCAGTCCTAGGAAGTCAGTGGGGAGATGTCCATGGACACACTTGCCTCATCTTTTCTGTTTTTGAGGAAATTGTAAGCTTCACCAGGTTAAGAAAGCTCACTCTGAGAGTCCTATAGATGGCAGTATTTGCTTTACTCTGAAAATGTTTTTACAGGTCATTGTCAAGAATATGGGCTGGAATCTTGTTGGTCCTGTTGTTCGATCACTTTTAAGGAATGAGAAGGAAGATGATAAAAGAAAGTGTCATTTCCTTCTGCTTGATTTATTGGTAAAGGTAAGTTAACAAAACTAGATTCACTTTGTTGCAATATGCAGCAGTATTTTATAATTTCCTTTAATGTTTTTGGTGAGAAACCTTTTAGTACATGAAAATATAGGAGGGAACTCTTTGGAGAAGAGGCCCATCCTTATTTATTGGATGGGCAATTCCATTTCATTTTTCACAAATTTTCTGGATATAAGAATTATCCAACCTTATTTTCAGTTCAGTTCAGTCGCTCAGTTGTGTCTGACTCTACAAGCCCATGAACTGCAGCACACCAGGCCTCCCTGTCCATCACCAGCTCCCAGAGTTTACCCAAACTCACGTCCATTGAGTCAGTGATGCCATCCAACCATCTCATCCTCTGTTGTCCCCTTCTCCTCCTGCCTTCAATCTTTCCCAACATCAGGGTCTTTTCGAATGAGTCAGCTCTTTGCATCAGGTGGCCAAAATACTGGAGTTTCAGCTTTAACATCAGTCCTTCCAATGAACACCAGGACCAGTTTCCCTTGGATGGACTGGTTGGATCTCCTTGCAGTCCAAGGGACTCTCAAGAGTCTTCTCCAACACCACAGTTCAAAAGCATCAATTCTTCTGTGTTCAGCCCTCTTTATAGTCCAACTCTCACATCCGTACATGACCACTGGGAAAACCATAGCCTTGACTAGATGGACCTTCTTTGACAAAGTAATGTCTCTGCTTTTTAATATTCTGTCTAGGTTGGTCATAACTTTTCTTCCAAGGAATAAGCGTCTTTTAATTTCATGGCTGCATTCACCATCTGCAGTGATTTTCGAGCCCCCAAAATAGTCAGACACTGTTTCCACTGTTTCTGATCTATTTGCCATGAAGTGATGAGACCGGATGCTGTGATATTAGTTTTCCGAATGTTGAGCTTTAAGCTAACTATTTCACTCTCCTCTTTCACTCTCATCAAGAGGTTGTTTAGTTCTTCTTCGCTTTCTGCCATAAGGGTGATGTCATCTGTATATCTGAGGTTATTCTCCTGGCAGTCTTGATTCCAGCTTGTGCTTCATCCAGCCCAGCATTTCTCATGATGTACTCTGCATATAAGTTAAATAAGCAGGGTGACAATATACAGCCTTGTACTCCTTTTCCTATTTGGAACCAGTCTGTTGTTCCATGTCCAGTTCTAACTGTTGCTTCCTGACCTGCATACAGATTTCTCAAGAGGCAGGT
>SJYX01017681.1:98247-148941 GCA_006410675.1 Oreotragus oreotragus | reverse complement strand
GCTTTCTTATCTCTTCTTGCTATTCTTTGGAACTCTGCATTCAAATGGGTATATCTTTCCTTTTTCCTTTGCTTTTCACTTCTCTTCTTTCCACAGCTATTTGTAAGGCCTCCTCAGACAGCCATTTTGCTTTTTTGCATTTTTTTTCTTGGGGAAAGTCTTGATCCCTGGCTTCTGTACATTGTCATGAACCTCTGTCCATAGTTCATCAGGCACTCTGTCTATCAGATCTAGTCCCTTAAATCTATTTCTCACTTCTACTGTATAATCATAAGGGATTTGATTTAGGTCGTACCTGAATGGTCTAGTGGTTTTCCCCACTTTCTTCAGTTTAAGTAAATTTTCAATAAGGAGTTCATGATCTGAGCCACAGCCAGCTCCTGTTCTGTTTTTGCTGACTGAATAGAACTTCTCCATCTTTGGCTGCAAAGAATATTATCAGTCTGATTTCGGTGTTGACCATCTGGTGACGTCCATGTTTAGAGCCTTCTCTTGTGTTGTTGGAAGAGGGTGTTTGCTATGACCAGTGCGTTCTCTTGGCAAAACTATTAGCTTTTGCCCTGTTTCATTCTCTACTCCAAGGCCAAATTTGCCTGTTACTCCAGGTATTTCTTGACTTCCTACTTTTGCATTCCAGTCCCCTATAATGAAAAGGACATATTTTTGGGGTATTAGTTCTAGGTCTTGTAGGTCTTCATAGAACCATTCAGCTTCTTCAGTGTTGCTGGTCGGGGCATAGACTTGTTTTACTGTGATATTGAATGGTTTGCCTTGGAAACAAACAGATAATTCTGTCGTTTTTTGAGATTGCATCCAAGTACTGCATTTTGGACTCTTTTGTTGACTATGATGACTACTCCATTTCTTCTAAGGGATTCCTGCCCACAGTAGTAGATATAATGGTCATCTGAGTTAAATTCACCCATTCCAGTCCATCTTAGTTCACGGATTCCTAGAATGTCGACATTCACTCTTGCCTTCTCTTGTTTGACCACTTCCAATTTGCCTTGATTCATGGACCTGACATTCCAGGTTCCTATGCAATATTGCTCTTTACAGCATCGGACCTTGCTTCTATCACCAGTCACATCCACAGCTGGGTATTGTTTTTGCTTTGGCTCCATCCCTTCATTCTTTCTGGAGTTATTTCTCCACCTACTGACCTGGGGAGTTCATCTTTCAGTGTCCTATCTTTTTTCCTTTTCATACTGTTCATGGGGTTCTCAAGGCAAGAATACTGAAGTGATTTGCCATTCCCTTCTCCGGTGGACCACATCCTGTCAGACCTCTCTACCATGACCCATCCGTTTTGGGTGGCCCCACATGGCATAGGTTAGTTTCATTGAGTTAGACAAACTGTGGTCTGTGTGATCAGATGGACCTTATCTTAGATCCACTGACTCAGAATCTTTAAAGAGAGACCTAAAAAGATCTTTTTTTTTAAAAGTAGCTTATTATATAGATGTGAAATTCATGCTTCAGATAATTTAGAGAGGTAGTTCATGGCCACACTGATCTTTTGGCCATGTTGAAAGTAAAATCAGATCCCAGTCTTCTTTTTTTGTGGTATGTTCCCTAAAAGTATATACCACAAAGAAATCTAAAAAATAAAACTTAGAATGCTAGTGATCACAGTGGACATAGAAGTAGGAAACAGATTAGGTGTAACTGACCACTTAAGAAAGAGGCTCTGAGTAAAAGGTTAATAGAGTTATAAACCAAAAATGATAGTTAAGAGAGAGAAATTCTAAGGGAAAAGTACATTAGAAGAAACCACTTAGAGATCATTGTAAATAAGCACAAATATATACTTCGAAAGAAGGAACTCCCTAGGTTTTAGCTATTAACTATGAGAGCTTTCAGAAAAACAAGGCAAGTGAGGTGATAAGACCAGTAAGAAAGCAGTGCAAAGTTCTGTTTCTTCAGGAAAGACAAAAGAGACTCTGCCCTCATGTAAACACCCTGGCAGTGTGAGATAGAAAGGTCCCTCCTGCTGGAAGCTCTGGGAAATGAAGGCAGCCTTCAGAATAGACATCAAAGCTCAAGAGAAACCTCAGCTCTGGTGATCAGGCTGAGCTTTCCCCTATTTCTCTAACTTTTCCATTAATCAGCACATTAAGTCTCTTAAATGTAGCTGTCCCTTAGGAGACCCTTGTTTGCTTGCTTTCATAGAGTCACAGACTCTGGGTTTTGCCAGTATTTTTTAAAAACATTTTTATGAGATGTTTTACTGTTAAGCAAAAATAATTATATTATCTTAGTATATGCCTTTTAAAAATAATAATAATATGGCTTTAAATACAACTTGTATTAAACAGGTTCAATTGTGAATATTTTTATAGTTGTGTAATCCAAAGGAATTATTGTTGGGTTTGCTTGAACTGATTGAAGAGCCCTCCGGAAAACAGATATCCCAAATTATTCTTCTTTTACTTCAGCCATTACAAACAGGTAATGAGTATATTGATACCTAAGTGTTCCTTGTTTTATTTGTGTAAGTGCCTTGACATTACTCCAAGATGTCAACAGTCTACCAAAGTATAGTTTATGCCTAATTATTGAGTACTCTGCTTAAACTAGTAATAGCAATGCCAACTTGAATCCTACTGCTCATAGAAAGATGGCAATACCTGGACAGTGTGTGTACCCAGTAAATATTTTGTTGAATGTCATGCCCCTTCATACGTGCTTTGTTATAACCTATAGCTTTTTGCCTAACCTTCCTATCTGCAACTTATATTTAGAATTTTTCCTGTAAACATATTTAAAGGATATGTTTCGGCTGCTGTGCACTGCTCAATCTGATTTTGTTGTGGTAGCCTTGTATCTTAATTAAGAATGGTATCAGGCAGGGCGTTGCTCAGCCTCTGCCTTAGGAGGTTGGGATTAGGAATAATAAAGGTATTACTGAAGAATGAAACAAGTGGAAAGAAAAGTTTTCATGACTGGGTAAAAAAAAAAGTACTGGTAAGTAATCAACTTTGGCAACCAAGGCAGATAGTATTTATGCATGGGAAGAGGCTACCATTTTATAACCAACATGTAGCACAGTCTATCAGAAGGACCTGGGATCAGAAACTAGAGTAAATTTGTTTTAAATGTGAATGCCCAGCAGATTTATACCAGTTGAAATATTTAAAGTCTTCTAGAAAGAAAAATCTAATACTACTACATTTCATTTTTACAATGATTTATAGTTTACAAGATACTCGTTCTTATTTTATGCTTATAACAACCAAAGAATACAGAAAGAAGTACTTCTTTAAGTTTTAAGTATATAACCTGGTAAGAACATACCTAAACAAAATGTCATGGCATCTGTTGTAAAACGCCATGATTGTAAGGTGCTCTATTATTCTATGCATCCCTAAGAAGGAAAAAAAAATACTGCCAGTTAGGCTATTATATGTCATCCTGATATCAGAGCTGTCAGAATGTGGAGAGGGGACTGTATGTGGTAATTTGGCATTTATTGGACTTATTCTTCATTGTTTAGTATACTTCATGAGGCAGCCTCAAGTAACAACTTGGTCTCTGTTTTAGTGATTCAGAAACTTCGTAACAACAAGGCATATTCAGTTGGGTTAGCATTGTCTACACTTTGGACTCAGCTCTCTCTCCTTCCTGTTCCATACTCAAAAGAACAAATACAGGCAGATGACTATGGCCTTTGTCAGTGCTGCAAGGCCTTAATAGAGTTCACTAAACCTTTTGTGGAGTATGTCATTGATAACAAGGAAGACTCAATGGAAAATGAGAAATTAAAAGATGAAATACTGAAATTGTAAGTATATTTTCAAGAACAATTCATAATGAACTTAAATATTTGATAGTTCAGTTATTTAAAGTGTTCCTATGTTTTATTTGTGATGGAAAGTAAATCTAGTTTCAAAATTTGAATTTTAGAAGAATATGGAGTCAGTTGATGTAACATGGGCATTAAGTGATATTTTAAAAAATTAAGTATCATATGCACATGTGGCTCAGATGGTAAAGAATCCACCTGCAGTGAAGCAGTCCTAGGTTCAGTCCCTGGGATGGAAGATCCCCTGGAAAAGGGAACAGCTACCCACTCCAGTATTCTGGTCTGGAGAATTCTCTGGACAGAGGAGCCTAGCAGGCCACAGCCTATGGGGTTGCAAAGAGCAGGACACAACAGAGCGACTTTCACTTTTCAAAAAAATTAAAACAAATATCCATTTTTTTAGTTTACTTATATTCTTTTATAGATTGCCTTTACTTATCATGGTAAGTGAACAAAGCAGTGGAAGAATAGATAGTTGTAGCTCAAAGAATCTGTTTTATTCCAGGGGAATTATGTTTTACTCTCCCTTTGAAAGCAGCAGAAGATGCACCAGACAGTTGAAATTCCAATTTGATAACAAAAACAGTAGCAGAGAACCCAGTAAGATTCACACCAGGGGTACTATAGGCTGTGCATAGGAGTACTGTGTGTTGTTGTCAAGCACTTGACATATGGTTAATCCAAATTTAGTGCTGTCAAGTGTAAAATATTCCCTGTATTTCAATAACCAGTTATTAAAAGAAATCCTAAAATATGTTAATAATTTTTATACTGATAACACTGAAATAATGTTTCTAATACATGGGTTAATAAGATAAATTATTAAAATTAATTTCTCTTGTCTCCTACTACTTTTTTAGTGTGACTGCTAACAAATTTTTAATTACATATGGGGCTTTAATTATATACAGGACTCTGTTAGACAGTGCTGGACTGGATTATATTGAATTACATGTACCAATAATTTTTGTTTTAAAATTTGGGAGACTAAAACTGATGTCAGCTTTCTGTCTTATCAGGCTAGGATATTAAACCTTTTTTTCTTTTTTTTTTTTTTTTTTACCATTTATAAAACTCATTATTTCATGAAAGAAAATATATTTTAACTAAAGAAATAGGTAGGGCTTAATCACAGAATAAAGTTTGGTTTTCTAAATAAAACAAATACAACTCTATGAAAAAAATTACTGCATTGTCCTGATTTTACTTGAACTTATGAAAACTACGTATACACTAGCACTGTCCTAAGACAAATATTCAGTATGCATCAGTATAGTCCAGACATGAAAGTGACTTTCTGCATAGTGAGTCTAGCAAAGTATTCTTATGCTCTCCCCATTAGTAGTAAGAAAAATCTTATATCACCAGTTTTACAGGCCATTGAGTTATTGGTTATTTTATTTTTTATTATTTTTCATGTTATTTATGTTATTGTTCATGTGAAAACTAGTTATTTTATACTTAGGAAGTGCTGTATTCATAGTTACCTATTTCTTAAATTTTAGTTGTTTGAAAAGCTTGAAATGCCCTTTGCTGACAGCACAATTCCTTGAGCAGTCTGAAGAAGCTGGAGATGATCCTTTAAAGGGTTTTGCATCTGAAATAATAGTAAGTACAGCTAATTTAATTTGTTATAAAATCTGTAATTAAAATATTACCTGCTATATTCTCATCTGTGGAGAAGACAATGGCACCCCACTCCAGTACTCTTGCCTGGAAAATCCCATGGATGGAGGAGCTTGGTGGGCTGCAGTCCATGGGGTCACTAAGAGTCGGACACGACTAAACGACTTCACTTTCACTTTTCACTTTCATGCATTGGAGAAGGAAACGGCAACCCACTCCAGTGTTCTTGCCTGGAGAATCCCAGGGATGGGGGAGCCTCATGGGCTGCTGTCTATGGGATCGCACAGAGTTGGACATGACTGAGGCGACTTAGCAGCAGCAGCAGCATTCTCATCTGTGGCACATGGACATGTAAATTGACACATATATTAATAAAGCAATATGTATTTTTTGTAGAACATAGTTAAACAAAAAGATGAAAAATAAATAGCAATAATTTCAAGAACCAGATATAAATAATATTAACACCTGTACAGGAAAATTCTGCAGTTTTCCTATGTCTTTTTCCTTTACTTTCACTCCAAACACTTCACTTCTGACGTTTCTGGTCACAAAATGTGTGGGTTTTTTTCCCCCATATGAAACAATTCTGTAGCACCAACTGGGCATCCTACAGTTTAACTCAATTCTGACACTTAACTACCTGGAGATAGTATCAGATACCAGGTTAAGGACTTGGTCCCATGAGACTGCTCCCTATTTCAGATGCCAATTGCTAGGGTTAGGTTCCCAGTTTACCTGCAACTTCTGTCTGGCTTGGCTACAAATAGGAGATTCTGTGACCTCCTGCTCTTTGGGTTCGATTATTTGCTACAACAGCTCACAGAATTAAAAGGAAACCTTTACTAATTTATTAAATGATATCATAAAGTATGCAGAAGAACAGCCAGATGAAGAGATACATAGGGCGAGGTGTTGGAGGGTCCCAAGCACAGGAGCTTCAAGTCTCATGATGCTGGAATATATCACAATCCCAGGACACTGTGATCTCTAGCCTGGAAGCTCTCTGAAATTCATATTTTGGGGATTTTATTGAGGCTTCCTCATTTAGACATGATAAAACATTAACTCCATTTCCAGTCCCTCCCCCTCTCTAGAACTAGGGGATAGGAATCAAAATTCCAAGCTTCTAATCATGGCTTGTTTTTTCTGGTTACCACCCCCTACCCAGGAGCCATCTTAGTGCCCACTCAGAGTCTCTTTACTAGAACAAAAGATGCTTCTGGTGTCTTATAACAGAAATTTACAGAGGTTTTAGAGCACTTTGTCAGGGACAGGGTTAAACACCAGTATTAGAACAGATGTTCCTACTGCTCTTATCACTTAGAAAATTATAAGGGTTTCAGGAACCCTGAACCATCATGCAAAATGCTGGGCTAGATGAATCACAGGCTGGAATCAAGATTGCTGGGAGAAATATCAACAACCCCAGATATGCAGATAATACTATTTTAATGGCAGAAAGTAAAGAAGAACTAAAGAGCCTCTTGATAAAAATAAAAGAGGAGAGTGAGAAAGTTGGTTTAAAACTCAGCATTTAAAAACCTGAGATCATGGCATCCAGTCCCATCACTATAGAAGGGGGAAAAGTGGAAGCACTGACAGATGTTCTTTTTTTGGGCTCCAAAATCACTGCTGACGATGACTGCAGCCAGGAAATTAAAAGACCCTTGGAAGGAAAGCTATGACAAACCTAGACAGCATATTAAAAAGCAAAGACATCACTTTGCCGATAAAGGTCCATACAGTCAAAGCTGTGGTTTTTCCAGTAGTCATGTATGGATGTGAGAGTTGAACCATAAAGAAGGCTGAGCATCGAATTGATGCTTTTGAATTGTGGTGCTGGAGAAGACTCTTGAGAGTCCTTTTCACAGCAAGGGGATCAAACTAGTCAATCCTAAAAGAAATAAACCCTGAATATTCATTGGAAGGACTGATGCTGAAGTTCTAGTACTTGAGACCCCTGATGTGAAGTGGCAACTCATTGGAAAAGACCCTGATGCCGGGAAAGATTGAAGGCAAAAGAAGAGGGTGGGAGAGGATGCAATGGTTAATCATCAGTGACTCAGTGGACGTGAATTTGAGCAAACTCTGGGACATAGTGAAGGAGAGGGCAGCTTGGCATGCTGCAGCCCACGGGCTTGCAAAGAGTTAGGACACGACTTAGCAACTGAACAACAGCAGCAACACTGTCAACAACCAGTAGCAGAAACCCATATAGATTTTCGGTTATCTCACAGCACCTTCCAGATGGTTTTCTCCTTTAATAGTTTTATTTATATATATATATTTTTTTAAAGATCCTAACAGATAGTTGACTCTTGAGCATGTTCAGGGGGTAGGGACACCACACCTCTGCTTAGTCAGAATTCGTGTATACCTTATAGTCTGCTCTCTGTATTCAGAATTTGAAATTTGAGGAGAGATGGGGAAATTAGGAGAGGAGATGCCAGAACTTTAGAGAAGCTAGATTCTAAGATGAGAGATGGTTGGTAACTGATATAAACAGATATGTAGTTAAATAGTAGTGAAGAGGTTATGAGTGATGAAGAGGGAGGGGGAATGGATTTTCCCAGGAATATAGAAAAACCTGGGGCCTCTTCATTGTTGCAAGCTAGACCACAGTATAAACCTCTAGAAACAGTACAGACTTCACCATTTGTGATAAATGTACCGCATTTTAAGAAGATGGCTATGAAAGTTGGAAACTTAAAGCTGGGAGTGATGTAATCAAACTGTTTTGAGCACTGTAATGGAGGATGAACTTAACTGAAATAAGAATGGAAGTAGGGATATCGGTTAGGTATCTTTTGGGAGTTAAGTGAGAATGATAAGAGTTAAGAGAGAATAATAAGAGAATGGAAAGAAGAGAAGGCAGATTTGAGAACTTTATAAGTAGATAAAATTGCAAAGTTTGGTCATAGACTGAATTTAGAAGAATAGTAAAAAAGTTGAGTTATGGACAAAGTATTCTGCTTAATAGGACAGGTAAAGGTTCCGGTAATTGAGAGAAAGAATACACAAGCAAGGAGTAGGGGGTAAGTTTTTTTTCATTGTGGAAATTTAAAGACATTCATAAAAGTAGAGGGACCAATGTAACATAGTCTCATGTACCCCTTGCCTCACTTTAACAATTAACATTTTTGCCGATCTTGTTTTATCTAGCCTACCCACCCGCCCTCTTTTTTGGAGTTGATAAGCAATGTAAATTCAGTTCAGTTCAGTCGCGTGTGACTCTTTGCGACCCCGTGAATCGCAGCACACCAGGCCTCCCTGTCAATCACCAACTCCCGGAGTTCACTCAGACTCATGTCCATCGAGTCAGTGATGCCATCCAACCATCTCATCCTCGGTTGTCCCCTTCTCCTGCCCCTATTTTTTTTTTAATGTGTTAAATTTTTATTGGAGTGTAGTTGATTTACAATGTTGTGTTAGTTTCTACAGTACAGCAAAGTGAATCACTTACTCCCATATGCACTATTTTTTAGATATTTTTTCCATTGTAGGTCATTACAGAGTATTGAGTAGAGTTCCTATGCTTATAGTAGGTTCTTATTAGTTATCTGTTTTATTTTATATATAGTAGTGTGTATATGTCAATCTCAGTCTCCCAATTTATCCCCTCCCCCCTTTTTGCTGTAGTATTTTATTGCAAGCCCTAGATATATCATTTCATCTGTGAGTCTTTATGTATGCTTCTCTAATTGGTAAGGACTTTTTAAAAAACATAACCACAATGCCATTATGACACCTAACCAGATTAGTTGTTATCTCTAAACTATGTATGTATGTATATCTAATACCCACAGAGAGTAGGTTTTTAAGGAGCAAATTTTGAGTAAGAGTGATGAGACTACCTAAAGTGGTAGATCGGTGTGAGAAGAGTTCAGGGCTAAACCCTGTAGGGTTCAGTTCAATTCAGTTGCTCAGTCATGCCCAACATTTTGCCACCCCATGGACTACAGCACGCCAGGCTTCCCTGTCCATCACCAACCCCCAGAGCTTGCTCAAACACATGTCCATCAAGTCAGTGATGCCATCCAACCATCTCATCCTCTGTCATCCCCTTCTTCTCCTGCCTTCAATCTTTCCCGGCATCAAGGTCTTTTCCAATGAGTCAGTTCTTCACATCAGCTGACCAGAGTGTTGGAGTTTCAGCTTCAGCATCAGTCCTTCCAATGAACATTCAGGACTGATCTCCTTTAGGATTGACTGGTTTGTCCTTGCAGCCCAAGGGACTCTCAAGAGTCTTCTCCAACTCCACAGTTCAAAATCATCAATTCTTCAGCGCTTGGCTTTCAGCTTTACCCTGTAGGGTACCAGCTCATAAACGAGCCCATCAGAGAGACCAAGAAAGGAGAGTCAAAGCAGTGATGAAAATATCACAGAAACTGAAGTGGTAGAGTTCAGGAAGAAAGAAATGATTGCCGTTGTTAAATGCAGCAGAGGTAGTCTGTAGAGTTGGAGCTGAAAAGCATCCACTGGATTTAGGAAGTATATGGCATTGATAATCTTAGCAAGAGCAATTTGAGTGGAGTGTGGGAGACACAAATCAGTTGAGTAGATAAAGGAGTGCATGAAAAATGAGACAAAGGAGATCACTGATACAAGCTATACTTTAGAAGAGTTTGGATGAGTAAGGAAGAAGGCAGTAGAGAAGACATGAAGGTAATTGGGAGAGATAGGGAGGCTTGAGCATATTTGTAGGCTAAAGGGGCAGAAACCACCAGAGGGGAAAAGAAAAGTGTTACGGAGTAACTGAAGTAATGTGGCAGGAGGAGAGCAGACAGCCGGGTACAGGATCGAGGACACCTGGAGAGGAGGAACATGTAGAATGGGTATGCATGTAGGAGAATGTGTAGCGGAAATGGAGTGTTACGATCAAGGGGATCAAACCCACCGACCTCACACTTCTTACGAATGAGTAGGTAGAAATGAGGATTGAACAGGGGGCTTTAGAAAGCTGATAAAGGTTTGAATACTGAGTGGAATGAAAAGAGAGGTAGAAGACCAAGAAAGCATTAGTCAGTAGTGCTGAGCACTTGGGGTCTGTTGCTGGAGATCACAGCTGTAGAAATAAGTATTTGTGTGGTTTTTCTCCAGTAATATCAGCTCTCTGAGTGTTGAAGTAGAAAGGTGAATTGTAGCTGTCTTTCCAAGGCTGGCATTTTATTGGGTACACGTAGCTAAAGGAAATAGAGGGTGCAGATAATTGAAATAATAGTGCATTGGTTGGTTATGGAAAGAAGCGGATTAAGGAGGGACAGATGAGTAGGTTAAAAATGAAGGCATAATAATACTAGAGAAGTCAGAGGTAGATAAGTAGATTGGTAGGAGAGATAAGAAATTGTGGTCAGAAAATGAGATGCTGGAGTTTAGGTATCTAATATGGAATAGCTCCAAATGTTGACAGAGATCCAGGATGGAATTTGGTGCCAAAATGGATTAGAAATTAAGGTCATTAGAATTCAGTGGTCAGAAACACCATGAGTTATCTGCATAACTCCAGGATCATAGCAGGAGCTGGATAGAGAAAAGGCATGTGAGCAGATAGTAGCCTTCAGTGAACATGGGGAAATGACCAGAAAGTCAGCATATGATAGAGATGGGGACAGATAAAGGGCAGTATGACATCTGCTTCAAAGGAAAATGTGCTTTTGCCTGAGCGTGCAGGAATAACGAAGATAATAGTAAGCCTCTACCCATACCACCCCTCCCTGCTGCTGCTTTACTGGCTATGCCATGTAAGAGATGGGAGAGTATGAGCAGCTCCCCCCAGAAACCAGTCACGCTTAATTAGAGCATTGAGCTACAACAAACATCCTATGAAGAGGCTGAGGGTAGTAGGAAGAGGTTCTAAGATCTTAATGGAAGGAGCATTACAAGTAGAGCCAGCAGTGAAGAAGCAGAAAACAGTTAAGAACAGAGATGAAATTGGAGCACGAAATGAAGTGAGAAGGTGGTGCTGAAGGATAGGCAAATGTGGCCTTCTCAGCCATCCCTCTGGCACAAGTTGTTTTGGTAAAGTACTGCTTGAATGCCCCAAGGGTTGCAGCATAGGGACGTTTCATGAGAGGGCAAAGACTGCCATGAGAAATTGTAGAGGGTCAGGTGTGTTGGGTCTGAGCAAGTCAGCTGAGTGATACGTGGATAGACAGTGAAGGCTCTAATTGGGACACAGGTGAACCCTGAATACCTACAGCAGCACTGTAGAATCTGGTTACATATAACGACTTTTTAAAAGGCTAACCTTACTCTGCAGGGAAAAAAGCAACAACATGTCATATTGGCTGGATAAAGAAATGAAACTTCATTATTAAGAGGACATTTGGAATCTGAATATAGTCAATTTTTGTTTTATAGCTATAATAAGAATGTGTAGCTTCGAAAATCAATATGTATTTAGCCTCTGGTAGCTGAATAGCAGTCTCTTGTGACTGAGGATGAGTTTGCATGGTTTATTTTTATGTTTTGAAATGACTAATGGATCCATCTGGGATAGGCAGATTTTAACTCCCTAAAGACTGGAAAAGTCTTATTTGGCTTTCTAATTCTCTACAATATCGGGCCCAGTGCCTGGCACTCAAGTACTTATTGAATAAATTAGTGATTGTGTGGAACATCAGTGTTGGTTCTGATTTAGCTGTTTTTGTTGTTCCCTTTTGACTTCTATTTAGTAGTTTCTTGTGGCCTTTAACTTTCTTGAACTTTTTGGTGGAACTTTCTCAATAAATACTGACATAGGTGTTATGTCATTTTCCTTATACGGAAACTAAGGCTTTGGAAAGGTTAGGAACTAGCCCAGTATCTCACAGCTAATAAGTGGTAGAGCCAAAACTCAGGTTAATTTCATTGGATACTGAAGATAGATGCTTTCTAGCACACTAGAAATAGAATTAAAAGCACAGGAGCAATCTTGTGTTTCTTCCCCTGTTGAAATAAACATGAAACTGTAGCAGTTAACTCATGTGGGGATGCTTCTCTTTCTCTTAAAACACAAAAGCCTACTAGCCAGTCCATATCCAGCAGACAGTGGTCGGCAGAGCATTGTTACTAGAGTATTCTTCATTTGATTAGTCTACTGGCATTTCATGACACGTGTATGTCTCACATGTTTAGGTTCTCAGGAATCTCTGAATCATTTTTAAAATTATAATATATTCCCTGATGGCTAAGATGGTAAAGAACTTGCCTCCAATGCAGGAGACCAGGGTTCAACCCTTGGGTCAGGAAGATTCCCCTGGTGAAGGGAATGGCTACCCACTCCAGTATTCTTGCCTGGAGAATTCCATGGACAGAGGAGCCTGGCAGGCTACAGTCCATGGGGTCACTAAGAGTTGGACATGACTGAGTAATACACACATACATAAAACTTACCATTTTAACCATTAACTGTATAGTTCAGTGGCATTAAGTACATTCACATTGTGAATGTTGTGTAATCATCACCACCATCTATTTTCAGAACTGTTTCATCTTCCTACACACTTCCTTCAGATTGTTGGCAGAAATTCATCATCTTGAAGCTACAAGATTGAGGTCTCTATTTGGCAACCTACTCCAATTTTCTTGCCTAGAAAATTCCAAGGACAGAGGAGCCTGGTGGGCCAGACAATTTATGGGGTCACAAAGAGCTGGACATGACTGAGCTACTGAGCACACACACAACTCCATTTTCTTGCTGGCTAGGGACCACTTTTAGTTTCTAGAAGCTGCCTGTAGTTCCCTGCCAGATAGCCCTCTAAATAGGCCCCCTCATAACTTGGCAGCTTAGTTCTTTAAAGCCAGCAGAGGTGAGTTTCTGACTCTAAAGAGGGCCTGGATCCTCTTTTAAAACATTCTTCCTCTTAAGTCAGGCTCACAGAGGATAGTCTCCCTTCTTTACTCACATCAGCTGATTTGGGGCTCTAAGAACATTTGCAGACATCGCTTCACTTTTGCTGTAGAACACAGTCTGATCATGGAGTGGCATCTTGCCATAGTCTGCTGGGTAGAAGCAAGTCTCACAGGCCCTACCCATGCTCAAGAGGAGAGGATTATATAGGATGTGAATACGGGGTGGGAGAGGGCACAGTAGAGTGTCTGCTGTAGCTTCCTTTTTTATCCATTTCACAGGGAGTTTTGTCAGCAATTGGATACCCTTTTCCCAAAATGATTTTTAATCATGGAAGGAAAAAGAAGACTTGGGATTATCTTGAATTTGAGGAAGAAGAAGACAAACAGTTATCAGACTCTATGGCTTCTCTGGCATATCTAGTATTTGTACAGGGCATCGGTATTGATCAGCTTCCAATGGTCTTAAGGTAGGAGTTAGTGTTTATGTATTCTAAAAGGAATAGCATCAAAGTCATTTATCTAATGCCCAACATATATTTATTAATGTATTAGTGTATTTTCAGCGAAGTGTAAACAAAACCTATTTTTATTCTAAGTATTACTGCCTATAATCTTTTTAAAGCCAGTAATCATCAGTAGTGAAAAGGGTTGGCGGGGAGGCGTTGAAATAGACATAAGGAATGATTGGGACAAGAGTCAGAAAGTGTTAAACTGAGCTTGGTTTTGAAGCTGTTGGGCCAGTTGCCAACAGGGTGGTCTAAATTGCCATCATCCTTTAACTGGATTATTAGTGTAATCCAAACTGTCATTGAGTGGATATGGACTTCTAAAAGTGTGTGTATGTTTTTATATATACATTTTTTCTATTTTAGCCCATCATATCTTTTGCAATTTAATATGGGGCATATTGAAGTCCTTTTACAAAGGTAAGATTATTTAAGTGGCATCTCAGAATTAAATAATAGTGTTAAAATAGCTCTTGTCAAGATCAAGGGAAACTACTTTGTCTTTGCCAGACCCTAGTTAATTAATAATTTTATAAAATAGTGAAGCAAGTATTCACAAGAGACAGAAATGAACCAAAGGGATGTTTACAACAAAATTTCCTATTATAAGCTAAAGATAATATTAAAATATTGTCTTTTAAGGAGATTTCCAGTAATCTGCTTCTAGGGTTTCTTTGCTTATTTCAGAAGTTGGTAAATTAAAATACCTCTATCCCACTGCAGCCTCTTCCAATCTAAGGAGAGGTGGTCAAGAAAGAAATTCATCCATGCTTTTGCTTCATGGATACAATCTGTGAACTGCATCCAAAGAAAGGAAGTCTTGACTCTACCTTTTATAGCTTAGATTATTGACAGTGATATCATTCAATAGCTTTTCTCATCTGAGGCACCAATAAGAAGAAAAACTTTCTCTTTTTTAAAAAATTACCAAGTAACAGGTATGCAGTTTTCCCAGATAGATATTTAAGAATCTCGCACAACTCTATGCTTTGTTTTCTTTTTCTATAACATGTTGAAATTCTCTCTTGAGATCAGTCAGGGCCTTTTAGTGCTATCCTGTAGGAATACTAGTGACAGTTTATTAATCCAGTCTCTTCCTAGGTGAAGGAAGATTTGTTTACATGGGAAATGTCCAAAGCCTCGGCCTACAAGGCAGGAATTTCCAAGGGTCTCCTGGCACAAGTAGTTACTAACTCTGTAAATTTACTGTATTGTGTATGTGTTGATGATTTTACGTAGTTTCTGTTATATACATAAAATGAGAATGTGTATTGATTTTAATATTCAGTTCTATAGTCTTAAAATTTCCAAATTGTCATTGAGGCAAAAAACAGAACACTTTTAATTCCTTTTATGGTTAGAACAAGAACCTGGAGCCTAAGATCATAGTTTTTGCCACGGATCTTAATATTTAATTAACAATAATTGTAAACCTTTAAAAAATAAATGGAAAGCATTTATATATATATATATATATATATAAATTATTTAAAAGAGCTAACCAATTAATCAGTTAGAATACATGGCATTATATCAGGCATAATTTATTGCTTAGCACTTGGTGTTGAAATCCTACTGATCTGGTGCCAGGAAATAAGCCCTGAGTGGACTGATCATGGTAAATTTTGCTTTCAGTAGCCAAATCAAAAGACATATCAAAGGTGGATTAAGAATTTTGACTAAGTTCTTCAGCAGAATTTCTCCTTAATATGCTTTTTTAAGTATTTAAAATTCAGTTTTTGCTTTATTTTTCCTAAAGTGAAGAGTAATTCTAAAGCAATTTAGAAAACCATGTTGATAAATTTTAATACTCTCTTCCAGAACAGAGGAGTCTGTTTTCTCCAAAGGATTGGTAAGATTTGTTTGCAACCATTATAATTTAAATACACAGTCATGTTAACAAATACAGCTGTTGACGTTACCATATTTGTATCTCTGCATATATTTTAATCTGTAGGATCTGTTGGAGAATGGTTTATTGAGACTAGAGGACAACAGTCTGCTTCACCAGTACTTAGAAATCAAGAGTTTTCTTACTGTACCGCAGGTAAGTAAAATATGTATTCTAATCTTTAAAAATGCCACTTTTCTATTCTAAACTTAAGTAAAGTTCTTCTCAGACTCTTTTCCTGCTTTTTTCTTCATATCCTTTGAAAACTCTGGTACCTTGCTGTCCGGTAGAACTTTCTGTAATGGTAAAAGTATCCTGTTTTCTGTGCTGTACAGTTTGAAAGCCACTAGCCATATTGAACACTTGAAACGTGGCTGGTGTGACATAATGAACTGAATTCTAAATTTGATTTAATTTAACCTTAACTAGAGGAGAAGGCAATGGCACCCCACTCCAGTACTCTTGCCTGGAAAATCCCATGGACAAAGGAGCCTGGTAGGCTGCAGTCCATGGGGTCGCTAAGAGTCAGACAGACTAAGCGACTTCACTTTCACTTTTCACTTTCATGCATTGGAGAAGGAAATGGCAACCCACTCCAGTGTTCTTGCCTGGAGAATCCCAGGGATGGGGGAGCCTGGTGGGCTGCCGTCTATGGGGTCACACAGAGTCGGACACAACTGAAGTGACTTAGCAGCAGCAGCAGCAAGCAGCAGCAGCTATATGTGGCTAGTGGCTACTATATTTGACAGTATAGCATCCAGTGGGAAATACAACTTTCTTCTTTAATACTTTGGTTCTGTAGAAACCTTGCACAATGAAGCTCCTTTACTTTTATCATAACTGAGGTCCTCAGGACTATATCAAGGCATATATAATTCATTACTACAAAAACGTTTTGTTTTCTCTCCTGTGATTTGTTTTGCCCCTGTTTATTAGTTATTTGTTATCATAGCCAAATAGGTCTTAGATGTCAATGTAGCAAATTGTTTTTCCACTATTTATATAGAAAAATCAGTTTCAGTTTGGTCGCTCAGTCGTGTCCGACTCTTTGCAACCCCATGGACTGCAGCACGCCGGGTTTCCCTGTCCATCGCCAACTCCTGGAACCTGCTCAAACTCATGACCATTGCATCGGTGATGCCATCCAACCATCTCATCCTCTGTTATCCCCTTCTCCTCCCGCCTTCAGTCTTTCCCAGCATCAGGGTCTTTTCCAATGAGTTGGTTCTTCGCATCAGGTGGCCAAAGTAAGGGAGTTTCAGCTTCAGCATCAGTCCTTCCAATGAATATTCAGGACTGATTTCCTTTAGGATGGACTGGTTGGATCTCCTTGCAGGCCAAGGAACTCTTAAGAGTCTTCTCCAACACCGTAATTCAAAAGCATCAATTCTTTAGCACTTAGCTTTCTTTATAGTCCAACTGTCACATCCATACACCACTACTGGAAAAACCGCAGCTTCGACTAGATGGACCATTGCTGGCAAAGTAACGTCTCTACTTTTTAATACGTTAGCTAGATTCGTCATAGGTTTTCTTCTAGGGAGCGAGTGTCTTTTAATTTCATGGCTGCAGTCACCATCTGCAGTGATTTTGGAGCCCAAGAAAAGAAAGTCTGTCACTGTTTCCATTGTTTCCCCATCTATTTGCCATGAAGTGATGGGACCGGATGCCATGATCTTAGTTTTCTGAATATTGAGCTTTAAGCCAACTTTTTCTTTTTCTCTTCTTTTATTTTCATCAAGAGGCTCTTTAGTTCTTCACTTTCTGCCATAAGGGTGGTGTCATCTGTGTATCTGAGCTTATTGATATTTCTGCTGGCAGTCTTGATTCTAGCTTGTGCTTTATCCAGCCCGGCATTTTGCAGGATGTACTCTGCATTTAAGTTAAGTAAGTAGAGTGACAATATACAGCCTTGACGTACTTCTTTCCCAATTTGGAACCAGTCTGTTATTCCATGTCCTGTTCTAACTGTTGCTTCATGATCTGCATACAGATTTCTCAGGAGGCAGGTCAGGTTGTCTGGTATTCCCATCTCTTTAAGAATTTTCCACAGTTTGTTGTGATCCACATAGTCAGAGGCTTTGGCAAAGCCTACAAAGCAAAAGTAAATGTTTTTCTGGCTTCTGTTAGTATATAATAAGTCTGATTATTTTAAATTAGTGGATTATATTTCTGTATGTTTGATTTCATTTCTTTTGCCACTCTAGACATAATTGAAAATTACTGTGTGCTTCTAACTATACACTTGGTAACACCCACTCAATATCAGTTACAAAATGGATTATACTTAGCTTCCTGTGGGCATAACAGTAGAATGAAAGGGTTAAGGCAAAAATTACTTCAGCTTTAAATCTTATCATTTCTCTGAATTTTTAGTATACATTAATAATATAGTTGTTTCTTTGTAGTCAATATAATCTAATATTTGAAATAAATTTGTTTTTTTATTTCCATCCAGGGTTTAGTCAAAATAATGACCCTCTGCCCCATTGAGACATTGGTATGTAAATATTTGGGACTAAGTAATAATGAGTTGCAGTGAAAAGTTTTAATAATTTAATCTTTAGTTTATGTAACAATATTATTTGTTCTATTTTAGAGGAAAAAAGGTTTAGCTGTGCTTCAGCTGTATATTAACAAATTGGATCCACAAGGCAAATATACATTATTTAGGTATGTATCAAAGGTTAATTGAGAAATGTGTGGTTGATTAAAAACCAAACTAATGCCATTAATTATTCAAGATTATTGTATTTTGATATGTTTTGCATGTAATTCCACTCTCTTCTCTTTAATAGGTAGAGATGAATTAATAAAAAATTATGGATACATATATAAATATATATTATGTGAATATTACATAATAAATAAACATATATATACTTCAGTTCAATTAATTGAAATACGCCAAAAAGTAGACGTTAAATCATTGCAACTATATGCATAAAAAGATTCAAATTTGGTTTAATAGAAATTTATTTTTGAAAAACCCAGTTAAAATAGAATTTGCCTATTAGTGAGGGCAGTAGCCATAACAGGTGACTTTGTCGTTGTCTGTACTGTTTTTTTCCTATTTCTGCAAATAACACATGGCCCATTTGAATCTGTAAAACTTTCATCATTATTTAATTTATAATGCAGTCCAGGATAATTTCAAATGTATTGTAATTTTGCTTTAAAGGTGTTTACTGAGTACAAGTAATCACTCATGGTTGATTAAAAACCAAACTAATGCCATTAATTATTCAAGATTATTGTATTTTGATATGTTTTGCATGTAATTCCACTCTCTTCTCTTTAATAGGTAGAGATGAATTAATAAAAAATTATGGATACATATATAAATATATATTATGTGAATATTACATAATAAATAAACATATATATACTTCAGTTCAATTAATTGAAATACGCCAAAAAGTAGACGTTAAATCATTGCAACTATATGCATAAAAAGATTCAAATTTGGTTTAATAGAAATTTATTTTTGAAAAACCCAGTTAAAATAGAATTTGCCTATTAGTGAGGGCAGTAGCCATAACAGGTGACTTTGTCGTTGTCTGTACTGTTTTTTTCCTATTTCTGCAAATAACACATGGCCCATTTGAATCTGTAAAACTTTCATCATTATTTAATTTATAATGCAGTCCAGGATAATTTCAAATGTATTGTAATTTTGCTTTAAAGGTGTTTACTGAGTACAAGTAATCACTCAGGTGTGGAGGCCTTTATTATTCAAAATATCAAAAATCAAATTGACATTTCATTAAAGGTAAGAGCATAACTAAGGTGTCAATTATCAATTTATTCTTTTATTTTGTAGGACTTATTTATTCATTTGTAGAATACATCAATGTGGAATCTTGCTCTATGGATCTTTTCTATCTCTAATATTAGGGTACAGGCACACCTCAGAGATAGTGTGAGTCTGGCTCCAGATCACCATGATAAAGCAGAAATCTCAGTAAAGCAAGTTGCACAAAATTTTTGGTCTGCTAGTGCATATCAATGGGGAAGGCAATGGCACCCCACCCCAGTACTCTTGCCTGGAAAATCCAGTGGATGGAGTAGCCTGGTGGGCTGCAGTCCATGGGGTCACTAACAGTCGGACAGACTGAGCGACTTCACTTTCACTTTTCTCTTTCATGCATTGGAGAAGGAAATGGCAACCCACTCCAGTATTCTTGCCTGGAGAATCCCAGGGATGGGGGAGCCTGGTGGGCTGCCGTCTATGGGGTCACACAGAGTCGGACACGACTGAAGTGACTTAGCAGCAGCAGCAGTAGTGCATATCAAAGTTAATTAGAGTACATTTTAATCTGTTAAGTGCAGTAGCATTATGTCTAAAAAAATCAATGTACATACCTTAATTTTAAATTACTATATTTCTTAAAAATGCTAACCATCATCTGAACCTTCAGGGAGTTGTCATCCTTTTCCTAGTGGAAGGTCGATGTTGATGGCTACTGATCAAAGTGCTGTGGCTATTTCTTAAAGTAAGACAGCAGTAAAGTTTGCCAGATTGATTGACTGTTTCTTTCACAAATGATTTCTCTGCAGCATGTGAAGCTGTCTCACAGCATTTTACCCATAATAGAAGTTCTTTGATTACTGAAGTCAATCCTCTCAAACTCTGCCACTGCTTTATCAACTAAGTTTTATGTAATATTCTAAATCCTTTGTTGTCATTTCAGCAGGTTGAATAGCATCTTCATCAGGAGTCTGTTCTGTCTCAAGACACAATTTTCTTTGCCAGCCTAGGAGAAACAGCTCCTCATCTGTTCAGATTTTATCATTGGAATTGAAGCAGTTCATTTACATCTTCAGGCTCCACTTCTAATTTTGGTTCTCTTGCTGTTTCCACCACAGTTATTGTTACTTCCTTTTTTTAAAAAAAAGTGTGGCTGTGCTGGGCCTTAGTTGCAGCATAATGGGTTTTCTCTGATTGTGGCATGTGGGCTTAGTTGCCCTGTTACATGTGGGATCTTAGTTCTCTGACTAGGGATTGAACCTACGTCCTCTGCATTGGAAGGTGGGCTCTTAACCACTGGACCACCAGGGAAGTCCTTCCACTGAAGTCTTGAACTCTTCCAAGTCGTCTGTGAGAGCTAGAATCAATTTCTTCCAAATTCCTGTGAATGTTGATATTTTGACCTTTTCTTGTGAATCATGAATGATTCCAGAAGGTTTTCAGTTACATCAGAAGAACCACTGTCTCTGAAGCAATAGCTTTATAAAATATATTTCTTAAAGAGTAAGACTTTAAAGTTGAAATTACTCCTTTTTCTGGGCTGCAGAATGGATATTGGGTTAGCAGGCATGAAGACATTAATCTCATTTTACATCTCCATTAGATCTTTTTTTTTTTTTTTTTTCTTTTTATTCAACGTCCATTAGATCTTTTAAGTGACAAAGTACATTGTCAGTGAACAGTAGTAATATTTTGAAAATAATCTTTCTTCTGAGCAGTAGATCTCAAGAGTAGGGTTAAAGTGTTCAGTAAACCATGTTATAAACAAATATGCTGTCAAGGTTTTATTGTTTTATTTATACAGCATAGGCAGAGTAGATTTAGTATGATTCTTATGGGCCCTATGATTTTGGAACAGTAAAAAGTAAGCATTAGTTTCAACCTCAAGCCACCAACTGTATTAACTCTTGAGAGTCGGTCTGTCCTTCGAAGCTTTGAAGCCAGGCATTTTCTCCTCTAGCTGTGAAAGCCTAGATGGCATCTTGTTGCAGTATAATTCTATTTTCATCTACATTGAAAATCTTTTGGTTAGTGTAGCTATGTTCATTAATTACCTTTCTGTGCTGTGCATAGTCACTGAGTTGTGTCCAATTGTTTGCAACCTCATGGACAGTAGCCTGCCAGACTCCTCTGTCCATGCGGATTCTTCAGGCAAGAATACTAGAATGGGTTGCCACGCCCTCCTCTAGGGGATCTTCCCAACCCAAGGATTGAACCCAGGTCTCCTGCATTGCAGGCAGATTTTTTACCATCTGAGCCACAAGGGAAGCCCAAAATTACCTTCCTAGATTTTCTGAATCACTTACTGCAGCTTCTACATCTGCACTTGCTTCACCCTGCACTGTTAGGTCTGGAATTGGCTGCTTTCCTTCATCATTATGAGCCAACGTCTACTAGCTTCAGACTCCTTCTGCACCTTTCTCACGTCATAGCCTTCATAAAATGGACGAGTTAGGGCCTTGCTCTAGATTACATTTTGGCTTGAGAGAATGTTGTGGTTGGTTTGATCTATCCAGACCACTAAAACTATCTCCATATTAGCAATAAGGCTGTTTCACTTTCTTATCGTTCGTGTGTTCAGTGGAGTAGCTCTTAGATTTCCTTCAAGAACTTTTCCTTTGCATTTAGGCTAACTTGGCTAACTGTTTTTGGCACAAGAGGCCTAGCTTGGCTTTCGACATGCTTCCTCACTAAGCTTAATCAGTTCTAGCTTTTGATTTAAAATGAGACTTATAGACTCTTCCTTTTACTTGAATACATTGTAGGGTTATTAATTGGCCTGATTTCAGGACTATTGTGTCTCAGGAAATAGGGAAGACCAAGGAGAGGGAGAGAGAGGAACGGCCAGACATTGGAGCAGTCAAAACATACACACTTTTCAAGTTCACTGTCTTCTGTGAGCATGGTTCACGGTGCCCCAAAACAGTTAATGATAGTAACAGCAAAGATCACTGATCACAGATCACCCTGACAAATATATAATAATGAAAGTTTGAAATTTTGGAGAATTATCAAAATGTGACAGATGTGGAGTGAATAAATGCTGTTGGAACATGGTGCTGATAGACTTATTTGACACAAAGTTGCCACAAGCCTTCACTATGTAAAAAAAGGCAGTAAAGTGAAGTGCAGTAAAATGAGGTATGCTTGTATATTTTCCCCCCATTTCTACTCTTTTTTAAAAATCTGGATTTTGAAATTTGTTAACTATAGATTTAAATTGTATTAATTCTGATATTATGGTTTCTTTTTGTTTTGCTGCATACTTGTGAAATATTAATGGAAACTGAAGTCTGTTTGTAAATACTCAGTAATTCCATATAGAGAACAGAGAAAGAGCATACCGGTGCTCTCAAACTAGCAGGGTTTGTTCCAAGTGTCTGGAAATAGTGAATGGAAATCAAAGTTAAAAATATGTATTTTAAAATGTGTAATGGCTAATTTTTGTAGTGTCAAGGTACTAGGAAAACACATGTATTTGTCAACCTGTTATTTAAAGCCTTTTTCATGTTTTCTTTTGCTTCTCAGAAAACACATAACAAATGGTTTACAGGACCACAGCTGATTTCCCTTCTGGATTTGGTACTCGTTCTTTCAGAGGGTGCTGAAACAGATCTACTGCAAAACTCAGATAGGTGAGGTGACCATTACTAAGGTTCACATAGTAAATTCAGAATAAAATGTGAAACCCCTGTTTTGGGAACCTAAACTAAAATAAAACATATTTTCCTGTGATTTTATAGTTAATGGTTAGTTCATAGAATTACATACTTACATGTTTAAGTAATTTTTATTGTTGTTTAGTTGCTTATATGTTTGGATTTTATTGTTTTGTTTTCCAAGACATACATCTTTTTTTTTTTCGTATACAATATGTAATTTTACTTTTAGTATTACTAGAATGAATGTTGAGAAATTGTTGTGTATAAAAAGAATCTTAAAATTCAAGAAGCAAAAGATGGTATTTTAAAAATAACAAGTCTCCCTTGGTGGAGAAGACAATGACATCCCACTCCAGTACTCTTGCCTGGAAAATCCCATGGACGTAGGAGCCTGGTGGGCTACGTCCATGGGGTTGCAAAGAGCGACTGAGCGACTTCACTTTTACTTTTCACTTTCACGCACTGGAGAAGGAAATGGCAACCCACTCCAGTGTTCTTGCCTGGAGAATCCCAGGGACGGGGGAGCCTGGTAGGCTGCCATCTATGGGGTCACACAGAGTCGGACGTGACTGAAGCAACTTAACAGCAGCAGCAACAGCATCAGTCTCCCTTGGAGAAAAAAGAGAATAGTAATTTTCACAATTAGATTTTGTGAACTTGGAGAACAAGAGTAATAAATTATGTTAAGGGAAGAAGATGTGTGATAAAATATTTTAAAGGAAAAGTTTTGGATGCCCACACATAATTGTAGAAATATACCCAAGGTTTTAACTTAACCTTTATTCACTGAAATTGCTGATTATGTAAAATTATACTGTAAGTAACAGATCATATTTTTTTAATTAACAGGATAATGGCTTCGTTGAATTTATTGAGGTATTTGGTTATCAAAGATAATGAAAAAGACAATCAAGTAAGTGAATTTTTATAAAAAGAAACTGTATTATTCAAATGGATAAGGAATGTTTTGTTATTTTCTTATCAATACCTGCTTAAGCCAGTGAGTAATATTTTACCCAGTTGCAATAAGTGCCAACAATTATTCTTTAAACTTGAAGTTAATTCCCAAGAGTCCTTACCACCCCACATCCAACTGCTCTTTCCTTTTCCTGTTGTGCCTCTGTGCTCTTGCTGTGAGCATCGCTTAGCTCTGTTACGTAGGTAAGTTGCAGCTCCTAAGTTAACTAACCTTTCGAAACTCAACATATGTTTGCTTATCTTGTTCATTAACCTTCACCTATATAGCTCATGATTTATGTCTGAGCTATACAAAATAAAATAATCTGATATCCCCCTCATCGGACTTGACAATTTGAAGCATTTTCAGCACTAAATCTGTTAAGCACCTTTTGAATAATGTGTAGGAAGTTGAAATTTTTAAAAATAGTGCACCATAAGAGGTATTCAATAAGTAGAAAACTATTTGAGCGAGATTTGTCATACAGTAAAATTATATTTGCTTTTTATCTTCTCTTTCTACTTAACTCTATTCTAATAGTTGCTTTCTCTATATGTGTCATCTTATTAACTGTAACTACATGAATTACATGCATGATTAAGCTTTTTAGAAAGTAATAAATGAAATGAAAGTAATTGAGTTTTATATAAGAATCCTAGAGCTTTTTTTTTTTTTTTTTTTTAAGTAAATCATGATTTTGGATCAAACATTTATGGAAAAAGTAGCAGTAGATTTTTGACTGAATCTATTAGATTCAGTGATTTGACTTCCCATTCATTGCTCCTCAGCCAAAAATAGTTATGTGCTATCACTGACTAGCGGATACTCTAAACAGGGATGCTTTTTTTTTCTAACATTTTTTCAAACATAAAGCCAAGTTGAAAGAATTTCACAGTGATCACTCTTTTATGCACTACAGAGACTGTACTGTTAACATTTTACTCTGCTATTATCACTTATCCATCTCTCTATCCTCTACCCATCCTTCAGTCTCTCTTTATTTTTTGATGCAGTTCAGGGTAAACTACAAACATCATCATACTTTCCCATAAATACTTCAGCACTTATTTCATTCAAAAGAGTTAAATATTTGTGTATAGTTTTTCTTTGAGTTAAAGTTCACATAAAATCTAATGCCCAAATTTTAATTATACTTTAACTGAGTTTTAACAAATGCTTAGATCTGTTATCCAAATTGTTATCAAATATAGAACATTACTAACATCACAAGAAGCTCCCTTTTCCCCTCCCAGTTAATTCTGATGTCATCATTCCACACCCATCCCTAGCCCCTGGCAACTCTATCCTGTCTGGGTGCTATCATATATTCTTCACTGTGCTATCAGTGCTCTTTAGTTTTTATTTTTCATAGATAATGTTAGCACAGGAAGGATCTATAACTTGCACAAGGGCATATAATTAGCAAAAAGCAGAAATAGCCAGGACCAAATGCAGTGACTAGAACGTCCTCTTTTTTTTTTGTAGTCAATTCAGGAGCAGCGGAAGCCTTGAGGCTTCTGGAAAGTACCCTTAAAGTATGGTATAAGTCTTTACTTGCGTCAGGAAGAGGCTATATCTAGAAATGATCTGATTTGTCTGACAGGGTGAGAAAGCATCTTCTTGACTAGGAGTGATAGATTTATTATTAGCAGGTATGGAGCACAGTGTACCACAGGGGCAGTGAAGAGAGGGAAGGCAGAGCAGTTTTAGCATTGTGCAATGTCTACTCTGATATCCACAGATAATACCTCACATTCATTTGGCTTGAATATTATATAGTAAAGAAAAGGATATAACCAGCTTATAAGACTGCCTTCTTATGTAAGTTTTTTAAAATTTCTTTTTTTTTTTAATTTATGTATTTATTTTTACTTTATTTTACTTTACAGTACTGTATTGGTTTTGGCATACATTGACATGAATCCGTCACGGGTGTACATGAACTCCCAAACATGAACCCCCAAATATGAACCCCCCTCCCACCCCACATCATCCCTCTGGATCATCCCCATACACCAGCCCCAAGCATCCTGCATCCTGCATCGAACATAGACAGGCGATTCATTTCTTACATGATAGTATATTCAATGCTATTCTCCCAAATCATCCCACCCTCTCCCTCTCCCTCTCCCTCAGAGTCCAAAAGTCCGCTCTACACATCTGTGTCTCTCTTGCTGTCTTGCATACAGGGTCCTTATTACCATCTTTCTAAATTCCATATATATGTGTTAGTATACTGTATTGGTGTTTTTCTTTCTGGCTTACTTCACTCTGTATAATTGGTTCCAGTTTCATCCATCTTATTAGAACTGATTCAAATGTATTCTTTTTAATGGCTGAGTAATACTCCATTGTGTATATATACCACAGCTTTCTTATCCATTCATCCGCTGATGGACATCTAGGTTGTTTCCATGTCCTGGCTATTATAAACAGTGCTGCAATGAACATTGGGGTACATGTGTCTCTTTCTATTCTGGTTTCCTCGGTGTGTATGCCCAGCAGTGGGATTGCTGGGTCATAAGGCAGTTCTATTTGCAATTTCTTAAGGAATCTCCACACTGTTCTCCATAGTGGCTGTACTAGTTTGCATTCCCACCAACAGTGTAAAAGGGTTCCCTTTTCTCCACACCCTCTCCAGCATTTATTGCTTGCAGACTTTTGGATCGCAGCCATTCTGACTGGTGTGAAGTGGTATCTCATTGTGGTCTTGATTTGCATTTCTCTGATAATGAGTGACGTTGAGCATCTTTTCATGTGTTTGTTAGCCATCCGTATGTCTTCTTTGGAGAAATGTCTATTTAGTTCTTTGGCCCATTTTTTGATTGGGTCGTTTATTTTTCTGGAATTGAGCTGTATAAGTTGCTTGTATATTTTTGAGATTAGTTGTTTGTCAGTTGCTTCATTTGCTATTATTTTCTCCCATTCAGAGGGTTGTCTTTTCACCTTGCTTATAGTTTCCTTTGTTGTGCAGAAGCTTTTAATTTTAATTAGATCCCATTTGTTTATATTTGCTTTTATTTCCAGTATTCTGGGAGGCGGATCATTGAGGATCCTGCTGTGATTTATGTCGGAGAGTGTTTTGCCTATGTTCTCCTCTAGGAGTTTTATAGTTTCTGGTCTTACATTTAGATCTTTAATCCATTTTGAGTTTATTTTTGTGTGTGGTGTTAGAAAGTGATCTAGTTTCATTCTTTTACAAGTGGTTGACCAGTTTTCCCAGCACCACTTGTTAAAGAGATTGTCTTTACTCCATTGTATATTCTTGCCTCCTTTGTCAAAGATAAGGTGTCCATATGTGTGTGGATTTATCTCTGGGCTTTCTATTTTGTTCCATTGATCTATATTTCTGTCTTTGTGCCAGTACCATACTGTCTTGATGACTGTGGCTTTGTAGTAGAGCCTGAAGTCAGGTAAGTTGATTCCTCCAGTTCCATTCTTCTTTCTCAAAATTGCTTTGGCTATTCGAGGTTTTTTGTATTTCCATACAAATCTTGAAATTATTTGTTCTAGTTCTGTGAAAAATACCACTGGTAGCTTGATAGGGATTGCATTGAATCTGTAGATTGCTTTGGGTAATATATTCATTTTCACTATATTGATTCTTCTAATCCATGAACATGGTATATTTCTCCATCTATTAGTGTCCTCATTGATTACTTTCATCAGTATTTTATAGTTTTCTATATATAGGTCTTTAGTTTCTTTAGGTAGATATATTCCTAAGTATTTTATTCTTTTCGTTGCAATGGTGAATGGAATTGTTTCCTTAATTTCTTTTTCTACTTTCTCATTATTAGTGTATAGGAATGACATCCATTTATGATAAAAACTCTCCAGAAAGCAGGAATAGAAGGAACATACCTCAACATAATAAAAGCTATATATGACAAACCCACAGCAAACATTATCCTCAATGGTGAAAAATTAAAAGCATTTCCCCTAAAATCAGGAACAAGACAAGGGTGCCCACTTTCACTGCTACTATTCTGGAAGTTTTGGCCACAGCAATCAGAGCAGAAAAAGAAATAAAAGGAATCCAAATTGGAAAAGAAGTAGTAAAACTCTCACTGTTTGCAGATGACATGATCCTCTACATAGAAAACCCTAAAGACTCCACCAGAAAATTACTAGAACTAATCAATGAATATAGTAAAGTTGCAGGATATAAAATTAAAATTTCTTCTTAAGAATCAACTATTTCATAGTATTGCCATGCAGGTTACCATAAGAGTTGTCATACCAAGGAAACTGGCAAAAAAACAAAACAACAAAAACTCAATCCAAGATGATAACCTAACATCTTTGAGGCAGCTTATTTATCATGGAAGCATTTCTATGAAGTGCAGTCACAGTAGGTCATGAATATAAATGAGAGGCATATCTGTCTGCTGTGGTTAGCTTCTGAGTTTTTAGAAATATTTGATTAAAGGAGAAACAAAATGATATTCTAATGATGCTGAATTGTGAGTAGTTTTATTCAAAAGGACTCCTATTAGTACCTGTCTTTGAGTTAAATATGCTGTAGTGGTAACTAGTCAGATGAAAAGCTGAAAAGCAATCAAAAAAGTATACAGAAAAACTAAGAATAGGATCATTAAAATATAAAACAAGGTGATTCATAATTGAATAATGATCCATTTCTTTTCCTGCTATTTTGAGTTACTGTCATCTGACTTCCTTCATAAATCATTCCCTTCCTCACCTTACTATTTCATGTCTCTTCATCTCTTTGCATAATAATTTAAAAG
The DNA here is from genome assembly GCA_006410675.1 of Oreotragus oreotragus. Taxonomy (NCBI): domain Eukaryota; kingdom Metazoa; phylum Chordata; class Mammalia; order Artiodactyla; family Bovidae; genus Oreotragus; species Oreotragus oreotragus. The sequence goes on along the minus strand of SJYX01017681.1, from coordinate 120,155 downwards.
CACTTTCCACACACTTCAGTTTCACATAACTTCTTGGATCTTGAAACTCCAACTCTCTCTACTGGTCAAACCAACTTAATTTTTAGACTAGTGTTCACTATTATTTGGTAGGTATCTTTATATAAGTGTTAATTGTTTAATTACAGTAATTTATTCTAATACACAGCCTATAATAATTTATCCCTCACCTTCTATCTGCTCATTTCCTTACCTGCTTACCTATTTTTTTTACTAAATAATTTGCGATTATAATATGTAGAAAGCAGGTTCAAGAGAAACAATGTAAGACTGTAAAGGCCAGAAGTATGTATCAGGAACTTTAAAAAATTGAATTATGTAATGTACACATATATGCTTTTCATTTAGGATAGAACAATAAATACCTGGCATACCTCCATGTACATATAGTTCTATATAATCCACGTTTTAGGTTCTCATTTAAATTGTTGCTTTTTCCAAGATTAAAACATATACCTTGTGTGTTATTTGCAGAGCCAAATGACTTAAGGTTATAACATTCCTTAATATTACAAGTGGTAAAGTTCTACAGTATTATTTCATAAATAAGACATGATACACAAATTAGAAGGGAAAAACTGGGTCTTACTCATTTCCTTCCTTTTATTTCTTCAGTATCATGGTTGACTATGTCCTTTGCAAGGTCCCTTTCCTCACAATAAATTTCTTTTGCAACAAGCTGCAGTGAAATTTGAAATGTATAGTTAAGCTCTAAAACTGAAATGGTCTCAGAACCACTCTACCAGTGTGTTGTTTGGGTATAAAATTTTAAAGTAAACACTTGTGAACATTTCAAATTTATAACTTTTTTAAAATTTTGTTACTTTTTTCTAGACACTGAAGTAAAATATGATTTTCTTCTTCTTCTTCTTTTTTTTTTTTTTTTTAAATAAATCTAATCATCTTAAAGAATCCCCCTGCAATGCAGGAGATGCAGGTTCAATCCCTGAGTCAGGAAGATCCCCTGGAGGAGAGCATGGGAACCCACTCAAGTAGTCTTGCCTGGAAAATTCCATGCCAGAGAAGCCCAGTGGGTTACAGTCCATGGGGTCGCAAAGTCAGACACAGCTGAGCAGCTGAGTACACATGCACGCTGTCTTAATGTAAAAGAGAGAAAATATTCTTGTTTCCACAGCTTCTTCACTCCTACATGTTTCTAAAAAAAAGTTACTGTTATTCATCACATGAAAAATTTGTGAAATTATGCAGAACTGAATGTGCACAAATTTTCTTTAGCCTAATTGTTTCACATTTTATTATCTTATTGTAAGTTTTTGATTGTGGACTGTGTATAAAATTACTGCCATTAAGAGAAACTAAAGTCTTTTATTGAAGTCTTTTATCTTAGGGCGTCTTTATTAGACCTAGAGTTAGCAGCAGCAGCAGAGTTACACTGTCCAATAGACAGTAGCCACACGTGACTGTTAAATTTTAAATTAATTAAAAAAAATTTTTAATTAAAAATTCAGTTCCTCCTTGGCATTGGACAGCATCATTCTAGATCACTGTTTCTCAGCATATGGGTCTAATAAAAATTACCTGGATATCTTACATAATTCAATTTTTATAAATGCCTAATATGTACTTGTTTAGATTGATATTAAAAATGAGTGAAGACACAATATGTTAATTAAAAAGGAAGTATAAATACAGCACAGATTGAAGAACAAAAGGAAAGTTACATGAAAACATTCCAATAAATTTTGAAACTTCAGTAAAATGGAATTTGTTAGAAAATATAATCTAGCAAAACTGTAACAGTCTACTAAGAGAAATCACAGGGCAGATAATTTTTACCGTAATTTCAAAAAACATATACTCAAGTCTCATACAAAACATTCCAAAGACTAGAAAAAGTGTAGTTGTGTCTAAATGTTATGTTTAGTAAGGTAGGACCTTAATACCCAAACAGTCTAGGATAGTGTGGTTCAGTGAAATTACAGGCTCTCCCACATTGCAGGCAGATTCTTAACAAGCTGAACCACCAGGAAAGCCCAAGAATACTGGAGTGGGTAGCCTATCCCTTCTCCAGCAGGTCTTCCCGACCCAGGAACTGAACTGGGATCTCCTGCACTGTAGGCAGATTCTTTACCAGCTTAGCTACTCAGGGAAGCAGATATATAGGTACTAATATTACCAAACCAGATCTAGCAAAAAAATGTGGTATGTCATCAAACTCAGTTGGATTTATTCTGGTAATATAAGGTAATGTAATTTCATAGGTTAAAGTAGAAGAAGTACTTGATTATATCAATAGTTATAGAGAAAAAGCATTTAATACATTCAATATCATGACAAAAATATTAGTCCACCAGAAAATATTATAATTATAACAAAAAATATGAGATACTTAGGAAAACATGTAAAAATATGTGTAAAACTTTATGAGGGAAAAAAGGGGGGAAGAATGGGACTGTTCAATAGATGATGATGGGTAATTTGTCATACATATGGGAAGGGGGGAATTAAGATGCCTATGTCACATAACACACAAAACAAAATTCTAAATAGATTAAAGACTTAACGTTGAAAAGGAATTTAGAAATTTTTAGAATACTGGGTAACCTAAGGGTAGAGAAGGCTTTCTTAAGTAAAGAAGCACTAACCACAAAAGAATAGATTGATAAAACTAATAACATTGAAACTAAAACCTATTCAAGGAAAGAAAATGCATACAAACTGAAAAAGCCACAAAAAGAGAAAAAAAAACAAAATACTTCCTCCACCCAATAGTATTAAAAAATCAGATAACTATAAAGCAAGAATCAAGACCACAAATCAGAAAAATAAGTAAAGGATACAGATATTGTAAGGCAGCTCACAGAAGAGGAAACCCAAAAGGCCAGTAACCACAAGACAGTATTCCCAGTGTCAGTAGTGTTTATGGAAGTGTAACTTAAAACTGCAGTGAGATACTGTTTCACAGCCATCACAGTGGCCAATGTTAAAAAGGTAGATAGCATAGGTTAGGATACAGAACACTGATGAAACAAAGTAGATAATCATTTTTGGGCAATTTGGCATTATCTAGTGAAATTGAATAAATACTCTTAACTCAGCATCTTCTGTCTTAAGGCATCTTGCTGCTGCTAAGTCGCTTCAGTCATGTCTGACTCTGTGCAACCCCATAGACGGCAGCCCACCAGGCTCCCCTGTCCCTGGGATTCTCCAGGCAAGAAAACTGGAGTGTGTTGCCATTTCCTTCTCCAGTGCATGAAAGTGAAAAGTGAAAGTGAAGTCGCTCAGCCGTGTCTGACTCTTAGCGACCCCATGGACTGCAGCCTTCCAGGCTCCTCCGTCCATGGGATTTTCCAGGCAAGAGTACTGGAGTGGGTTGCCATTGCCAATGAGTCCTTAAATCAATTTACTGATTTAGACTGGCAAGTTTTACAAAATGAAATAGAATATAATTGAGGTTGTTTGCACAGATTCTTAGTTACAGATATTGCAGCAAATTTTGTGATCACTTGCAAAGAACAAGGTTGAAAATGGAGGGGATATGACAGATTGGCTAGGAATAAGATGTATGTTGCTTTCCAATATCTCTTATGACATAGTCAATGGTCAGTTAGCAGAAAGGCTATGATACTGTACAGTTTAATTTTATAGTAACATAGTATGTGGTTATATGAAAAGCAAACTGTACCTCCTATCAGTAAAATTTTGAAAGGTCACAAATTATTTTAATCTGTGTATTTTCAGAATGAACTTTGAGGGAGAAAACTTTTTTCCAAATTCATGACAATAAGAAAAATAAGTGAAAAATATAGAAACATTCACTTTCAACTGTTGATCTGAAACTGTAAATAGTACCAATATTCACAAAAATACTGACCCTACAGTTAATAGAGTTAGCCTTAATTTGAGCTACATTCTAAAATGAAAGAAAATGAATATAACTTTAAAGCTAAGATTATTTAAGATAGTTTCATCAAAAGTAAATATCCAATGAAAATGATAGTCTAAAATAAAATTTTTCTTGCAAATGAAAGCTAAAAACCTTCCAAATTAGACATCTAGAAACAACATTCTGAACTTGTGAATGAGGCCCCGTAATGGTTTGAAAGATGAAAAGTTACTAACATTCTTCTAGTCTCATTATCAGTATATATAATTACATATTTTTTTAGCAAATGAGAAAAATCACTGAGTTTGGCCTGCAAAGTTTATTTTTCCAGCATATACAGTGTTGGATTGTGTCTATTGATTTATTTAAAAGTATGTCTTAATGGTGACATAATGTTTTAGAAAATCAATATTGCAAAACATGGATGCAAAGGTTCTGATGCTTCTTGATGAAACATAAATTGTGTAGCACTTAAATTGATATCTGGTATTTGCAAAACAATATGAGATTATATTGTTTCACCTTAACCTTTATATACATGTAAAGATTAGCTATATTTATTGAATTGGAAACACACCATGGGTCACTAAAAGTAGAAAGTTTACATCAATGATAAGTGACAGAGCAGAATTATGAGCAATTATCTTCTTAAATTGTCAGAAGCACTAGCAAGTTGATTTAAGTCAGTTGGAAAATTTGGGTATTCAAGGAAATCCCTCTGGATATAACAATATTGTAAAAGTGGTGAAAATTGTTAATTTTAGCAGTTCACTGATAAGCCAAACTCTTGAAACTTTTTTCAGTGATTGGATCTAAGCATGACCAATGTATCGTATCAGAGTTCATTTATTGTTCCTTTGGAAAGTTCGAAGTAGGGCATAAGAACTCAAGGTTAATATACATGTTCTTCTAGTTGAAAAGAATCTTATTTGACAGTTATTTTCAAAGATAATATTGAGTGGCAAAATTGACATATGTATCTGATTTTCTGATACGCCCAAGACATAAAAATTGAAACCACAGGAAAGCATGAGTATTTTTCATATGTTAAACTTATCTGTCAGTTGTAGAAGACATTACTGTTACAGAAGGAAACTATAATCATTTTGATAATAAGATTTCAAATAACTTCTATTACTAATTAAGGGTGAATGAAAATTTGTTCAACTTAGACCAACATTTTTTAAAGGAAACTTTCCTATATTCTGGACATAAGTCTTTTATTAGGTATGGTTTTTATATTTTCTTCCAGTTTGTGGCTTATTTCTTCATTATCTTAGTAGAATTTTTTAAAGAACAGAAATGTTAAATTTTGAGGAAGTCCAGCATATCAATTCTATTCTTTTAAATCATTTATGTTTCTTTGGATTCTAACAAATCTTTGTTTCAACCCAAGATCACAGATTTTCTAGTAGAAGTTTTATTGTTTAGATTTTTATATTTATATTTATGATTGACTTCAAGTGAATTTTTTATATGGTGAAGTATGGGTTAAGGTAGTTTTGTTTTGACTCCAGCAGTATTTATTGAAAAGGCTGTACTCAAATTGTCTTGTCACCTTTGTCAAAGATCAAAAAGATCATATAAGTATGGGTATATTTTTGGATTCTATTCTGTTCCATTGAACTGTCTCTCTTCTTTCACACTATCTTGATTACTGTAGCTTTATAGTAAGTCTTACGTGTGAGTATGCCAACTTTGTTCTTTAAAAAAAAATTTTGGCTGTTCTAGATCCTTTGCTTCTCCATTTGAATTTTAGAATAATTTTGTCTTTCTACCTGTTTTTCTGCTCTACTCTCAATGCTTAACCTCGTTTTTTGTACTTTTGGTTACCAAATGTGTAGAGATTTTCCCACATCAAGGAATTTTTTGACACCAAGTAGATGTCCTACAATTGAGTCCCCTTCTGACACTCTACCTGGAGATAGCATCAGATTACAGAGGCTAAGGGCTCAATCCCACAACATTAGCTCCCTTCCCTCTTCAGATGCCAATCACAAGTCCAGGTATTGATTTGACTTCTGATAGACTGGCTTAAACAGGTTCTCACAATCCCCTCCTCAGGTTCAATTAATTTGCTAAAGTTGTCCACAGAACTCAGAACATTACTTACTAAATCACTGGTTTATTGTAAAAGGATATAACTTAGCACAGCCAGATGAAAGAGATGCATAAGGCAAGGTATGTGGGAAGGGGCACTAAGTTTTCTTGCCCTCCCTTGAAACTACTTTCCCAGCACCTCGACCTGTTCATCAACCAGGAAGCTCTCTGAACCCCATTCTTTTGAGTTTTTTGGAGGCTTCATTACATAAGCATGGTTGATTAAATCACTGGTCACTGGTGACAGCTTAATCTCCAGCCCCTCTCTCCTACCAGGAGTTTGTGGTGAAAGGAGTTGACAGTTTATAACAACCCTCTAATCACACAGTTCCTCTGACAACCAGCCCCCATTATTAGGGTCTTTCCAACAGTTATATTCCTGGCTGAAAGAGCTTCTTATGAATAACAAAATACACTTTGACCACTCTTCACTTAGGAAATTCAAGAGTTTTAGGAGCTCTTTGCCAGGGACAGGATATGGACCAAATACTAGTGCTCTTTGGGGGTGGGGGAAGAAAACACACTACAAAGGGGCACAAGGGAACTGTCTTTACAGTGGTGGTGGCTATACTGCTGCATGTCTTTGTCAGAACTCAGAACTGTACAGCTAAAGAGAGTTTACTGTATGTAAATGATACCCCAACACTCCAGACCTTAAAAAATGTGTAGAAAGAAAAGGACCAGGCTCAGTACCAGACTAGATGTCAGTGACTCCAAGCACACTATCGTTCTTAATGTTTATTTTGGAATTATTTTGGTGTTTTTTTGTATTTATATTTAAATTTTGATAGAATTATATTTGATATTATAAATAGAACATTTTGTGAAACATTTGTTTCAGCTATATAAATATGTGTTGAGTTGTGATATAAATTATATTTCTTATTGTGGGCCATGGTAAAAATATTTTGAAAAATGCTACCTTAGAAAAACTTATGCCATGTGAACAGGAAAAGATATGCAGCAGTATCAGTGAGCACTGTTTGAAATATTTAAGAAAACTAGTATTAGGATAAATCGTATAGTGGGATGCCTGTATATCAGCTAAAGTGAAAACATTAGCGCTATAACATAAATAACCCTCAGAAACATAGGATTGAACAAAAAGGAGCTAAAGTAGGATGCTTTGATATCATTTATATATTTTTAAACGTGCAGAATTGGGATGTATAAATACATTAACTGCTAAAACTTCAAGTTTTAGAAAATTTTGCATAGTTAATGGCTTACTCTTGAATAAAGAGGGCTTCAACCATATCTGATTTGTCTTTTTAAGTAAATAGGGCAAGATGTGTGCATTTGACAAAGCTTAGTGTGCGTATAAAGGTGTTTTCTCTGTACTCTTTATGTTTGAATGTGTTTTAATCTGTAGAGTGTCATCAGTACCTGCAGCCTTGAAAGCCATCTGTGATATTGGGTGGTAGCAGTGGGTTCTACTTTTAAGCTTAGAGGAAAGGGAAAGAAAGTTTTAAAAAGTGGGTGTGGGGATAGAGAAAGGTGAAAGAAAAGGTGGAGAGAGAGGGAGGAACATAAGAGAAACGAAAGCAGTGGGTACATAGGTAGTGTAACATGCTTGATATCCTGTGTGACTATACTCGGAAGTTTCTACTGTACTAATGCATAACCCACATTTTTCATGTAAGGACAAAATCTTATGATTTTAATGGATGTTTAAAAATTTTTTTTAAGTATACAGTTGAAACAGGTTCATTGTTTAAAAATCAGGATAAATAAGCAAAAAGAAAGTAATAAAATCTCACCATTTATTTTTGATATTACAGTGTATGCCCTTTTAGGATTTATACCAGCAAATCTGTACATACTTTTTTTTTAAAGATAATATTATAGGAGTCATACTGCAGCCTTTTTATCACTTTTTTCACTACTTGCCAGTATGTACTGAAGAGTACTATTTTAACAGCAGTGTAGTGTTCCATTGTGTGGATATGGAAGTTACCCCACTCCTGATGTGAAAAACTCATTATTTCCAATTTTTCACTATTTAAACATTTTTATAAATGTATCTGTAGTGAAATCATTACAACATACATCTTTAATTCTTCCCCAGGTTAAGTTCACAGATGGTGAGTGGAAAAGTATGCATATTTTTGAGATTGTGGATTCTTGATAGTTCCTCAAGAACTCCACTTTTCCTCATAATACAGGAATAATGAGAAAGAACAGATTTAAATTAAAGGGATATATGTGACAGTGAAATTATAAATTATTCAACACAGATATGTGTAGATTTTATTTTTGAGGGCTGTATATGTTAAATGTTATATGTACTTGGATCAAAATAAGCTCAATTACAAAATAGGTTTTCATATGATCCAGTTCTGGTTAAGGATAATTGGATTCCTAAGTTTTCATTTTTTTGCCCAAGCTACTTTCCTTTGTAATAAGTAACTGGAAACTGAGCAATACCAATGAATTTTCTTTTTCTTCTTAGAAAAAAAAAAAACAAAAAAACTAAGACTTTATGATTCCCTTTTAGTATTATAGGAAGAAAGGCTCTTAAAACAAAAATCTTTAATACGAATGACAAAATAATCCCAAGCTGTCCCTGGCAGGTAAAAATCTCCATCTTTATTGATCACTAAGTAAGTCTTAAGTCAGCTTTGCGTTAGAAGTTTCCATCAATAGAGAAGGAATAGAATCCTCTGGCACTAGATCTGTGACAAGGATATCATTTGAAAGATAAAGAGTTGAAGGAGACTTAAAACAGAGTCATTGTGGGGATGGCTTATAAGGAAAGAGAAATGTCTCAGACTATGTGGATTATTTTCAGATAATTTTCTCATGGATAAAACTTGTAAGTTATCAAAACCAGGAGCTGTCCAAATGGCACAATAATGAATATGCTAAATGAGTGTGTTTTTGTTTTGATTGTTATTTACATATAATAACTAGATGTAGTAATGATGTATTAATAAATAGTCAACGCTGCTTTGAAAGGCAAGGATCATGTCTTACTCATTTCTGTTTCTCCAACACTCAGCACTTGTTTAATACTCAGTTCAGTTGCTCAGCTGTGTCCGACTCTTTGCGACCCCATGAATCACAGCACGCCAGGCCTCCCTGTCCATCACCAACTCCCAGGGTTTACCCAGACTCACATCCATTGAGTCAGTGATGCCATCCAGCCATCTCATCCTCTGTTGTCCCCTTCTCCTCCTGCCCCCAATCCCTCCCAGCATCAGGGTTGTTTCCAGTGAGTCAACTCTTCGCATGAGGTGGCCAAAGTACTGGAGTTTCAGCTTTAGCATCATTCCTTCCAAGGAAATCCCAGGGCTGATCTCCTTCAGAATGGACTGGTTGGATCTCCTTGCAGTCCAAGGGACTCTCAAGAGTCTTCTCCAACACCACAGTTCAAAAGCATCAATTCTTCGGTGCTCAGCTTTCTTCACAGTCCAACTCTCACATCCAAACAGGACCACTGGGAAAACCATAGCCTTGACTAGATGAATCATGGTTGGCAAAGTAATGTCTCTGCTTTTGTAAGCATCTTTTAATGTTTAATACTGGTAGACATTAAATCTTGAATGAAATAACTAATTGTTTCATTAATTCTTCCAAACAGACTGGTTTGTGGACAGAACTTGAAAAGATTGAGAATAATTTCTTAAAGCCCCTCCATACAGGACTCAATATGTCAAAAGCACATTATGAAGCAGAAATTAAGAATAGCCAAGGTTGGTAATGTGAAATTTCATTTCCAGTTAAGCCTAAAAATTAGTCAGATTTTTCAAACTCATTTATATTCCAAATAAAGAACTTATCTTGTACTTGTCTAACTTATAGCCAACAAGGAACCATGACAACTGAGTCATTTTATTTATAATTTAAATGATTCTTTGTGAATATAGAAAGGAATAGCCAAGGTTGGTAATGTGAAATTTCATTTCCAGTTAAGCCTAAAAATTAGTCAGATTTTTCAAACTCATTTATATTCCAAATAAAGAACTTATCTTGTACTTGTCTAACTTATAGCCAACAAGGAACCATGACAACTGAGTCATTTTATTTATAATTTAAATGATTCTTTGTGAATATAGAAAGGGAAGTCACTCAGTCGTGTCCGACTCTTTGTGACCCCATGGACTGTAGCCTACCAAGCTCCTCTGTCCATGGGATACTCCAGGCAAGAATACTGGAGTGGGTTGCCATTTCCTTCTCCAGGGGATCTTCCCGACCCAGGGATCAAACCCGGGTTTCCCGAATTGGAAGCAGATGCTTTAACCTCTGAGCCACCAGGGAAGCCTTGGGTTAAATATTTAAACCAAACTGGAGCATAGTCTGGTTTAAAACCTCAAGTTCTGATTAGAAACTAATTGTATCACAAATATTTCTGTTTGGATATCACTGCACTTCTTTCAGTATTGTGGGGTCCATCCCTCATGATATCTTTACTAAATTTCGACCTCTACTAAATTTGTACAAATTACAAAAAAGAATCTTAGGTCCAGAATTACTTTTTAAAGACAGCAGTTTTATTCTAATAATCTTGTAATCTTTTCCATATAACTATGGTGGTATTTGTATAGATAACACTATAAATAAAAATTTTGTCCTAGTGTGACAGGTTGTAATTCTGATTTTATGTTGACAGAAGTTTCATTCATCTTGTACATGCCAAAATAATGCTGTTTACCTGAAGAAACATTAATTCACATGTGACAGAATTTTGATATTTTTATTTGTTCACAGCCAGTTTTTAGCATACCCTGAGCTATTAAATTTTCCCTGGTGGATCAGTGGTAAAGAATCTGCCTGCCAATGCAGGAGACATGGGTTCAATCCCAGGTCAGAAAGATCCCCCGGAGAAGGAAATAGCAACCGACTCCAGTATTCTTGCCTGGGAAATCCCACAAAAGACCTAGCAAGCAGGCTACAGTCCAAGAGTTGGACATGACTTGGCAACTAAACAACAACACACTAGCTATTAGAACCATAAGACTTAATTTACACAAATAGCTGGCATTTTTTTTAAGTTAGTAAAATTATAAATTTATTATTGAAATCTGAGAGTTTATAATGGTTAAGTGTGATATGGTTTTTTCCTTCTCTTATAGAAGTCCAGAAGTCTAAAGATCATTGTTCACTAAATGTAGGTGGAGAAGAGATTCCAAATATGCCTCCTGAAATGCAACTTAAGGTAGATATGAAATTTTCCTAAGCTACGTCCAACTGAACTCTTTTCTCTTTTTTGCTTTGCTTTGTTTTAAATGCAGCCTTAGTAACTAATTTTCTTGGCATTATAGGTCCTACATTCAGCTCTTTTCACATTTGATTTGATTGAAAGTGTTCTGGCTCGAGTAGAAGAACTCATTGAAACAAAAACAAAGTCTACCTCTGAGGAAAACATGGGGTAAAGTGAAAGCTCCATCTCCTAAATAAAAACTAGTAGTACACTATATTTTTCGTTATGGTTTATTTAATACCTGTATAGAAGTTTTTCTGTAAAACACACTGAAAATAAATGTAGCTTCTCTTACTCCTCTGTTTCAGCAATGACACATTATGGATTAGTAGCATTGTTTCCTTTTAGAAAGGTATCTATATGGTAAATAATCCCCATGTGTATTTTAAATACTACTATTGAAAATCTAATACAAATCAATAATTTTGTGATTTCATAAAACGTACTAGAATTACCTTTTTTCATAGAGTTTTGAGTTTATAAAAATTCTGATACACTTCATGTTCCAGTTAGATGCTGTTTTAGAACTCCTAGTGTTAAACTGGCTATCATAGCACTGTAAGAGCTTAGAGAAAAGTTCTGAGTCTGTGTACTACTCCCAATTTCCCTTTTTCTCCCCTGCCTCAGGAGTCTTAGAGGGCAGAGTCCTCTATCACCAGCTTTCCAGCAGTAGTTACAGTGTAAAAGTATCTGTGAAGATTAATTTTAGAAATAGTGGCTTGTATTATAAAAAGGTATATAGGACTTTTTCTTTAACCCAAGGAGCTAATTAGAAAATGCTGTTGCAATTAAACATTTGTTCTTCCAGCTTCATTTGTATCATTAAGAAGGTTCAATCTAAGTTTTATGTACATGTACCAATATTTTTTTAACATTATTAAAGGAATTAACAGAACTCTGAAAGTAAAATCATTTTTAATTATATGTAGTTTATTTTAATATCCTTCCCAAAGAACATTTATAGTTGATAATCTAATTTGGGTTAAATGTATCACCACTTAGTTTTATCTTTTGAAGTGTTTTCCACACAGGACTTTGCTCAATGATGTAAGCTTTAGTTGTTATCATTCTGTAGCAGATGCTGTCTATGTATGATTTGGAGGTGATCTGGAAGAAGATATAAACATGCAACATTATTTAAGAAATAAGGTATTTTTTACAGGGTCACATCTTAAAATACCTAACTTATTCAACAGGTATTAATCAGTATTATGTATGAGTTATTAGAGTAACAGAAAAATACCTGATCTTTGTCTTTATGGAATTTCAAACATGCAAACCAGAAAAGTAGAATACTATTAAGAATTGCTTCAACAGGGATCTGTTCCAAGTAAAAGAGTAAGGAACACCTAACTCTGCCTATGGGAGTTGGGAGCACACTTTATGGAGAACAAGCATGAAAAGAAAAGTGGAAACTAGTCAAGTTATAAAATAGCATGTTTGCACTCTGACAGTTCATGACTACCAATATTTATACTTGAGAATTTGAAAGAAGATTTAAGTAACCAATAGGGCCAACACAGTGTATATATGACCAAATGACCTTTTAACCGAAATGAGTGATTCTGATAGTTGCTACTGGAATTGAGAAGACTTGAGAGGCCAAGTTCAGGCTTGGGAAAGAATTGCATGTGTTTGTAAACAGCAGCTTCTCTAAGGGAAACAGTATTTGTCAGTTCCATTGAATAGGGAATGCATTTTGAAGTGAAGAATCTCAAAGTTTATCAGTGTGTATGTATGTATGTCATTTTCCTCAGGTGACTTACCTTAGCTATGGTGCACATAAGATTAATAGCATTTACTGTGTTGTGTACTGGAAGTATCCGTAAGTTACTACCCAGGAATCTGGGGGAGAAAAAAATCGTTTAAGTTAAATAGATCATATGACTTATATTTGTTATCCTAAGTGGAAAGAAGAGACAAAAATCCTTTATTGTTTGTCATTTGTTTATTCATTCATGCCTGCCTTATTCCACAGAGGATTTAATATGGCTTTAAAACCAGAACTTAATTGACTAAAATGTGTTCACTTCTGATTTAGTCTTGCTGAAGAATTCCATAAATCAGCACGCATTCTGAAACTTGTCACCCTCATTCAAAGAATAGCTCTTTGGCCTGCGTTGTATTAAAAATGAAAGGTTAACATTATAAAGTTTATCTTTTGGCAAAACATAATTCACTTGCCTGAAACAATCAGAACTGAAGTACATAAAATAACTTAAGGAAAACAGGTCTGTAGTGTTACTGTCCATACCTCTGCTGAATCCTGAACATCAGTTTCCATTCTTCAGGTCCATGCAGGGCAGCAGACAGAACCAAAAAACTATTCTGGTGAATGTTAATAAACTTTTCAATTTTGGCTAGACATGTTTCTTCAGCAGACATAAAGCATTCTCTAGCATCCATCAATAAAAACGCAACTCCTAGGAAAGGTGAACGTAATATAAAATGTCACTTTGTCATATTAATAAAATTTTTTAATAAACTTAGTAAAATCAACAAAAATAACTGTAAGTTAAACATATATGTAAGTGTCCAGGCCCTAAACCCATAGCAGATGGAAATCACTATAACAAAAGTCCTACACAGCAAAATAATTAGGTAGTTCTTTGAAGTGCTCTGTAATAAAAGGATGACAATCTAAATATTAAAGGGGAGAACCTTTCTGGGTCAGTAACTGTTTTTTTCCTTTAAGGCACTATCCACAACGAAAGTAAGGCCTAATTTTAGTTACATGTTAATTTTTCATGTTATAATTTTTAAAAGCTGGAAATCAACTAAGGGAAAGTAGTTTTAAGTAAACTTTTAGTTATTCCTTGGAGAATCTTTTTATCATAACATAAACCATTATATAAATTAACACACTCAGGAGCCGATATCTAGGGTCTCTGAAACAGTATCAAGGGTATAAGAATGCTCCAGAAGGCTTCCCTGGTAGTCCACTGGTTAGGACTCAGTGCTTCCACTGCAGAGGGCACAGGTTCGATCCCTGGTCAGGGAACTAAGATCCTGCACGCCATGTGGCAGTCTTCCCGCAACCTCCCAAAAAAAGAATGGGCCAGAAGAGAAGCTTAATCTGATTAGCTCTTTAAAAGATGAGTGGAAGAAATAATCTCAGGAAATAAATAACTATGTGATTATACTAATTGAATGAACTTGATGCTAAAAATTTATATAACATTTCTGAATCTGAATTACCTCATCTGTAAGGTTGGAATAATAGTTCTTTGATAGGTTTGTTAAAAGGATTAAATAAGAGAATGTATATAAAGTGACCAAAGCATACAATAGAGTAGGTATTTACCAAAAATATTTTACTTCTCTCTAGAGGGCTCTCTATCCAACCAGGAAGGATGAATTTGAGGCTGGACCATTTTCAGCTTGGATGTCTATTTCTAGGAGCTTTTGAAAGTGCTTGTCTTCCAAAATCTCTGTTAGAGTACAGGTCTGATTCATAACCATTCCAATAAAATCCTTTACCTCCACATCTTATCACTTCTGTCATTTTCCAAGCACAAGTAGAGCTGCCCCCTTCCCATGTCCCCAGTTTTCTCATATCCTAATCTAATTCCTTTGCCTATGACTCACAGTTGTATGGTTTTATGATTTCAGGAACATTATGTCCCCATTTGGTTCTTTTAGTTAGTATTTGTTTTATATTATGTTCAGTAAACTCTTGTACAAAATCATGAAAATGTTCTCCTATATTGTTTTTTTTCCCACCTAATTTTTTTAATTGAAGGATGATTGCTTTACATCCTGCATTGTTTTTGTATATGGATTTTGAACAATATGATGCTAGCCTCTTCATTAATATGAGTAATATTTTAAATGTTGATTGTTAGGGAGAGTGGCTTTGTTGTACTTTCATGTTAGTTTCAAAGCAAGTAGTTTGTACCATCCTTAGCCTGGTGGGCTGCCGTCTATGGGGTCACACAGAGTCGGGCATGACTGAAGTGACTTAGCAGCAGCTACTAGACTCCAGTGATTTAACTTTAGTTCAACAATTGTAATCTAAAAAGGAATGTATTTTGTAATTGGTCATACATACTGTTTTTGCAGGAGTAACAAAGTTTTATTACACATTAACCTTTCCCAAAAAGTAACACCTTAAACTTATTACTTCGTTACTAAACAACCGAATAATTAGAATTTACATGCACATATTTATTAACAAACTTAAATCAAGGAAGTCAGCAAATATACTGTACCAGAAAGAGAAAATATAATTGATCCATTTTCCACTGAATCTGAATACCGAACCTTGTGGCTTCGATTTTCTAGGGCAGCTGCAACTTCATAACTCTTAAAAAAAATTTCAGAAGTTTTCAGACTTAAAACATCTTTTTAATAGTTAATGAAAGCTAATGAAAAAACATGAAGGTTAATAGCTTCTCTTATAACTGTACACTTAAAGATTTGATCATTGAGACACTAAATGTGCTCTATGGAGGAAAAAAACTTAAAAAAAAAAACCAACTAAAAATATTTAGTTCTCCTAAAATATACTATGGGTTTGGAAATGAGTTGTGTACTAGTTATGTTACTTAGAGAAGAAACTAAGGACAATATTAAAGAATTAACTATAAGAGCAAACACAAACTTCTTTTTAAAAAGCAACTTGAAGATGGATTCTTCACATACCCATAATTATGTGGATAAATAGGAAATTAGAAATATTTGAGGCCTAGAAATTAGATGCTTAGTATTTAAACCAAAACTTCTATTGTCTTCATACATATTTTCTAACTCACCTAACTGCTTAAAACATTTGAAAAGTTTACTAAAAGTAACTGTAAACAGATGAACTGGAGAATTGATTGTGTCTTTGTAGTTTTCTGTATGGCACTTCATGGTTCTGTCAGTCATCTAACACACCACATCTAAGAAACACGTCACCTTCTATTTATTCATTAATGCATGTCAGAATCCATCTTTAAGTTGTTTTTTAAAAAGGGGTTTGTGTTTGCTCTTATAGTTTAATTCTTTCATTTTCAATTTCTTCCTTAAGTAACAGCTGTAGTAACACAACTCATTTCCAAACCCACAGTGAATTTCAGTAGAACTAAATATTTTTACTTTTTTTTTTAAAGTTTTTTCCTCCATAAAGAGACCACATTTAGTGTCTCAATGATCAAATCTTTATAAAAGAAGCTATTAACAATTAGATATTACCTAAAGCATTTCCCCAGTGGCTTAGCATTCATTATCTGCCTGCAATGCAGAAGACACAGGAGGAAGATCCCCTGGATGAGGGGCATGGCAACCCACTCCAGTACTCTTGCCGGGAAAATCCCATGGACAGAGGAGTCTGGTGGGATACAGTCCATTGGGTTGTAAAGAGTTGGACACCACTGAAGCGACTGAGCAAAGCATTAAAATGTAAGTGGTTCATAGTATTTACTGACTGGTTAGAACTCCAAGCTTGTTAGTCTCCAAGTAGATAGAAATCCCTTACATTTATTTTATATTTTGCCTCATAATTATCATATTTGCCTGTGTATATTTTAAGTACACAGGTTGGAATTAGGTGCCAAATAATTGATTCCTTCCTAAAGATAAGAGTATTTTATGCTACTCAAACAGATCCTGACCTAGAGTTCAATTAAGACTCTTCCCATGAGTTTTCTGCTGTTTTCAAATTATATGTTGCTTCCAGTGATGGCAGATTAAGTAATTTAGGCCAACTCTCCTGCTGAAGGCATTTAGAAAAGCTGGAAAATTTTTAAAAATCTGTTTGAATGCATCAGAGAGCTAGCAGGATAGTGAAAAATTACAAGACCAAGACCTATACAGAAATTAAAAGATAAGAGAGAGGCATTTAGGCCATTTTCTCCCCTGAGGGCGTCTGTCAATTCAGGAAGAGACAGATGAGAGGCTGAAGAGAGCTTTTGACAAAAGTGGAACAGCTCTCATAGGGGCTGCAGCCTAGCTTCAAACCATTTCAATCCCTAAAATTGGATTAAAGTGATACTGTATTACTGGTGTTCCCAAGCACCTTGCAGAAGCACTCCCTAGAGCAACTCTTCTCAATTAGGTCTCATTTCAGCTACAGAACAAAGAACATTATCTGAATATTTTCTCAATTCAAACATAACAAGTATTCACAGAAATGAACAGGACGTAAGCTCCTTTATTACATACAATAGAAGCTAGGTGGCCAGATCAGCAAATAAAAATATAGAACATCCAGTTAAATTTTAATTTCAGATAAACATGATGTTTTAGTATTAATAATTAAGTATGTCCCATGCAATATTTGGGATGAACTTAAACTAAATTCATTATTTAAACTTTTTAGTTTAACTGAGTGTCCTATATTTTATCTGGAAACCCTGCTTAGAGACTTAAAGGTTTAATTTTCTCTCAGAATTAAGGTTTCCCTAGAGGAATATAACACTATTCTAGGCCTCAAATTAATTTCTACAAACACTTGTTTTTCAAATACAAATTCCAACAAACAATCAAAAATAAACATATAAAGAGACAAAATTACATGAAAAGAGAACTATAAGAAACAACAAGTAATAGATACAGTAACAGGACATACATACAGTGAAGTCACATGTGCCTTAAATAGCTATTTACCATATTCAAGGAGATAAAAGGCAAAATTGAGAATCTGGGCAAAGAATTAGAAATTATATAAAAGGATGTAACAGATCAAACCAGTCAACCCCAAAGGAAATCAACCCTGAATATTCACTGGAAGGACTGATGGAGAAACAAGCTCTAATACTTTAGCCACCTGATGCAAAGAGGTGACTCACTAGAAAAGTCCCTGATGCTGGGACAGACTGGGCTTCCCTTGTGGCTCAGCTGGTAAAGAATCCGCCTGCCATGCGGGAGACCTGGGTTGGGAAGATGCCCTGGAGAAGGGAACTGCTACCCACTCCCGTATTCTGGCCTGGAGAATTCCCTGGATTGTACAGTCCATGGGGTCTCGAGGAGTTGGACATGACTGAGTGACTTTCACTTTTCACTGGGAAAGACTGAAGGCAAAAGAAGAAAGGGGCGGCACAGGATGAGATGGTTAGACAGCATCACCTATCAGTGGACATGATTCTGAGCAAACTACGGGAGATAGTGAAGGACAGGGAGCCTGGCATGCTGCAGTTGATGGGGTTGCAAAGAGTTGGACATGACTGAGCAACTGAACAACTACAACAGGCAAAACTAACTATAAATCTGAGATAAATCAGATCAACAGTTGCTTGAGGCAGGGAACTGGAAAAGGACTGATTATAAAAGGGCATGAAGCAATTTTCTGGAGGGATGAAAACATTCTATATATTTTGATTGGGGTGATGAGTTACACAGGTATACAAATTTGTCAAAATTCATTAAGCTTATACTTTAAATGTGTGTATTTTATTGTATATAAGTCCCACCTCAGTTAAATTCATTTTTAAAACATCTTTCAAGATCAAGGGGGAAACAAAAATATAGTTGATTCTTGTACAACATGGATTTGAACTGTGTGGGTCCATTTATATGTAGATTTTTTTCAATAAATACATATATTACACAATCTGACCCTCACATGCAGAGCTGCTGATATAATGGGCCAAATGTAAAGTTAAAGGTGAATTTTCAACTGTGCAGGAATCAGTGCCTATAACCCCCACGTTGTTCAAGGGTCAACTGTATTTTGAAAGGAAGACTGAGATGGCTCATTGAGGTAATTTCTAAATTATATTATTCAGATAAAAAGGAAGATGATCCAAAACAGAAGGTTTGAGCCAAAAGAAGAAGAGCAAAGAAAGTAACAAAGACATGAGTAAATCTAAACAAACACTAACTTTAGAAAGTAATAATAATGCTTTGTGGAGTTAAAAAATTGAGAGAATTAGACTATATGATAACAACAAATACAATACAGAAGAGGGTGATTGGAAATAGTGTTCTAAGATTTATTTGTCCTGTAAGAGGAAGATAAGTAGCAAACAGCCTTTTCCAGCAACCCAAGAGATGAGTCTATACATGGACATCACCAGATGATCAACACCAGAATCAAACTGATTATGTTTTTTGTAGCCAAAGATGGAGAAGCTCTGTATAGCCCGCAAAAAACAAGACCTGGAGCTGACTGTGGCTCAGATCTTAAACTCCTTATTGCAAAATTCAGGCTTAAATTGAAGAAAGTAGGGAAAAGCACGATGCCATTCACATATGACCTGAATCAAATCCCTATGATTATACAGTGGAGGTGATGAATAGGTTCAAAGATTTAGATCTGGTAGACAGAGTGCTTGAAGACTATGGACAGAGGTTCATAACACTGTACAGGAAGCAGTGACCAAAGCCATTCCAAAGAAAAGAAACGCAAGAAGGTAAAGTGGTTATCCGAGGAGGCTTTACAAATAGCTGAAGAAAAAAGTGAAAAGCAAGGGAGAAAGCGAAAAATACACCCAAAAGAATGTGGTATTCCAGAGAATAGCAAGGAGAGATAAGAAGGCCTTCTTAAATGAACAGTGCAGAGAGGAAAATAAAAGATTGGGAAAGATTAAAGATCTCTGCAAGAAAATTGGATGTCAAGGCAACATTTCAAGCAAGAACGGGCACAATATAGGACAGAAATGATAAGGACCTAACAGAAGCAGAAGAGATTAAGAAGAGGTGGCAAGAACATACAGAACTATACAAAAAAGGTCTTAATAACCCAGATAATCATGATAGTGTGGTGATACCTAAAGCCAGACATCCTGGAGCGTGAAGTCAGTGAAAGTGAAAGTTGCTCACTCGTGTCCGACTCTTTCCACTATGGAATTCTCCAAGCCAGAATACTAGAGTGGGCCTTTCCCTTCTCCAGGGGATCTTCCCAACCCGGGTCTCCCACACTGCAGACAGATTCTTAACCAGTTGTGTGAAGTCAAATGGGCCTTAAAAAGCATTAATACAAACAAAGCTAGTGGGAAGTGATGGAATTCCAGCTGAGCTATTTAAAATCCTAAAAGATGATGCTGTTAAAGTGCTGCACTCACTATGTCAGTAAATTTAGAAAACTCATCAGTGGCCACAGGACTGGAAGTGGTCAGTTTTCATTCCAATCCCAAAGAAGGGTAATGCCAAAGAATGTTCAAAATAGCATACAAGTGTGCTCATTTCACATGCTAGCAAGGTTATGCTCAAAAATCTTTCAAGCTAGGCTTCAGCAGTATGTGATCCAAGAACTTTCAGATGGATTTCAAAGAGGCAGAAGAACCAGAGATCAAATTGTCAATGTTTGTTGGATCATGGAAAAAGCAAGGGAGTTCCAGAAAAACATCTACTGCTGCTTCACTGACTATGCTAAAGACTGACTGTGTGGATCACAACAAACTGGAAAATTACTAGAGATGGGAGTACCAGACCATCTTATCTGTCTCCTGAGAAACCTGTATGCGGGCCAAGGAGCAACAGTTAAAACCAGACATGGAACAATGGACTGGTTCCTAATTGGGAAAGGAGTATGACAAGGCTGTATAATGTCATCCTATAACCTCCATGCACAGTACATCATGCAAAATGCCAGGTTGGGTGAACCGCAAGATGGAATCAAGATTGCCAGGAGAAATATCAACCTCAGATATGGAGATGATACCACTCTGATGGCAGAAAGTGAAGAGGAACTAAGGACCCTCTTGATGAGGATGGAAGAGAAGACTGAAAAAGCTGGCGTGAAACTCAGCATTAAAAAAACAAGATCATGGCATCCAGTCCCATCACTTCATAGCAAACAGAAGGGAAAAAAGTGGAAGCAGAGACATTTTATTTTCTTAGGCTCCAAAATCACTGCAGTGACTATAGCCATGAAATTAAAAGACACTTGCTTCTTGAAGGAAAGCTTTGATAAACCTAGACAGTGTATTAAAAAGCAAAGACATCACTTTGCCAACAAAGGTCCGTCTAGTCAAAGCTATGGTTTCTCCAGTAGTCATGTATGGATGTAAGTTGTCCATAAAGAAGGATGAGCACTGAAGTATTAATGCTTTTGAGTTATGGTACTAGAGAAGGCTCTTGAGAGTCCCTTGGACTGCAAGGAAATCAACCCTGTATATTCATTGGAAGGACTGTTGCTGAAGCTAAAGCTTCAATACTTTGGCTACCTGATGCAAACAGCCAACATATTGGAAAAGACTCTGATGCTGGGAAAGATTGAGGGCAGAAACAGAAGGGGCGACAGAGGATGAAATGGTCAGATAGCGTCACCCACTCTATGGACAAGAATTTGAGCAAATTTGGGAGGTAGTAGAGAACAGAACTCTTGCCTGGAAAATCCCATGGACAGAGGAGCCTGGTGGGCTGCAGTCCATGGAGTCGCTAAGAGTCGCACACGACTGAGCAACGTCACTTTCACTTTTCACTTTCATGCATTGGAGAAGGAAATGGCAACCCACTCCAGTGTTCTTGCCTGGAGAATCCCAGGGACGGGGAAGCCTGGTGGACTACCGTCTAGGGGGTCGCACAGAGTCAGACACAACTGAAGTGACTTAGCAGCAGCAGCAGCAGCAAAGAACAGAAGAGCCTGGCATGCTGCAGTCCATGAGGTTGTAAAGTCAGACACAACTGAGCGACTGAACAACAAAAACAACAATAAAAAATTATTACTTTGGACTTTGTGGGGCTAAGTATGTATGTTAAATTTTCTAGAGTAACTCTTAAAAAACAGAAATAGAGCATATAACTTCCAAAGCTAGTTAAAGAAAAAGAGACAATATTAACAATATAAAAAGGGGCAAAAAAAAAAAAAAAAAAAAA
>SJYX01017681.1:72095-98086 GCA_006410675.1 Oreotragus oreotragus | reverse complement strand
AAAAAAAAAAAAAAAAAAAACACAGAAAAGGTGAGACAAATAGCATAAAATAAAATAAATAAAACATAATAAATTAAAAGCAGTTGTTTTTGGCAAATTAGTATTGGTTGCTGTCTTCCTCTCTTAAAATCACTCTGACAAAGCTAAAGAAACAAGAGGAATAGGAGAAAAATAACTGATTCCAGAAATCTAACAAAAAGCAGCATGAAAAATTCCAGTGAAACTTAAGGCTGTCTTTAAAATGGGTATAGAGCTAGATGGCTAAAGCCAACAGAGCAGAAGGCAGCTTGAGGCAACAATGAAAGAACAGGGTAGATTTTAAAAAGTCATTGCAGGGAGCCAGCACGGGAGATCCCACCCATGACAAGGTCATGCAGGACTTGAGGGAATCCCTGGGCCATCTGACCCATGACAAGGTCATGCGGAAGAGTCCTGATGAGCAAGGCCTCAGGACTCGATGGACCCCCTGGATCTGCTCGAGCATCTACCCCCAAACCAGAATCTGTCTGTCTTACTGTTTTATGTCTGTCACCAGCTCTTCTAACATTAGCAGGGGGCTGCCCCGACCACATTTCTCTGGAAAGAGTTAACTTAGGGCTCTAGTTGATAAATCTCCAGGGCATGAAAGGAGTGTTTCAAACCCCCTGTTAGCATTCTAGCTTACTTGGCAGGTTTATCCAGACTTGCAACATTGTTGAGCCTATGCAATGCTTGCTGCCTAGTTCTCACATCCCTTATCCATTGTGTTCCTGGGAGTACATATAGTTAAGATATAGAAATTACAAGCAGCAGCCTTAGCATTAGCAACATTAGACTTTGAGTTAATAAATTCTTTCTTTGCTGTAACCTGCTGAATCTTTGCTCCATAAAAATGTAACTCTGTACTTTAAGGGTGACTCAGGCTAAGAATTTAAGAAGAAACACTTTAAGGGAAAATCATCGTTCTGGTGTTCTGGCTGACCAACCTTTATCAAAAAGAGGTCATGGAACATCAACAGGCCTCCAGAACAGAAGATGATGTACAGAGAATGACTCTTACAAGAAGGAACCTGATATTGATAAAAGTTATTACTGATGGAATGTTGAGTTGACTCTGCATTTTTCACCTTGCTGTATGTATAACTCAGGGTATAAAAGCCCTGAGAAAAATAAAGTAAATGGGCCTCGCTCGCTGAAGCTTGGTCACCCCGTGTCCTCTTTCCTTATCTCTATCTCTATCTTTCTTCATTAGCCGACGTCGTCCATCCTGAGGATATCCCTGGACTCTGCTGAGGCTGGACCTCGCAAGTCATATTCAAAGTCTTATAACCTCTCTCTCCTTTACCATGAAGAATCATCTCTTGCCCCCTCATTCTAGACATTAGGTGGATCCATAAGATAAACATCCGGGAAAGGGTTAGATAATCCTGCTAGCTGCAGAGTTAAAAACACTGATCAATTGCCCTCAGGCATTCAACTTCCCATCCTTCCCCCCTCAAGCTGTAGGGACAGTCTCCTCTCAATGCTACGAAGTCTAGACAGGTCAATTCCTGTTGTTTACTTCTCCAAAAAACCTTAAGTAATATATGTTCATATGAATTACTGTTTCTGGAATCATTTAACATCTCTTAGAATAGGCTTAGCGAGAAAAAAAAAAAACTTAAAATGTCCAACTTTCAGATATTTATACAAGTAGGAAAATGGATGCAGTGATCTTCCTAATTTATCTTTAAAATACATTTTAGATTATATACTTACTGATTCACACAACTTTGGATAATCAAGCTAAAGGTATTTTAAAATACTGTTCTATTGCTTAATTTTTAATTCAAGATCAATGGCCCAAATGCCTCTTTTACCTTAAGAGATGAGCTAATAATAATGGTGGTTGTCCATTTTATTTTTTCTTTTCCATCACTTTCAGCCATCTCTTTGGATCAAATCAGCTTCTGGTGGTGCCAACAGTCTGAGAAAAATAACAGCAAAAATAACACAGAAATGTTTGCTTGATGAATGAGTAAATTTCAGAAAGAAATAAAATTAGGGTAATGGAGACATTCTAAAGAATATTTGACAGTCAAAATTTGACACTAAAAGTATCTGTCTTGTTATACATTGTTTTTGTTACAGTCACTTCAGTTGTGTCTGACTCTGTGACCCTATAGCTCAGTCAGTAAAGAATCTGCTTGCAGTGCAGGAGACCAGAGTCCAATCCCTGGGTCGGAAAGATCCCCTGGAGAAGGAAATGGCTACCCAATCCAGTATTCTTGCCTGGAAAATCCCATGGACAGAGGAGCCTGGTGGGCTGCAGTCCATGGGGTCACAAAAAGTCAGGCACAACTGAGTGACTAACACTTCACTTCATGGACTATACCCCCATCAGGCTCCTCTGTCCATGGGATTCTCCAGGCAAGAATAGTGGANTCCAGTATTCTTGCCTGGAAAATCCCATGGACAGAGGAGCCTGGTGGGCTGCAGTCCATGGGGTCACAAAAAGTCAGGCACAACTGAGTGACTAACACTTCACTTCATGGACTATACCCCCATCAGGCTCCTCTGTCCATGGGATTCTCCAGGCAAGAATAGTGGAGTAGATTGCCATGCCCTCTGGGGATCTTTCAGACCCAGGGATCGAACCTGCATCTTTTACATCTCCTGCATTAGCAAGCAGGTTCTTTACCTCCAGCACTACCTGGGAAGCTCATTATACTTTGTTAAGCTCATTCAGTATTATGCTTCCCATTAACAATTATTACAAGCAGTGTTTCCCATTTCAGAGCATTAGAGAAGAAAGATGTGTCAAGGACTATGAAAGATCTGAAATTTTATCCTACTTGCAAACTAAAAAAGTTAACCTGCAAGAGTTTCATGGGTACAGGGAAAGACATAAGACTCTTGGATTAGAGACAAAGGACAGTTTTCTACTCAGAGCAACAGGAGTATCACCATTTTCTTCTAGCAGTTCCCCAAGGGCAGTTCCCACGGGGTGATGAGACAGCCATCTGTACACACTGGGGGCGGTGGGGGGGTACACTACAGGAAAGGAAGTCAGAGCTCAGAAAGCCCCAACCTTTTTTAAAGAGACTGCAAGCATACCTACCCTCTGCTCTAGAGGCAAATAACATAACTATCTCTAACTTACAATTATTTACTATACAAACATCCTTTAAAAGACAGTTCGGGGGTGGGGCATTTCTAAAAAGTACACTGGTGATCTTGTTGATGCTGGTCTGGGGACCACAGTTTAAGAACTACTGCACTAAGGGAAAAAGCATTCTAGGCAGCAATAACACAACAACAAAGCACAGTATACTAGTAACCCAATAATAAAAGACAATGATATAATAACAGAATTCTGTTATTCTGTTCAGTGCACTAAAGTTGAAGATATACATGTCTGGGGTAGGGAGGAGGCAATAAAAGTGAAAGTTACTGCAAAGCTAGTAGCATCAAACTGCAAATTTAATTATGGTCTGAATTTGGCACTTTTCTGATATTGAGACTAAACACCCTTAAGCTATATTTCCATTTCTGTGACAAGCTTATGTGTTTTGCCCATTTTTCTATTAGATTTCCTTTTCTCACTCATTTGTAGGATTTCTTTACATATTCTGGTTATCAGTCTTTATTAGCTATGTGTGTTTTCTCCCAGTTTGTACTTGTCTTTCCCCCTTTTTATGGTAATATCTGATATACACAAGTTAAAATTTTCAATATTGTCAAATTTATCACTCTTTTCATTTATGATTAGTGCTTTTTTGTTTCTTTTCCTTCTCTATTCCAAAGTCAAATACTCTCCATTGTATTCTAAATTTTTAGTTTGGCCTTTCAAATTTAAGTCTTTAATTATTCATATGGATTTTTTTGTATAGAGTCTTAAGTAGGGATCCAATTTCATTTTTTGAAAATAGGGCTATCTAGTTGTCCCAGTACTGTTTATTCAGTCTCCTTTCTGCCCCTGGTCATTAATAATACCACCTTAGTCATACAGTGTTTCTATATTAACAGACCTGTTTCTAGGTTCTCTATTCTATTTAGTCGCTCAGTTTGCTTATTCCTAAATCAATGTCATACTGTTTTTTAATTATCATAGTTTTTTTTAAGTCTTGATATCTTTATGGGAAGTCTCTCCATCTTAACTCTTTTTCAGTTGTGCTGTAGCCATCCTTTGGTCATTTTTCATTCCTATAAATTTTAGAGTCATCATGTCAATTATTTTAAAAAAACCCTGTTGGTTAAAGATTGTGTGGGGAGTTTGTTGTAATGTTTTTGCTGTAAAAAGTGTTTCAAGCTCTGCTGAAATGTTGCTGAAAAGCATGGTGTTTGTAACAGTTCAATAATCCATGGTTGCTCACTCTGGCCTACTTCTGCTCTCCCTCTGAAGCAGGTTAACACTGAAAGTGGTATGGAAAAGATTTCATATGTGTTCAATCGTTTGTTTCTTCCTTCTCCCTTTGGCTCCCCACTTTCCCTCCTTAGCTCCCTCAACCTCTTTTGTTCAATGTGTGTATCTTAAAGCTAATTTTTACTACTGGATATCTGACGAGCCACAGATATAGAATCTGTATTGTTCAAAACATAGCATGGAATTAACATTAAACTTAAACTAAATTTAAAATGCAAAAAAAAAAAAAAAAGCCAAAACAAAAAGCCCTACTAAAGGGACTTTTTAAAATTAGAAATGTGTTCATCTATAAAACAGTTTTGGAAAAAAGCATTTTTTTTGCCTGCCACATAGCATGCAAGATCTCAATTCCCTGAAGAGGGATCAAACCCATGCCCCTTGCAGTGGAAGCGTGGACCACTGGAGAAGTACCAAAACTAAAATTTTTGTGAACTTGAGACTCATCTGTGAATATATCTCCTCATATTTAGGACTTATAAACACTCAAGTGTTTTCATTTAATGTTGTGTCATAAGCATTTTCCTTACATATTTTTTAAAATATGTAAAGGCTGGGTAACTTTCTTTTGTATAGATATGGAACAGTTTATTTGACAATTATATAGGGAAGTAAAAATAATTTCTCCTCTACCCTTCTGAATTCTTGGCTTAGACCCTCCCTCATTATAAAAGACATAAGAGAAACACAAACAGAATTTTATTAACATGTATATCTCATGTATACATGTATACATTTTCTGGGAGATACCCAGAAAAATTGAGTAAATCCTTGAGATGGCTCAAGCTACCACCTTAAATACCATCTTCAGTTAATGACGAAAGACATCATGGGAGAGGCCAATTATGGAAGGGGCTTCCCTGGTGGCTCAGAGGGTAAAGCATCTGTCTGCAATGTGGGAGACCCTGGGTTGGGAAGATCCCCTGGAGAAGGAAATGGCAACCCACTCCAACATTCTTGCCTGAAGAATCCCATGGACGGAGAAGCCTGGTAGGCTACAGTCCACAGGGTCGCAGAGTTGGACATGACAGAGCGACTTCACTCCTTGGTGGCTCAGACAGTAAAGAATTTGCCTGCAGTGCAGGAGACCATGGTTTGATCTCTGGGTTGGGAGAATCTCCTGGAGAAGGGAATGGCAACCCATTCCAGTATTCCTGCCTGCAGAATTCCATGGACAGAGGAGCCTGGTGGGCTACAATCCATGGACTCACTGAGTTGGACACGAATTATCAACTGAACAACAATTAGGAAAGGCACAGTACCAAGGGTAAGTTTTGTTATGCAGATTTAAGTTGGTGCCATGTCCACTGATAGGAGTTTCCTGTGATTTAGAATCATCCTACTTTCCCAGAAACAGAGACGAAGACACCTACAAAAGATTTCCTTCATAAATGTAAATATCCTTCACAAAAGGGTAACTTCTACTCTGTTTTCAGAGCTTTTTCTGTGTCTTTTTTTAAAAAAATAATTAGCTCAAAACAATCCTGATGCCAAATAGGCATATTCTAGGGTGGCATTTCTCCTACCCTTCAATTATCACTGGTGATTTAAATGGGGCATTTGATCTGGTCACAGAGTTTTCCAATTACAACTGACTTTGCAATACACGGAATTACCTTTCAAAACCATAAGTATCATACTCCTCCCCAATTAAAAATCCTTCAATAATTCACCATGGCTTACAGAACAAAGTCTAAACTGAAGGTATACAAATTCTTTCCTATTCAGACTCATGTCCTGCCATTCCTCAACATATTACAAATACTCTTGCTATTCTGAAGAACTTGTAGTCCTGAACAAAATGTTTTTCACATCTCATCCCTTTGCATATTTTTAACTAAAACTCCCCTCCTCTCCTTGACAATTCCTATGTAATTCTAATAATAAGCAGTTTGTGCTTTTCCCATTCTCTACAGGCAATTAGGACCTTCCTCTTTTGTAGAACTATAGTATTCTAAATATATCTTTATTATATCAATCATTAATATATTTGTTTATATAGCTGTATTCTCAATGAAAAGACTTCTCACTGGAAGCTCCTCAAGGAGTGGGACCATGTTTTATTCATCTTTGTATTCCCAATGCTGAGCACAGTGCCCAGCACTTTAAGTAAGTTCAAACAGTAAGTCCAGATATCAGAAGCAAAATAAAGGTCACAGCAAACTGGGAACAAGTAAGGGGGTTACTGTTGACTGCCATGAAGAGGGAGGTTTTTGCCATGTGCCTTTCTTATGTGTTAAGAAATCTGAGGTGCAGAGATGGATTAAATTAGTTTAGGAGAATAATATAAGAAACATATTCAAACTTTTTGGTAGAAGACCCATGGTGTAGTAGAAAGACCAGGAGTTAGACCAGGGATCTAGTCTTGTTATCTTTCAATGTCTTTGAGCATATTTTCATGGGAATATAATGACAAACAACAAGAAGAACATGGGCTTTCTATTATCTCAGAATAGTTAAGAAAATCAAATGGCATAATACATAGGAAAACATAAAAATGACATATTGTATTATTACCATCATTATATACTTCTGTCAACTCCTTTAACCAAGCCAAAATAATAAATCACTTTTACAAGACTCAGTACTTTTTTCAAATGCTCCAACCCAAATACTCCCTCAGTTACATTTTTCTCCCCTAGAAATCTCTTCTCACTCACATAAACTCTAGCCTTCCCTCTTCAATATAAATTGGAGATCTTGGTCTGATTCATTAGCTGTCATCCTGGGAATTCCTTTCTCCTCTCTCCTATGTTAGAGCTATGTTGCCCTTGATTTAATTTTTCATTTTGCAGAAGCATTCTTTAGTTGTTTTTAGAAAAAAAAAAGAATGCATGACACATATATTTATCAATAGATATAGAGATACACTTTGACCCCCTGCATATCCGAGCAGTCTTTACCCTATCCCTATATTTAATTTATCCCTATCCCTATATTTAATCCTTATATTAAAAAAGACTTCCCTGGTGGCTCACACAGTAAAGCATCTGCCTACAATGCGGGAGACCTGGGTTTGATCCTTGGGTTCGATCCCTGGGTTGGGAAGATCTCCTGGAGAAGGAAATGGCAACCCACTCCAATATTCTTGCCTGGAAAATCCCACAGACAGAGGAGCCTGGTAAGCTACAGACCATGGGGTCACAAAGAGTTGGACACTACTGAGCGACTNCCTGGGTTGGGAAGATCTCCTGGAGAAGGAAATGGCAACCCACTCCAATATTCTTGCCTGGAAAATCCCACAGACAGAGGAGCCTGGTAAGCTACAGACCATGGGGTCACAAAGAGTTGGACACTACTGAGCGACTTCACGTTCACTTATATTTAACTGGCAGGGCTTTCCAGGTGACTCAGTGGTAAAGAATCCACCCACCAAGCAGGAGACTTGGGTTTGATCCCTAGATCAGGAAGATGCCCTGAAGAAGGAAATGGTAACGGACTCCAGTATTCTTGCCTAGAAATCTCATGGATAGAGGAACCTGGCAAACACATCCATGGGGTCACAAGAGAGTCGGACATGACTTAAGTGACTAAACAACAACATCAAGTGTTGATAAGGATGTGGAGGAACTGGAACTCGCTCATACACTGCTACTCATAAAGTATATGGTACAATCAGTTTGGAAAATATCTTGGCAATTTCTTTAAGAGTTAATCCTATACCTACCATATAATCTAGTCATTTCACTCCTAGGTATTGTTACAAAGGCAAAAGAAAGCCTAAGTCTATACAATGAGGTAAACACAAAGGCTTTATTCATAATACCCCCAACTAGAAACAACTCAAATATACCTTAGCAGGAGAATGGATATTGTGATATATCTATACCCTAGTATTACTCAGCAATGTAAGAAACTACCAATTGACACAACAACCTGGATCTAAAAAATTATTATGGTGAGTCAAAGAAGCCAAAAAAAAAAAAAAGGATTACTATATGATTCCCTTTGTATAAAGCTCTGGAAAATGCAAACTAATTCACAGTGACAGAAAACAGAATGGTGATGATGGAGGAATAATTCCAATTACAAAGGGTAGGAGGAAACTTTGGGGAATGACAGCTACGGTTCATTATATTGATTGGTGGTGATGATTTCAAAGGTGTATAAATGTATCAAAAAATCATATACACTACAATTACACATCAATTATACCACAATATAGCTACATATAATGAGTGTATCATTTTTCAATTAGCAAATTCTGTGTGTCAAAAAAAGAAGCACAGGTGTTCCAACACTGGAGCTATTCAAAATATTTCCAGTGGTGGGACTCTGAAATCTACAGTAGTTCTATCTGCTTCGTTACCAGTTGCTTACTCTTGCTGCTGTGAAAACCAAAATTAATGCCAGACAGCTGAAATCAAAGAAAGCAAAGCTAATCTTTTGTTATGAAAAGTGAAAAATAACCTTTATGAAGCACCTCGACAGTCACTGAAAAAGGTCCCCAAAGTTACCACATGCCAATTATTTTCCAAAAGGAAAAACACATTGAACTTTTGGATAAAATAACCTGTACTGCTTATATGGCTAGGAAACAATCTTTGCTTCTACAGGATCTTTTTTCAAGTGGTAAGATTTTTTACAATAGTACAAAATTGAAGATATCTAATTATCAAAACAGGAATCTTCTAACTTTTTGTTAGAAGCAGCTTTTTTTCATATTCTTCAGTCAGTTCAGTTCAGTCGCTCAGTCGTGTCCGACTCTTTGCGACCCCATGAATCACAGCACGCCAGGCCTCCCTATCCATCACCATCTCCCGGAGTTAACTCAGACTAAAACACGGAAATTACCATGATGAGGATATATCAGTAATAAGTTCTATGTACATGGAGGTAAGGAGAAGATAGGACTNCTCAGTCGTGTCCGACTCTTTGCGACCCCATGAATCACAGCACGCCAGGCCTCCCTATCCATCACCATCTCCCGGAGTTAACTCAGACTAAAACACGGAAATTACCATGATGAGGATATATCAGTAATAAGTTCTATGTACATGGAGGTAAGGAGAAGATAGGACTAAGGTGTGTTCTTAAAGGAGGAAAGAACGCCCCAAATAGGCATACCTTTCTGGATTGGAAATTGAGACAAACTCAGAGAGCACAACTTACCTTGCATGGAGAGCTACCCAATATGGCTTTGGGAGCTACAGATGCTGGGAATTCTCAAACATAAAATCAAAACACAAAGTAAATGGGATCAAAAGCATCTAGATTTTTTAAAGGCTAAAATATGCAGTTTTAGGCTTATTTTTATAAAGACTATGATGGGGCTTCCCTAGCGACTCAGAGGTAAAGAATCCACCTGCCAATGTAGGAGACACAGATTTGATCATTGATCCAGGAAGATCCTACATGCTGTGGAGCAACTAAGCCCATGCACCACAATCATTGAGCCTGTGCTCTAGAGTCTGGGAGCTGCACCTCCTGAAGCCCATGTGCCCTAGAGCCTAGGCGACAAGAGAAGTTGCCACAATGGAAAGCCCATGCATCGCAACACAATGCTGAAACTAGAGAAAAGCCCAGGCAGCAGCGAAGACTCAGCACAACCAGAAATGAGTAGTTATTTTTTAAAAATTACTTTAAAAGACTGTCTTAGTCATTGTCAGGGCAATATAACATAATGGTCAAGAGCACAAGTTCTGGGGTTGGAGTGAAGGGAAAGTGCTAGTCACTGAGTCGTATCTGACTCTTTGTGACCCCATGGACTGTAGCCCACCAGGCTCCTCTGTCCATGGAATTCTCCAAGCAAGAATACTGGAGTGGGCTGCCATTTCCTTCTCAAGAGGATTTTCCCGACACAGGGATTGAACCTGGGTCTCCTGCACTGCANACTCTTTGTGACCCCATGGACTGTAGCCCACCAGGCTCCTCTGTCCATGGAATTCTCCAAGCAAGAATACTGGAGTGGGCTGCCATTTCCTTCTCAAGAGGATTTTCCCGACACAGGGATTGAACCTGGGTCTCCTGCACTGCAGACAGACTAAGCCACCAGGGAAGACCCTAGGTTCAAATCCTGGTTCTGTCACTTACCAGTTGACATGCACTTGGACAAGTTACTTAACTTCTCTAAACCTCAGCTGTCTCCAATTAAAATGCAGAGAATACGCCCTCTTTTACAACATTCCTGTGAGGATTAAATCAGATCATAAAGTAGCAAGACAGTGTACTGGTTAAAAGTGTGGCCTCTGGAACCAGCTGCCTCATTTGGCTCTGCTACCTACCACTGGTAAATGATCTGACCTTGGGAAAATCACTTAACTTCTTCAGGCTGCAGTTTGCTCATCTTTAAAATGAGGATAATATTTCCTGCCCCACAGGGCTATTAAGAAGATCAATGTGTTACACATAAATCATGTAAAACAGTAGAGCACATAATAAGTAGTAATTATTATTAAAATGTGTACTGCATTAATAATTAAATAGTAAGCTTCAATAAATGCTAAATACTGGTAAACAAAAAGCACAATGTACATTAGACTGTTATTTCTAAACATGTAATTTTTATTTTTTTAGACAGAAAGTTTGGGTGCTCAAAGGAAAGCTGGCCCATGTCTTGTAAGTAACAGAATTTCATGTCTGTTATTTCCACTCCTTAGAAGGTTCGAATCTTATGATTATGCTGTAGTTTAGATTATGTCTCAGCATCTCCATGAAGCCTTTTCTAATGATATTTCAATTTTTGTTCTTCCTCCATACTAGTCCACAGTAGATAGTTTATAAACATTTTGTTACTTGATTTAATTGGCATCCACAAACCAGGCTTTTCCTTCTAGAACAGGCAGTTTGGAGAGAAAAAAGGAGAGAGAGGAAGCTGAAGCGATTCAAACTTGATAAGAAAATTAAAAGCTACTCGGAATAGAGACATAACCATCACAAAACAAAAGATCAGTTAGATATGGAATGTGTATATACACATATTCAACAAATGTGATAAGGAAAAGACTATATAATTTTACATGTTAGGAAATTCAGGCTGAGAGGATGGTGTCAAAGAGCATATATACCTACAGAATGAATATGAATGGGTTTACTTTTGGTAGACTGGACATGTTAACAGTTATTAAGTCTTCCAATCCATGGATGCAAGATATCATTCCATTTACTTGTTTCTTCCATTTCTTTCATTGATGTTCTGTAGTTTTCAGTTTACAAGTCTTTCACCTCCTTAGTAAAGTTATTCCTAAGTATTTTACCCTTTTTGTACTTTTATAAACGGGATTATTTTCCCAATTTCCTTTTCATGTAGTTTGTTGTTTGTATACAGAAATGCAACTGATTTTTATATGTGGATTTTGTACTCTGCAACTTTACTGAATTGATATATTAGTTCTAACAGTTTTTTCTTGCCTAACTGATCTGGCCAGGACTTCTAGTACTATGCAGAATGGAAATGGTGAAGGTGGGCATATCTGCCTTCTTCCTGGTCTTAACAAGAAAAATGTTCACTTTTTCACCTTTGAGCATGTTACTAGCTGTGAGCTCATCACTTACAGCCTTCATTATACTCAGGTAGTTTTCTTCTATGGATGAATAAGCTCTACAGATCTGCTGTACAACACTGTGTATGTGCTCAATCAGTCAGTCGTGTTCAACTCTTTGCAATCCCATGGACTGTAGCCTCCCAGGCTTTTCTGTCCATGGAATTTTCCAGGCAAGAATACTGGACTGGATTGCCATTTCCTACTCCAGAGGATCTTCCCAACCCAAGGACTGAACTGACATCCCTTGTGTCTCCTGCATTGGCAGGCAGATTCTTTACTATTGTGCCACCTAGGAGTACACAACACTATAATATATACTTACAGTTTTATTAAGAGGGCAGATCTATATTAAGTATTCTTTCCACAATAAATGAAAAAAAAAAAAGTGAATGAGTCCAAATCTAGATCTAGCTCTTTTCCTTTTTCAATTAGTACCATGTTTATTACCTCATGCCTGAGCTACTCTAATTACCTCCTAATCCTCCTTTCAGATCTATTCTATAAACTCTTCTCAAATAAATATCCTAAAACTTGAGTTATAGCTAGATCACCCTTCTGTCCAGAAAACTTCAACAGTTTCCTAAAGCTTAAGAAACTAAATCCAAATTTGTTAGCCCAGCATTCAAACTCTTCCCAAAGTCTGGCCCCATGTTTCCTTTCCAGAATTACTTCCCACTAACAGGGGCAGCTTCACTGACATGCAATCTGTATAGTCTCATAGGGCCCACACTTAAAAGGATTCTATACTTGGTTTATCGCTATTATTCTCCTATTGCTTTCTTGAGAATGTGAATTTTTAACCAAGAGGTTCTATGTTTTCATTTCATACTGGGCCTGTAAATTATATAGTCAATCCTGCCCTCTATAACAAAGAAACCTTATATTTTTTCACCTCACTACTATACCATACTATTTTCTTCTATCTGAAACAACCCTGATCTCTGCCTGCCAAAATTCTACCTACTTTTTAAAAGCTCACTTATAACACACTCAAAAAGTTAAATTACATGCATATTAAGATGACAAGGAGGTATCATTTTGTACCCATGTGAGCCTTCTTAATTACGGTTCTGAGATATGAAACTCTAATGCCAAGGTGAGGAAACTTTTTTGTATAAGGCTGGAGAGTAAATATTTCAGGCTTTGTGAGCCATATAATTTCAGTTGCAACAACTCAACTCTGCCACTGCAGTGTGAAAGAAGCTACAGATAATAACAAAACAAATGAATGTGACTATATTTCTTAAAACTTTATGTACACTAAGATATGAATTTCATATAAATGTTCATGTGTCACAAGTATTACTTTTCTTTTTTTTTTTTTCTCAATCACTTGAACCACAACTAATCTTGGCTCCAAATGTGGAGGGCCAGATTTGGCTCAAGGGTCACAGTTTGCCTAGCCCTCCCTAAGATATCCATGATATATCATGATTTTGCTTTTCTTCTATACATCTAGAATGGTACTAGTCATGAGAAAATAATCTCTTAAATTACGTTTTATAGATTTAATTATCTCACAGAACTGCTGAGAACAGCTGCAGTAAGAGCGACAAAAATTAAAATAAAGAATTGACAAGGATATGAAGCAACAAGGAGTCTTACACATAGGTAGTTAGAATGTAAATGGATACATTTGGGAATATAATTAGGGATTAATGGGGTAGATAATTAAGCGGCCTTTAGTGTTCTTGCAGGATTTTGCTGGATATGTATAGAATATTTTTTCAAGTGCAATAAGCAACACTGAGGAATAAGGCAAGCAGGCTTGTCACAATTAATTAACAAGCGTTCTTCCACTCAGTGTTTATCTCTGTTAACACAATCAACTGAATGTACCTTCACTGAGGTCTACCTATGTTATTCTCAAATCCCTCTGGGATTTGGGGGCCAGAGGAACCAACAAGAACCTGAAACTTTGGTTACTGCTTTGCCACCAATTTTCAAAAAATCCTTTGTTTCTGATTCAGGTGGCCTGTTTCCTCATCTGAAAATCAAAGGTTGGACCAAATGGCCTTTTATGCCAGGTCCAAAGCCCTAATATTCTGGGCTTTTGTCGTTGTGGTTTTGTCTTTCCCAAGTTTTCAAATTTAAATAAATTTAACATTGCACAATAACTTCTTTACTGTAACCTGCTTTACCGCCCAGACTCCTCACTAGTCAAGTGACAGAGACTGGCCTACACATCTTCACAGCCTCTTGGACCTGTCTCTTATACACATCTCCTTCCCTCTTCAATATAAATTGGAGATCTTGGTCTGATTCATTAGCTGTCATCCTGGGAATTCCTTTCTCCTCTCTCCTATGTTAGAGCTATGTTGCCCTTGATTTAATTTTTCATTTTGCAGAAGCATTCTTTAGTTGTTTTTANCCTACACATCTTCACAGCCTCTTCGACTTCCTGCTTTCTAGAAGAATCTTCCCCACCCCGCCCCCTCCCCTTCCCCAACCTCCCAGGAGTGGGAGGTGTGAAGAAATTAGAAATTACACCGAAGGAGAACATAAATCATGGAGCGGAAGTCAGAGCTTTGGAAAAGAAAGCAGTTCCCCAATCCTACATGAACAAGCCGAGAAAACCCGTTTCCACATAGCTCCCAAACGAAGAAAAGGCTACGGAGGAGCCTTTCTCACCCGCCAAATCCCTCAGGTAAAGATCAGCTCATCTTTACCTCAAGGTTTTTAAAAACTGAGAAAAAACCACACTGGCAGAAGAACCAGGTTATCAGCAGCCTCATTCCCAAACTTGCAAACACACCTAATCTGCACGTTGTCGGGGACAGCTCCGCTGCTCCCAAGATTCAGGAACTTTCCAGGAGAAGCCCTTTTGGCGGCGCAGGAGACCCAGGCGCGTTCTCTGCGCGCGGCCGCCTCCGCAAGCTCTGCTTTCAGGGCTTCTGCGCAGCCGCAGACTAACAACCACGCCCCACGTGTCTCCTTGTTTAGAGCACTCCTACGAGGAAGTGTGCAAGGGATTTTTTACGTTAGATTTAGCTGCCTGGAGCTGATTTTTCACAATTTCTTAAATTTAGGCTCAATTCGTATAGTACTACTGTGAACATAAAATCAAAGTGACCTCCAGTTTATTCAAATTATGAAAAAATACGGTTTCATTAGTGGCTGTAAATGTAACGTATAGAGACCTGGGTATTTCCTCTTGGGACTCTGTTGTTTCAAACCTAAATGAAGCTCAGCAAATGATTAGGCACTGGTGCTCACAATTGTAAAAATTCAAGAATAAGGAAAAAGGAAAACCACCACTTGCCTAGAGTCTAATGGCTAGAGTATAAAATGATTTATGTGTCTTCCTTTATAAAAGATGGAGAGAAAGTGCTCCAGGAAAAAATCCTCTGTGGAACTCTTGTGATACGATTAATTATACCCTAAGGCAGCCATTTTGTATAATAAATGTGTATAAATAATATTAAAATTAGATGCACTCTTTTGCTGCCTCTTTTGGACAGTTAAGACATGATAAGACATACCAGAGGAGTCAAGACCTGGCTGGAGCCGCACCACCTGGGTTTGCAAACTCAAGGAGTTGAGCCAGCAGCTGGTGTGGGCAGGAGGGTTTGAGGACTTCGTGGAAGGTCCTCACGTTTCAGAGCAGGCTAATAGCAGAGGAGTAGAGGAGACAAGATTAAACAGAAGAGGGTTTCAGCAGGCCGAGTGCAGAAAGCAGTTCCCTCTTCAACTGTGATGCCACAAGGAGTCTTAGCTGGGTTGAGATCAGAGACTCCAGTTGTGATAGGGAAACTGACAAATGCAAAGAAGGGTCTATGCTGGGGAGAGTACTGAAGTTTTGGGGCAACACAGCAGAATACGGAGGGAAAAGAAAACTAATGATATTGAGCATCTACTCTGTACCAGGTACTATACCAGGTTCTTTACATAAATGATTATATTAATCTCCATAAAGGCTGTAAAACATATGTTAGTTCAAAAAACTGGAGTTCAGAGAAATAGTTACTGGCCTTGAAAATATAGCTAGCGATAAAAGAGCTGGGGTTCAAGCCTAAGTCTTCAAAGGTATAGACCACATCCCTACCTCTACCTCTCTTTCTGCACATATGGATCCAGTTAGACGATCTGGAACACAACATTTAGGTCACATGTGTGGCAAAAATGACTTAGATAGTCACATACCATGGAGGCAGCATTGATTGTTCTTCCTGTCTTTATCCTTTTTTCCTTCATTCAATCAATCAACAAATATGTGATTTCATAGAAGAATGAGCCTAGTCTGGCGAGTCAAACAACTTGGCTCCGTATCATGCCTCCAGCGTTTACTCAGCCATGAGACTTCTCAGTTTTCATATCTTAACATAAGGATAATAATTCTGCCAATTCATAGGTTTATGTATGTCAGTCTTTTAGAATAGTGCTTAAAACATGAGTACTCAATAGGTTTACCTGCTGTTTTCATTATTGTTTAAATGTTCCCTTATGATATCAGGCATTGTATTGTTTGCCCAGTCCATTCCTTTTCCTCTCTACAGATCTCTTCTTCATCCTTTCTTTCAGCTGTAGATCTTGTTTACTATTTAAGTGAGATAAGTAAGATCGTCCAGAAATGAACTTCCACGGAGGCACATAAATACATGTATTCATCTTTCATCATCTGTCCCCACAAATTTTGCTTTCCCTCCAATTATATTAAATGAACTGTTCATGCTATTATATAAGATCAGTTCTCCAGGTGGACACTAGACCCCATCTCTTGTTTACTCAAGAGATGTTTACACAGTTCCAGCAATTTTATCCTGTATCTTGCACAATAACAATTTTCTTCTCTACACTGGACCGTTCTCAATAGCAAATAAATATGCTGTTATTTCGCCCATCTTAAAATCTCTTGATCCAATTTCCATCTCCAACTAACCATCCCATTTCTCTGCTCTCCTTACAGTAAAACTCAAAAGGATAATAATTTCTGTCCTTAACCTCTCTTCTCCCATTCTTTTTTAAACATACTGGTTGCTGCTGCTGCTGCTAAGTCACTTCAGTAGTGTCCAACTCTGTGCGACCCCATAGACATCAGCCCACCAGACTCCCCCGCCCCTGGGACTCTCCAGGCAAGCATACTGATTAGGCTTTTTAAATTTCCTCCATGCCACAGAAATTGTTCTTGTCAAGATGCTTGCTAAATTCAGCAGTTTCAATACTATTTTACTTAGTCAGTCAGCGTAATTTGTTGCAGTTGATCACTTCCTTCTCTTGGAAACGTTCTTCCTTGGCTTTCCCACACCAAGTTCTCAAGGTTTTCCTCTAACCTCACAGGCCACTTTGCAACATCCTTTATTGTTTTTTCCTCAATATCCAAACTCTTGAGAGCACCCCAGATGTAATCCTTGCATCTGTTTCTTCTCTCACCAGTTGACTCTTGAACTGCATGGGTCCATTTATACACAAATTTTTTTCAATAAAAATACTGGAAAATTTTTGGGAGACTTGTGACAATTTGAAGAAACTCACAAGTCATTAAGCTAGAAATACAGAAAAAAATTAGGCATGTCATGAATGCATAAAATATATGTAAATACTAGTCTATCTTTACACAGATATAAGTGATATTTTATTTATTTATTTTTGGTTGTGCTGGGCTTTTGTTGCTACACGCGGGGTTTCTCTAGTTACAAAAAGCAAGGGTTACTCTTTGTTGCAGTGCCCAGGCTTCTCGCTGAGGGGGCTTCTCTTGTGGCAGAGCACAGACTCTAGGCGTCTGGGCTTCAGTAGTTGCAATACATGGGCTCATCAGTTACACCACACGGGCTTTAGTTGCCCGAGGCATGTGGAATCTTCCCAGACCAAAGATCAAACCCGTGTCTCCTGCACTGGCAGGCGGATTCTCATCCACTGTACCACTAGGGAAATACAAGAAGAGTGATAGTTAATGTAAAATTAATAGTGTTAGTTTTCCTACTGTTCCATAACTTTGCTTTCAAAGAATTACATTACCATATAGTATGCCTCTTTCTTGTGGTTGGAGAAACTGCAGTATCAGCCTATTATCACAGGTAAGTGTGTGTGTGTTTAAGTAACAATGTTTCCAGTATTGTATTATAATGACTGTAATAAGAATGCCATAAAATGTTTATGATGATTTATTTATTAGTGTATAGGCTAGGCTACCATGAAGTGCATGCTCAGTCGCTCAGTGTGTCCGACTCTTTTGTGACCCCATGGACTGTAGCCCGTGAGGCTCCTCTATCCATGGGATTTCTCAGGCAAGAGTACTAGAGTGGGTTGCCATTTCCTCCTGTAGGGAATTTTCCTGACCCAGGGATCAAACCCGCATCTCCTGTGGCTCCTACATTGGCAGGCAGATTCTCTACCACTGAGCCGCCCGGGAAACCCCAAAATCTATTGGTGTGGCCCAAAGGAAAAGGTCCCACTGAGACTTGAACTCGGATTGCTGGATTCAGATTCCAGAGTGCTCATCATTACACCATGGAACCATGGCCGACCGTGAAGGAATTGTGTCAAAAACATTAGGCTACCATAAAGCAATCATATTGCTGCTTTGTTATCAATGCATGAATTGTTATACCTGTAAATAAAAATTAATTTCTTTTCAAATATCTTTTCAATT
This sequence comes from Oreotragus oreotragus, assembly GCA_006410675.1. Classification (NCBI taxonomy): domain Eukaryota; kingdom Metazoa; phylum Chordata; class Mammalia; order Artiodactyla; family Bovidae; genus Oreotragus; species Oreotragus oreotragus. The sequence continues at coordinate 79,632 of SJYX01017681.1, read as the reverse complement.
CTGATGCCTAATGTTAGTAATACATGTAACACATTGTTAGTAATACACTGTAGACAGTGTTTTGTATCACATAAGACTTTCCTGGTGGTCCAGTGGTTTAAGAATCCACCTTGCAATGCAGGGAACGTGGGTTTGATCCCTGATAGGGGAACTAATGGGCTTCCCTGGTGGCTCAGATAGTAAAGAATCTGTCTGCAATGAGGGAGAGCTGAGTTCGTTCCCTGGGTTGAGAAGATCCCCTGGAGGAGGGCATGGATCCCACTCCAGAATTCTTGCCTGGAGAATCACCATGGACAGAGGAGCCTGGCAAGGACGGAGGAGTCCATGCTGTTGCAAAGAGTCAGAAATGACTCACTTTCACAGGGGAAGCAAGATCCCACATGCCTCAGGGCAACTAGAGAGAGAGCCCAAGCACAGAAACGACAACAACAAAAAAGACAGTATTGATATAGGTGCTGACATGATTCATCTTGTAAACAAATGGTGTAAACTTATGGTACCCATAAATACTGTACAGTACTGTAAATGTATTTTCTGTTATGATTTTCCTAATCTTTTCTTTCCTCTAGCTTACTTTGAAAGTGTTAGTTGCTCAATCATGTCTGACTCTTTAACACCCCATGGACTGTAGCCTGCCAGGCTCCTCTGTCCATGGAATTCTTCAGGCAAGAATACTGGCGTTGGGTATCTATTTCCTTCTCCAGGGGATATTCTCAACCCAGGGATCAAGGCCTTGTCTCCTGCAATGCAGGCGGGTTCTTTATCGTCTGAGGCACCAGGGAAGACCCAGCTTTCTTTATTGCATATCACACATATAATATGTTAATCAACTGTTCATGTTATTGGTAAGATTTCTAGTCAACAGTGGCCTCTTAGCAGTTAAGTTTTGGGGGAGTCAAAAGTTGTGTACAGATTTCTGATTGTGCCCCTAACCCTTGTGTTGTTCAAGAGTCCACTCAGTGATCTCATTAACTCATGGCTTTAGATGTAATCAGTATCCTAACAAATCCCAAATTTCTATCTCCAGCCTTAGTTTTTCTCCTGAACTTCAGGTTGGTATAAACAACTGCCTATTTAATATTTCCACTAACAGACATCTCAAATTTCACATGATCAAGACAACTTCTAATTTCCCCTGCAAACCTATATTACCCCTAGTCTTTCCCATTTCTGTTAATAACTCACATTTTCCCTATTGTTAGACTTAAATANCTTAGTTTTTCTCCTGAACTTCAGGTTGGTATAAACAACTGCCTATTTAATATTTCCACTAACAGACATCTCAAATTTCACATGATCAAGACAACTTCTAATTTCCCCTGCAAACCTATATTACCCCTAGTCTTTCCCATTTCTGTTAATAACTCACATTTTCCCTATTGTTAGACTTAAATACCTTGCCTCTCTCTTATTTGCCCCATCTCACTCATCAGAAAATCTTGCCTGTACTTTCAAAAGATTAATATATTCACAGCCCAACCACTTCCCCCCTATCAACTCTCATCTGGATTATTGCATTAGCCTCCTAACAGGTCTCCATGTTTCCGTATGCCTTGCTCCCTAAAGTCATTTTTCTATATAGCAACCAGGGTAATCCAGTTAAAGCAGAACATGGATTTTGTTTTCTCTCTGCTTAAAACCCCCTCACGGCTCTCGGCTCTCAGAATTAAAGCTGAAGTCCTCATGACGACCTGCGAGGTCCTATGTGGTCCAGCTTCCCTATCGTCCCACTACGCTCTCTCATCCACACTGACTCCCTTCCTGCTCGTCACACCTACCTGGCATGCTCGTGCTTTTGCACCAGCTCTTCTGTCTAAAGTGTTTCCCCCCAGACATATCCTTTTTACATGTATATGATTTTATTTATTTTATTTTTGGCCGTGCTGGGTCTTCACTGCTGTGTGAACGTTCCTCTAGCTGCAGAGAGCGGGGCTACTCTCCAGTGTGGGCTTCTTGTGGTGGTGGCTTCTGTTGCGAGCACAGGCCGTAGGGCACACAGGCTTCTGCAGTTGTGGCACATGGGATCAACAGTTGTGGCTTCTGGGCTCTGGAGCACAGGCTTAATAGTTGTGGCGCATGGACTTAGTTGCTCCTCAGCATGTGGGATCTTCCAGACCAGGCATTAAACCCGTGTCTCTTGCATCGGCAGGCAGATTCTTTACCACTCAACCAGCCCCCCACCCAACCCCCACCGCCAACCATATATTCTTAACTCACTTTCTCTACCCTTCAAATCTTAGCTGTTATCTTTCCAGTTAAACCCACCCACCCTGATTTGCTCATTTAAAACTAGAACCATTCTTGATCTGTCTTAGCCTGTTTTGTTTTTTTTAATAGCATTTGTCACCCTNCCACCCAACCCCCACCGCCAACCATATATTCTTAACTCACTTTCTCTACCCTTCAAATCTTAGCTGTTATCTTTCCAGTTAAACCCACCCACCCTGATTTGCTCATTTAAAACTAGAACCATTCTTGATCTGTCTTAGCCTGTTTTGTTTTTTTTAATAGCATTTGTCACCCTATAACATGCTGTATAATGCATGTACTTACTATGTTTGTTGTTTATAGCCTTTGTTCTCTCACTGGAATGTAAACTCCACAACAGCAGGACTTTTTTTCTCTTTTGTTCACTGATGAATCTCTTTCATTTATTACAATGTCTGGTACCTCTTAAGCACTAATGAAAAGTGCTAGCTGCTCAGTTGTGTCCAGCTCTTTGCGACCCCGTGGACTGTATCCCATCAGGCTCCTCTGTCTATGAGATTTTCCAGGCAAGAATAATGGAGTGGGTTGCCATTCCCTTCTCTAGGGGAAGTTCCTGACCCAAGAATCAAACCCAGGTCTCCTGCACTGCAGGCAGATTCTTTACCATCTGAGCCACCAGGGAAGCCCTAAAAAGTATAGAATAAGTATAGTCAAATACTGAAGTATTTACTCTTACTTAGAAAGTCCCACTGGGCTTATGTCTCAATACTAACGTATCAGATTTCATTGAATGTTAGTAGCTGTAAGTTGAATAGTGCCAATGGAGGCCTCTATTTTTATTAAAGTTCTTACCCTTATTACTTTTAGGCTTGAATTAATTTATTTCAAGCTTTAATCTTCTGGGTTAGGGCTAACTAATTTTTTAGATATTTTCTAGAAATAAAAGTTTAACAGGTAATCTTGCTAATGATTTTTTATTCAGGAGACTTATGTATGACCACAATTCATTCATTTATAGAACAAATAAAGCTGTTTAAGTTGTGCTTTTAGAGGTGTTTTCATGATTCAGGCCCAAATGTATTGAAATTGAATACACAAATATATTTGGCTCAACTTCCTGATTCACTACTCCCTAGAAAGCTACACAGAAATATGTTCAATTTATATTCCTGCTTAGTGTCAGAACATTCCTATTTCAGCAGCTGTGAGAAAGTTACAATGAAAAATTAATTCCATAAATTATTGATTCCTGGATTGAAAATGTAAAATTCAACTTGAAAGCATAGAATCAATAAGAAATATATATTTCATAAACCTTGCAACGCCATATTTCCACATTAGTTGCACAGTGACAACCTGTTATGAGACTGCAAGAAGAGTTTAATGTTCTCTGTGAGATGCCTCCACTTCTGAGGTAACAACAAAGCCTTTGAATCTATTTAGTGGCTTGAATGCTCTGATAGATCTAAAATAATGAATGTACTTCGGTATTTTTCCTTTTTGTCAATTGCAAATATTGAAGCCATTTTCTTCTGAGGCTCCACTGCATGTTCTTTGTGTTATCTGCTTCTTCCCTGATGTTCTGATCTTGATGTTGTTGCCCATGAAAAGGGAATACATACATATCCCCCACCCAACACACAAAGGGAATTGTAGAGGTTGTTAGATAAAAGAAAAGTGACTTTCACCAGTTTTTTCTTTGATATGAAAAATTTAGTACTATATTCTCAGACCCTGATGAGGTATAATTGTTATTTTTAAATGATTGGATTTAAACAATTTATTGTTTTGGAAACAACAGGCTCAATTTAATGAAACTATCAGATGTTTTTAAAATACCTGGTTGTTTGGCTTCAAAAGCTTCTCTATTTCCAAATAAATTTGAGTATGAATGTGTATGACTTAGATAATAAAAGCAAAACATTCAATTCTCTAGGCACTAAGAAAAACATTTTTCATTCACCAACCTCACTGGTCCTGTTAGTTTGCTTTGACTTAGATCTCTTCTGGTTCTCAGTTGTCTATCATATGGTGCTGTTGATTTAATGTGATTATTGAGCACAGGTGTAATTCAGTGGCGACTTCTTCAAGGTTTAGATATTTTGACAGATTCTTATTTTCAGCCAGAACTCCTCAGTCATAATATAAAAAAACCTAAGATGAAAACTCAACACACCAGTAAACAGGTGAGTCTGACAACATAAAAATTCCTAAGTTTAATACTGAGCTGGATAAAGAAATTTCTGGTGTTTCCCAGGTGTCTCATGGGGTAAAGAATCTGCCTGCCAATGCAGGAGATGCAGGAGACTCCGGTTTGATCCCTGGGTTGGGCAAATACCTTGGAGCAGGAAATGGCAACCCACTCTAGGATTCTTGCCTCTGAAATCCCATGGACAAAGGAGCCTGGCAGGGTGCAGTCTATAGGGCCACAAAGCAGTCAGACACTTAGCAAGTAAATAACAACAACAAGAAGAACTAGTCAAGTTTTAACATGTGAGTCAGATACTGTCTGAAAAAGAATAAAAGAATTGTAATATCTGTCTCTTTGCCCTTCAGATCAGGGGTCTGCACCAACTAGAAATTTTTGTGGTTATCACTTTACCTGGTAGGCCCCATTATTTGAGGAAGCCGGAATTGTATTAATCACCTCTTTCTCTCTTCCTCCTTCTACCTTCATTTTCTTCTTCTGTTGTTCTATATCACAGAGAGATGAGCTCCAAGAAAAAAGCCGAATGGGCAGCATGTTGAGAAATGTAGTGTCCCAACCTAGTATAGCATTGTAGGTAGCGGCAGAGAGAGGATGAACCTAAGAGCAGTCAGGCTGAGAATATTGTAATTTTTCATGTGCTCGCTCCATCATTTCAGAGTAACAGATGATCAAACAGTGGGGTAGGAAAAGTCACTGGGGCAAAACAGCAGTAGGAGACATGGAAATTGAAATAAGAAACGTCATACTTACAAGCGGGTAGGGACAGGACTAAGAGAAATATACATATTTTGTCTGCTGATAATCACTAAGTCTAAGGACTTTTACTTATGAGTAGACAAAAAAAATCAACATGGAGCCTATGGCAAAATATTTCAGAACAAGGGAAAGGAAATGGCATCATGAAGACTCGGAGGAAAAGCATGATCCAAAAGAAAACTTTAAGAGACAACTTGCATCCTTAGAGTACAAGAAGCCATCCTAGTTCTATAGGTGTGTAACCGAAGTATGAGAAGAAAGGAATAAGCAACAAGCTGAAATGGAAAGTCAATAGAAAGTTATGAATAAAATAAGGGAGGATTGCAATGCTACAAAAAATATGCAACAACAGAATTAAAAACCGCCTTGGCGATAAAGAATGACTTGATTCTGGAGAGAAGAAGGTGGGACGAACTGAGAAAGTAGCATTGAAACATATACTTTACCATGTGTAAAATAGATAGCTAATGGGAAGTTGCTGTATAGCACAGGAATATCGGGCTGGTGCTCTGTGATGACCAAGAGGGGTGGGATGGCAGGGGGTAGGCTTCAGAGGTGGGGGACATATGTATACTTATGACTTATTTTCATTGTTGTATGGCATAAATCAACACAGCAGTGTAAAGTGATTATCCTCCAATTAAAAATTTAAAAAGACTTGATTTTGGTGGAATATTTAATAAATAATGAGGATTATTTGAAATACTCTAGGATGAAGAAAGAAAGGTCAGAGACAGGTGATACACATAAAGGCAAGAAAAGAGAGAGAAGATAATTGGTATTCATGAAAAAGAAACCAAACAAATGGGAGAAAAATCAAATGTCTGATGGGAAGAACGGTATCCTGATGAGAAAAAAAGCCCATTGATGCAGAGAGGAATAGCAATGTTTTTTCAAAAATAAGTGACAGATACCTACATCTAGACATGGCTTGACAACGATTTTTAAATTACAGTGCTATAGAATAAGCATTTCAGACATCTGTGATGGAAACAAAAGATGATACCTAGAAAGAACAAAAAATCATGTTAGCCTTGCCCTTCTCTGCTGCCACACCCAATTAATTACTACATGCTATTTTTCTGTCAACTGAGGGATAAGAAGGACTGACAACAGGTACTAGACAAGTTAAATGAAGATATAAATCTAAAGAATTATAAATATTGGCCACACAAGGCTAAACATAAATGTAATGCGACTCACGCACGACTTCAGATCCTTTCCACTTCTTGTCCCCCAAGGCTCAACACTTGCTCTGCTTCCCAGCCCAAGCAACTCTGTTAAGGTCTCTCACCATTCCCTCAATGGTAAGCCCTGATTGCTCCAGCTGCATTCTGTCTCCTGACAACACCAGCTGGCTCAGCCTTCTCAGGCCAGTTTTGTCATGGGCTCTGTCATACATGCTGCAGTGGGAGCTGTAAGGCCCAGTGGTATCTACGTAGGCATTGGATTCTCCAGTAGCTGCCAGTAGGGGCCCTGTCACAATCTAGAGCTGAGGGGTAGTTAACCCCCACTGAGCATATTTTGAGCAATGGGAGAAAAGAGAGGAGTGAGCACATAATTGTTCATTCTTCTCCCCTGATTGTTCCAAACATCAGAACTTCCCTTAGCCTCTCCAAAGTTGTCCTGTGTAACCAAGAAACCAGCCGTTTCTCATAAAGCTGAGCACAATTTGCCACCCTCTGTTTGCTTCCTTCTCTGTTTTACTTTTTCCCTCGTTATTGCTTGCCTGGGATTGAACCCTCCAGCAAAACATTAATTCCCCAAGCTTTGCCTTAGCTTCTATTTTCTAGGGAGCTGAGCTAAAACAAGTCAAAATACTTTTAAAGGGAAAGATATGTAAAAATTCTGAACGATAATCAGGATCTAAACATTCAAAATATCTCTATATCAGAGAAAGAAGAAAAGGACATAACAGAGGAGAGTGATGGAGAGAGAGGTGTACTAATTCCTTATCTTAAATACGGGAAACTAAAGAAGTGGACTTACACATTTGATTCTTGTAAATCGGAGAAATAGAAGTCCAAGAGTATTTTAGGGAAAATAACGTTAACTGATGGGAGAATTAAAAATAGAATATTGACGGACTTCCCTGGTGGTCCAGTGGCTAGGATTCCCTACTCCCAGTGCGGGGGCAGGGGCGCTGAGTTTGATCACTGGTTGGGGAACTAGATCCCACATGCCACAACTAAGAGTCTGCATGCAACTGAAGATCCTACATGCTGCAGTGAAGAGCTGGTGCAACCAAAATAAATAATTAGGTGTATTAAAGACAAACAGAATGGGGAATTTTAAAAAACTAGAGAAAAACAAAATCTGATCTTATAGAGAAAAAGACAAAAAAAAAAAAAAAAAAAAACAAGA
>SJYX01017681.1:57235-69927 GCA_006410675.1 Oreotragus oreotragus | reverse complement strand
TAGCTGGGGTGGGGTGGGGTGGGGGTGGTTCATGTTATTTGGGGAAATAGAAGCAAACAAGTAATAGCTTACCTTCCCTGGTGGCTCAGATGGTAAGGAATTTGGCTGCAATGCAGGAGACCCAGGTTTGACCCCTGGGTCAGAAAAATCCCCTGGAGAAGGAATGGCAACCCACTCCAGTATTCTTGCTGGAGAATCCCATGGACAGAGGGACCTGGCAGACTACAGTCCTTGGGGACGCAAAGAATCGGAACAGGACTGAGTGACTAAGACATACACAATTGAAAGTGGTTGCTATAGGAAGTGGGATTTGGGAAGATGGATGAGAGCAGGGGACTGATTGTTTTTTACTAAAATTTGCAGAACTATTTCACTCTTCAAATGCATACATAACTTTGATGAAAATAACTGAAATGAATGGGTTCTTTTCCTAATTCTAAGCTTTTAAACTCATTTGACTTGTTTTGAGTGTATAAAATTTTAATGATAATATTAAAGGCTATCATCTATCTTTTAAAGACACAATGAGATCCATTTTTTATGTTTCACTTACAATATCTACAATCATTACAAAAATTGTTAGGAAAAATAATTCCTTTTTTTAGTATTTTTAGTGAAAATTTATTATTTGAGTAATTAATATATATTTAATGTAAAAAAAAGAAAGAAGAGTAAATATATAAATCAACAACAAATCCCCAAATCCTACAACCAATGTGTTTAACTACAAACAATGTGTTAACATATTTCTTTTTAGTTATGTATTCAAATGTAATACATCAGTTAGGTTTGTGTTTGCCTGCATGTAAGAGAAAACTCAAATGAACAGTAGTTAGTAGTAGTATGTTCAACATACAAAGTTCTCTTCCCTTATGTAATACCAATCTTGAGCTAGGTAGTCCAGGGTTACTATAGTGGTTTCACGAGGTATTCATATACCTGGGTTACAACTCTGCCATCTCTAGGGTGTGGCCCTCATCCTCCTAGTACAAAAGAGGGCTGATAGAACACATTTGTGCATGTTTGCTTGGGCTGTGCGCTTGCATGCCAAGTTGCTTCAGTTGTGTCTGACTCTTCCTGACACTATAGATTGTAGCCTGCCAGGCTTTTCTCTCCATTGGATTCTCTAGGCAAGAATACTGGGATGGGTTGCCATGCCCTCCTCCAGGGAATCCTCTCAACCCAGGGATCGAACTTGCGTCTCTTAACGACTTCTGCTTTGGCAGGAGGGTTCTTTACCACTAGCATCATCTGGGAAGCCCTGCTTGGGCTGCACATGAACTAAGTTGGAATGAAACAGAGAAGGTTAGCATGGCCCTGCACAAGAATAACATGCAAATTCATGTGTGTGTTATGTGTGTGTTAGTCGCTCAGTCGTGCCCGACTCTTTGCGACCCCATGGACCGCAATCCACCAGGTTCCTTTGTCCATGAAATTTTCCAGGCAAGGATACTGGAGTGGGTTGCCATTTCCTTCTCCAGGGGATCTTCTCAACCCAGGGATTGAACCCGGGTCTTCTGCACTGCAGGCAAATTCTGACTGAGCTACAAGGGAAGCCCATGAATTTGCTCCATATTTTTAGAAAAGAAAAAGAATATGTTTGTGCTCTGGAAAGGAAGAGAAGGAATGCCCATCCACTTTAGAGAAATTTTCAGGGAAAGAAGAGGACTGCCCATCCACTTGGGAGAAGGCAATGGCACCCCACTCCAGCACTCTTGCCTGGAAAATCCCATGGATGGAGGAGCCTGGTAGGCTGCAGACCATGGGGTCGCTAGGAGTCAAAAACGACTGAGCAACTTCACTTTCGCTTTTCACTTTCATGCACTGGAGAAGGAAATGGCAACCCACTCCAGTGTTCTTGCCTGGAGAATCCCAGGGACAGGGGAGCCTGGTGGGCTGCTGTCTATGGGGTCACACAGAGTCGGACATGACTAAAGCAATTTAGCAGCAGCAGCAGCAGCCCATCCACTTTAGAGAGATTTTCAGGAAGTATCACTGAACACTTTTATTTATACCTCATTGGTCAGAACCTTGTCACATGGTTCAGGGAAATCCAATCTTCATTCTGAGTGCCCAGCTATAAAATTCAAGATTCCGTTGGGAAGGAAAAGAAAACTAGAATGTAGGATAGGATATTTTCAGTTAAACCAGTCAGGACTATGCAGAGAAACAGAACCAATAGGACACATGTATCAAAGAGATTTATTTTAAGGATTGGTACACAGGATTATGAGGGCTGGCAAGTCTAAAGCTTGTAGGGCCTGATGGAAATTCAGGTAGGAGTTGATGTTTCAATATTAACATAGAACTTCTTCTTCAGGAAATCTCAGTTTGTGTTCTTAAGGCCTTAAATTGATTGGTGAGGTATACTCACATTATTGAAGATAATATCTGCTTAATGCCAAGTGGTTGTAGATTATATACACCTATAAAATACCTTCACAGCAACACCTAGATTAGTGTTTGATTAAATAACTGGGTACCAGATCCCAACCAGATTGATACATAAGACTATCAAGCAGTGTTTTTCATAAATATTTTATACTACATACAATACATATTAATATCTAACGTCTTCATTTATTGGGAGCATTCCCCAAATCATCAAATATTCTTATTGAACATGATACTTAATAAGGTAGCTTAGTATCCCAACATATCAAAATAACTTATCCATTACTATGTTTTAGGACTTTAAAATATTATATATATGTACTTATTTTTAACCATTTCTGATTATTCATTACATTTCTCAAAGTGAGATACAATTACAAAGTTTTTTAAGACACTATTCCAGTTGCCAAAATGCTTTCCAGAAAGTTTGCACCAAGTTTTACTTACACAAACATGTATGAATGCAGTGCCAATCTCACTGTACTCTAGACATTACGTTTCATAATTTCAGCTTTACAGTTAAATAGATGAATATATTTTTTATACCTCTATAATAACTAGAATTATTTCATGCAAAGATGGGCACAATAAGGGACAGAAATGGTATGGCCCTAACAGAAGCAGAAGATATTAAGGAGAGGTGGCAAGAATACACAGAAGAAAAAAAAAGAATACACAGAAGAACTATACAAAAAAGATCTTCATGAAAAAAAAAAAAAAACAACTTCATGACCCAGATAATCATGATGGTGTGATCACTCACCTAGAGCCAGACATCCTAGAACACGAAGTCAAGTGGGCCTTAGGAAGCACCACTACTAACAAAGCTAGTAGAGGTGATGGAATTCCAGTTGAGNATCTTCATGAAAAAAAAAAAAAAACAACTTCATGACCCAGATAATCATGATGGTGTGATCACTCACCTAGAGCCAGACATCCTAGAACACGAAGTCAAGTGGGCCTTAGGAAGCACCACTACTAACAAAGCTAGTAGAGGTGATGGAATTCCAGTTGAGCCATTTCAAATCTTAAAAGATGCTTGAAAGGGCTGCACTCAATATGCCAGCAAATTTGGGAAACTCAGCAGTGGTCACAACTGGAAAAGGTCAGTTTTCATTTCAATCCCAAAGAAGGGCAATGCCAAAGAATGCTCAAGCTACTGCACAATTGCACTCATCTCACACGCTTGCAAAGTAATGTTCAAAATTCTCAAGTCAGGCTTCAACAGTATATGAATTGTGAACTTCCAAATGTTCAAGATGGATTTAGAGAAGACAGAGGATTCAGAGATCAAATTGCCAACATCCACTGGATCATTGAAAAAGCAAGAGAATTCCAGAAAAACATCTACTTTTGCTTTATTGACTATGCCAAAGCCTTTGACTATGTGGATCACAACAAACTGTGGAAAATTCTGAAAGAGATGGGAAAACCAGACCACCTGACTTGCCTCTTGAGAAATCTGTATGCAGGTCAGAAAGCAACAGTTAGAACTGGACATGGAACAACAGACTGGTTTCAAATTGGTAAAGGCTGTATATTGTCACCCTGCTTATTTAACTTATATGCACAGTACATCATGAGAAATGCTGGGCTGGATGAAGTGCAAACTGGAATCAAGATTGCCAGGAGAAATATCAATAACCTCAGATATGCAGATGACACCACCCTTATGGCAGAAAGTGAAGAACTACAGAGGCTCTTGATGAAAATGAAAGAGGAGAATGAAAAAGTTGACTTAAAACTCAACATTCAGAAAACTAAGATCATGGCTTCAGATGTGTATAAGAGACAGTTAATATATAGATTAATATATACCCACATCGAGCACAGGAACATACTGTTCTACAACACTGATACCAAAGAGAGAATCCTAAACTTCTCCAGACTACTTATAAAGAATCAAGAACTAGAATAGCATCAGTCTTCTCAACAATAGCAACAGTTATAACTNGTGACAGACTTTATTTTTGAGGGCTCCAAAATCACTGCAGATGGTGACTGCAGCCATGAAATTAAAAGACGCTTGCTCCTTGGAAGAAAAGTTATGACCAACCTAGACAGCATATTAAAAAGCAGAGACATTACTTTGCCAACAAAGGTCTGTTTAGTCAAAGCTGTGGTTTTTCCAGTACTCGTGTATGGATGTGAGAGTTGGACTATAAAGAAAACTAAGCACCAAAGAATTGATGGTTTTGAACTGTTTTGTTGGAGAAGATTCTTGAGAGTCCCTTGGACTACAAGGAGATCCAACCAGTCCATCCTAAAGGAAAGCAGTCCTAAGAATCCACTGGAAGGACTGATGTTGAAGCTGAAACTCCAATACTTTTGCCACCTGATGTGAAGAACTGACTCATTGGAAAAAACCTGATGCTGGCAGGGATTGAAGCCAGGAGAAGGGGACGACAGAGGATGAGATGGTGGGATGGCATCACTGACTCGATGGACATTAGTTCATGGCATGTTGCAGGTCACAAAGAGTCAGACATGACTGAACTGAACTGAACTGAACTAACTAGTATGTAATTCCTTGGAAGGAAAGTTATGACCAACCTAGATAGCGTATTAAAAAGCGAGATATTACTTTTCCAACAAAGGTCTGTTTAGTCAAGGCTATGGTTTTTCCAGTGGTTGTATATGGATGTGAGAGTTGGACTGTGAAGAAAGCTGAGCACCAAAGAATTGATGCTTTTGAACTGTGGTGTTGGAGAAGACTCTTGAGAGTCCCTTGGACTGCAAGGAGATCCAAACAGTCCATCCTAAAGGAGACCAGTCCTGGGTGTTCATTGGAAGGACTGATGCTGAGGCTGAAACTCCAGTACTTTGGCCACCTCATGTGAAGGGTTGACTCATTGGAAAAGACCCTGATGCTAGGAGGGATTGGCGGCAGGAGGAAAAGGGGACGACAGAGGATGAGATGGCTGGATGGCATCACTGACTCAACGCACATGAGTCTGGGTGAACTCCAGGAGTTGGTGATGGATAGGGAGGTCTGGCGTGCTGCAATTCATGGGGTCACAAAGAATCGGACATGACTGAGCAACTGGACTGAACTGAAATAAACACATTATATCATCCCTGTATTTTTATTGACCATCTATTTCTTCTTTTATTTCTTTTATTTTTAACCTAGGTTTCTATTGGGCTGTTAGCGTTCTTCTGATTGATAAATGAGATATATAAATATTAAGAAGATAAATCTTTGTCATATCTCTTGTAAATATTCCTAATTTGCTTTCCTACTTTTTTTCTTTATGATGTTTTTAGGATACAAATTACTTAAAGAAAGAAACTATATATGCTTCAACTTTTCACTTAGGGTAAATAGTCAATAAAAATTGATAAAGACACAGTCATATTACTGGTGACTAAAATAAAGGGGACTGAAACATGATAATGAGATGATTTATATTTTCATACACAAATGAAGCATCACTCCCACAGATGAGTACGGTACCTAGTTATATCTTTCCAAAAAAAGCATTAGAGAAAACTCATTTTTTTTCCCCTAGGAATTCTTACCTATGTAATATTTTTCTTCAGTTAGCAGTAATATTACTAACTTTGGAGTCTACTGACTGAATTATTGTTTCTAAGTTGTTAAGTCAACATTATGTCCAAATAAAGTTTAAAATGACCAGTAATTTTTAAGAAAAAAATTATGGCAAAAGGAGTTGACTTATATGGATTATAAGGCTTATTATAAAAATTATTATTATANTACCTATGTAATATTTTTCTTCAGTTAGCAGTAATATTACTAACTTTGGAGTCTACTGACTGAATTATTGTTTCTAAGTTGTTAAGTCAACATTATGTCCAAATAAAGTTTAAAATGACCAGTAATTTTTAAGAAAAAAATTATGGCAAAAGGAGTTGACTTATATGGATTATAAGGCTTATTATAAAAATTATTATTATAATTATAAATTATAAGGATCTTATAATTTATTTGTTTCTAAAAAATATTTAAAAGCAGCAAATAAGGGTGTTAAATCTGTGATGGGAGTAATAGCTGTTGGAAACTGATATGCTGTAAGTAGATCTGTGTGGTAACACAAACTGACTCAGGTATTTGTGCCACACACAACAGGCCAAACAAAATGCTTTCATTTCCTCCTTAGTAGATCTTCTTGTCTCATTGACAATGAAAAATACACCCCACATACTCTTCTTGGATTGATTTTAATGTAATCTGCCCAGAATTTTAGCTTGATTTTCAAAATTAGAAGTGAAATTGAATTGCAAGCAAGGTATCTGATTTGACCAATAATGTAAACTTGTATAGTCTAATAATACTTGGAATTGTTTTTCTACTTTAATATATTTCAATTGCTTAGTTAAATCTAATTAACTCCAATAATTTTTTATATTGCCAAAGTGTCTAATTAGTTTTCATTCATAGTTCCTAAGTAATTAAAATGTTTAGTGGGTTGTCAGTAATAATAGTCTCAATTATCAAATTTATTACTTATTAATCTACAATTATTTTCAAAAACTTTATGGTTCTTTTTCTGATGCTTCTTTGAGTCTTGTTAAACATCTTTTGATCATTTACCAACAATTTGCCCTTTAACTTTTGTTAAAAAGAAAAAATTACCCCTCATTTTATCTTTTGCCCCTTCATTCTGTTTGTGATATCTGGGACATATATTAGTTCTAAAGTTTAAATAACCAAATGAACAATCTTATATCTTATTTATTTGGCTGTGCTGGGAGCATGAGGGCTCTACATGCGGGATCTTTAGTTTTGGCATGTACAATCTCGCTCCCTGACTAGGCTTTGAACCCAGATCCTCTGCATTGGGAACTCAGTCTTAGCCACTGGACCACCTAAGTTCCCATATTTTATGTTTTCTGTTTTGGAGTTCTATGTGTTTTTCTGGGTTTCATGTGCTTTTTTATCGCAAGATTATATTAAAGTATCATATGTTACATGTTTTACTTTTCTTCTTTTTATTGAGGTATAGTTGATGTATGGGCTTCCCCTGTGGCTCAGCTGGTAAAGAATCTGCCTGCAATGCGGGAGACCTGAGTTTGATCCCTGGGTTGGGAAGACCCTCTGGAGAAGGGAAAGGCTACCCACTCCAGTATTCTGGCCTAGAGAATCCCATGGACTGTATAGGCCATGGGGTTGCAAAGAGTCAGACACGACTGAACAACTTTCACTTTCACTTTTCATAGTTCATGTACAATATTATATGTTACAGGTATACAATATAGTGATTAGCAATTTTTAAAGATTATACTCTATTTATAGTCATTATAGAATATTGGCTATATTCCCATGCTGTGTAGAGTATCCTTGTAGCTTATTATGGATAACAACTGATTATTCATTTATTAAAAAGGTTGATTTAAGCATTTGCAGTGGTGACTTCAGCCTCCATTTCTGATCCAATACTGATAGAAGTGATCTGTTTGACAAGGAAATGGCAACCCACTCTGGTGTTCTTGCCTGGAGAATCCCAGGGATGGGGAAGCCTGGTGGGCTGCCGTCTATGGGGTTGCACAGAGTCGGACACGACTGAAGCGACTCAGCAGCAGAAGGACTGTGCAGGTCAGTGAGTCACTTGTGGATCCTCATCTGGAAACGATCACAAGGTCTTAGAACCTTCAACACAAGGAGTTTTCCTTGTAGCTTTTCTCAGGGTCTTGGTAGGCATCTGAACGCATACCTTTACTTTTAAGGTTCTTTTCTTCAGGCCTCTGATCAGGTCAGGACATACCTTCTCCAGAGGCTTCACAGTTGCAGCTGGTGAGGCAGATCCTAATCTGGTGAACGGCCACCTCTGGGTCCACAGGAGTCTTGTAAGTATCTGTAAGAGCCCTGGCTGCCCAAACAGCGGTGAGTCAGGAGCAGGAGCCGGTGGCCTTGGGACGCTGTGGCAGCAGCGACCGTGTTTTCCTCAAAGAGCCCTTGTAGCTTATTTTATACATAATAGCTTGTACTTAATGTTCTACTCCTATCTTGTCCCGCCCCACTCTCCTCTCCCTCCCTGGTAACTACTAGTTTGTTAGGTTTCTGAATTTTGAAAGACATATTGCATACCTTGGTTATCTCAATTGCATCTCAAATAAAACGTATTCAAGTTGAAAGTTATTTTTTTTCCAACTACAAACCATCAGCCTTCTGTTTTTTACCTATTCAAAATCTGGGATATGAAAAGGGGTCCCCTTCATCCCTTCTTGCAGGTCTTCACACTCAATTTGTAACCACTTCTTGTTCATTGTACAGACATGAGTTTGAGTAAATTCCGGGAGTTGGTAATGGACAGGGAGGTCCATGGGGTCACAAAGAGTTGGACACGACTGAGTGACCGAACTGAACTCAACTGAACTTGTTCATTCTATCAAAATTCCTCCTAATTATCTGTTAAATCCATCCTATTCCAAACGTGGCCATTTTTCTTAGTTTGGGCCTCTTTTTCTCCTTGATTGTTCCAATGGGCCTCCCTGGTAGCTCATCTGGAAAGAACCCACCTGCCCTGCAGGAAACCCCGGTTCAAGTCCTGGGTTGAGAGGTTCCCCTGAAGGAGGGCATGGGAACCCACTCCAGTATTCTTGCCTGGAGAATCCTCACAGACAGAGGAGCCAGGTGGGCTACAGTTCACTGAGATGCAAAGAGTCGGACGCAACTGAGTGACTAAGCACAGCACAGCATGACTCTCCCTTCCTGCAGTCTCCTATTTTTCCAAAGCAGGTGGCACTAGTGGTAAAGAACCTGTACGCCAGTACAGGAGAATCTGGAGAAAACGGTTCATTCCCTGGGTGGGGAAGTTGCCCTGGAGGAGGGCATGGAAACCTACTCCAGTATTCTTGCCTGGAAAATCCCATGGACAGACCCCTGACAGGGTCGCAAAGAGTCAGACACGACTGAAGCAATTTAGCACACACACATGCAGCTAGAGTAATCTTTAGAAAATAGTTCTATGTCTGCCTTTGATAATAAATTTAAATATTTAATGTCTTTGCCTAAGTGGCTTTCCCACAGACCTTGGCATGGCTTTCAGGTGCTTCATGTCTTGGCCTGCCTGTACTTTCCCAGCTTTGCCTTCCACTGCTGTCCCGCATGCATCCAGTGCTTTATTTATTTAAACACCTGAAGTTCCTTGAAATGCCCTGTATCAGTTAGTATTCTCTGTGTTTGATCCCACCTCCTCCTGCCTCTTCTTTGATTGCCCCCGATTCATTGATTATTCTCAACCTCTTATTTTCAAAGTGCTAAAATTGCTTTTAAAAACAACAATAACTTCAAGCTACCACTGTCTCTTTTTCAGTTGGGCTCCTTGAAAAGATGTTTTACTTTACTTCCTGTTCACCCTTCAACCCACTGTAGTCTAGTTTCTGTACTTGCTACTACTCTAAAGAAAATTGACAAAAACTATCAATAAAGTCCTCATGTCCAAATCCAATGGACAATGGCAGCCCACTCCAGTACTCTTGCCTGGAAAATCCCATGGATGGGGGAGCCTGGTAGGCTGCAGTCCATGGGGTCGCTAAGTCGGACACGACTGAGCAACTTCACTTTCACTTTTCACTTTCATGCATTGGAGAAGGAAATGGCAACACACTCGTGTTCTTGCCTGGAGAATCACAGGGACGGGGGAGCCTGGTGGGCTGCCGTCCATGGGATCGCACAGAGTCGGACACGACTGAAGCGACTTAGCAGCAGCAGCAGGAGTCTCAGTGTGCACCTTGATATTTCAAACAGCATTTGGCACTATTAACCATTACAACTTACCTAAACAAAAACCCTACCTATTCTTCTGTGCCTTGTAGAAAACATGNACGGGGGAGCCTGGTGGGCTGCCGTCCATGGGATCGCACAGAGTCGGACACGACTGAAGCGACTTAGCAGCAGCAGCAGGAGTCTCAGTGTGCACCTTGATATTTCAAACAGCATTTGGCACTATTAACCATTACAACTTACCTAAACAAAAACCCTACCTATTCTTCTGTGCCTTGTAGAAAACATGGAAAATATGAGTTAAAACATAAAAATAGTAATCACCACTTAATCACAATCACTGTTAACAGTTAGTCCCTTCTATGTACTTGTTAGTATACAAAATTGGATATTTTATTTATAAATAAATACTTTGGGTTTTTTCTTGTATTTTTCTCTTGACATTAAACAGAATTTTTTGAAAGCAATTGTAATCATTGCATAATGTGTTATATAGTTGTATCATAATTTAGCCTTTCTCCTACTGTTCGCATTTAGCTGGTTTTCAGTTTTCACTTATGGATCTCTCTGATAAACATTTTGTAGACAAATTTTGTCTCAAATTCTTATTTCTTAATGGTAGATCCCATGAGGGGAAAGGACTAGGTTAAGGATATGAAGTTATGAACATTCTTAACATAGACTGCCTAATGACTTCCTGGAAAGGTAATTTACACTCCCATTGTAACATTCAGAGGACCCCAAACTTACTAATTCTCTTGCTAACATTGAATTTGTTTTCACAAATTACTTTTAAAATCCTTGCCACTTTGATAGGTTAGAGTAGAATCTCAGCCCTGATTTGCCCATCTCCCATGAGTGGTGACTGTTCACCACTTGTCTCCTCTTATCCTTGGCTCCCTAGTTCTCTTACTTCTGAATACTCCTTTTTGGTCTTCATGTTCTGACACTTCCACGGTATATTGTCAAGCCTCTTGAATGTCTCACAGGCGTCTCAGACTCAGTATGTCCTAGATTAAACTCATCCTCACTCCTGAGCTTGCTTTTTTTTTTTTTTTGGCTAATGACATCATCCACTACCCAGGCACTTCAGTCAGAAACCTGTCTTCTAAGATGATTCCCTCCTCTTGTCTCCAAATCAGTGTTTTTCCAACTCACCTCTTAAATTTCTCAGATATGTCCACTCCTTTCTCTCTCCACAGCTATTGCCCTATTTGAAGCCTTGGTTATTTTAACAGTCATCATTAGTCTCCTTGCCTTGAATCCTGCTCCACTCAGTCCTACTTTTACCGCTTCCAGAGTGATCATTCTAAAATGCAAACCTGATCCTCCTGCTACTCTACTCTCTGGACACTTCCTCCCTTGTATGTTAGCCTATTTTTAGTTTTTAAAGGACACACCATACTGTTTCCCATAGTCTATTTTTAGTTTTTTAAGAAAGCACCATACTGTTTCCTATAGTGGCTGCACCAATTTACATTCCCACCAACAGTGTATGAGGGTTCCCTTTTCTCCACACCCTCTTCAGCATTTATTATTTGTACACTTTTTGGTAATAGCTATTCTGACTGGTATGAGGTAATACCTCATTACTGCTGCAAACATTTAGTACAGGTGCTTTTTATTTAGAGCATATGCACTAGTTTTTCTTGAATATGTTTAGTTAGATCTGTCAGTTTTTGAATGAAAATGTACCAGTCTGCATTCTCACAGCCAGTATATGAGTTTGGGTTGCTTCTCTCTTGGTAATCTTTATCAGTCTTGCACCAATAACTCAAATTTTTTAAAAGTTAGATTTTTTTTGTATGAGTTTTTGAGTCTTAGGTAAACTATGCATAAAAGCATCTTTTAAAAACATTTCTATTCAATATTTTTATTGACTGTAACACACAATCTAAGAAAAAGCAAAGTAC
The DNA here is from genome assembly GCA_006410675.1 of Oreotragus oreotragus. Classification (NCBI taxonomy): domain Eukaryota; kingdom Metazoa; phylum Chordata; class Mammalia; order Artiodactyla; family Bovidae; genus Oreotragus; species Oreotragus oreotragus. Next base: position 57,930 of record SJYX01017681.1, on the reverse strand, counting down.
TTTCTATAAAAGTGCATCTTCAAGTCGTCTGACCTACATTTCCAACAAGATTGCAGCCATCAAGCCCTTTCTTTAAATTCTATAAAGTCATTCACTGAATATTACTTGCCCTAAGCTTTCTCTAATCTTTTCTTCCTGTTCATAGCTTTTCTCTCTGAGCTCTTACAACTCTGACCATATGCAATTGTTATCCACCAAACAACAGTATAACGTGTTAATTCTCTTTTAGTTCCTTCCACTGGGATAGCTGATCTCAGGTAAGGATGCTACATCAGTTTCCTCAGGTGTAATAAAGATAAGAACAGCTCTCCTGGGTTCCCTTACCCTGCTGCTCTCTGGCCAGGTGCCCCTTCCCAAGGTGTCTCTTGTTTTGGAAAAAAAAAAAAAAGGTAAGAACACATATCTCATAGAACTGTTGTGAGAATTAAACATTAATGGGTATTTAAAGCATTTAGTATCAGGGAAGGCAATGGCACCCCACCCCAGTACTCTTGCCTGGAAAATCCAATGGACGGAGGAGCCTGGTGGGCTGCAGTCCATGGGGTCGCTAACAGTCGGACAGACTGAGCGACTTCACTTTCACTTTTCTCTTTCATGCACTGGAGAAGGAAATGGCAACCCACTCCAGTATTCTTGCCTGGAGAATCCCAGGGATGGGGGAGCCTGGTGGGCTGCCGTCTATGGGGTCACACAGA
>SJYX01017681.1:24984-57192 GCA_006410675.1 Oreotragus oreotragus | reverse complement strand
ATGCATTGGAGAAGGAAATGGCAACCCACTCCAGTATTCTTGCCTGGAGAATCCCAGGGATGGGGGAGCCTGGTGGGCTGCCGTCTATGGGGTCACACAGAGTCGGACACGACTGAAGTGACTTAGCAGCAGCAGCAGTATAGTGTCAGGCTGGTTGAAGCTCAGGTTGGAACCAAAATTGCTGCGAGAAATATCAATAACCTCAGATATGCAGACGACACCACCCTAATGGCAGAAAGTGAAGAGGAACTAAAGAGCCTCTTGATGAAGGTGAAAGAGGAGAGTGAAAAAGGTGGTTTAAAGGTCAACATTCAAAAAACGAAGATAACAGCATCTGGTCCCATCACTTCACAGCAAACAGATGGGAAAAAAATGGAAACAGTGACAGACTTTATTTTCTTGGGCTCCAAAATCACTGCAGACGGTGATTGCAGCCATGGAATTAAAAGACGCTTCTTGGAAGAAAAGCTATGACAAACCTAGACAATGTATTAAAAAGCAGAGACATCATCTTGCTGACAAAGGTCTGTATAGTCAAAGCTATGGTTTTTCCAGTAGTCATGTATGGATGTGAGTTGGACTATAAAGGCTGAGTGCTGAAGAACTGATGCTTTTGAACTGTGGTGCTAGAGAAGACTCTTGAAGAGTTCCTTGGATAGCAAGATCAAACCAGTCAATCCTAAAGGAAATCAGTCCTGAATATTCATTGGAAGGACTGATGCTGAAGCTGAAACTCCAATCCTTTGGCTACCTGATGCGAACAGCTGACTTACTGGAAAAAGACCCTGATGCTGGGAAAGATTGAAGGCAGGAGTAGAAGGGGACAACAGAGGATAAGATGGTTGGATGGCATCACCAATTCAATGGACATGAGTCTGAGCAAACTCTGGGAGACAGTGAAGGACAGGGAAACCTGGCATGCTGCAGTCCATGGGATCAGAAAGAGTTGGACAGGACTGAGTGACTGAACAACAAGCACAGTGTCTAACATCTAATAAGTTCTAAATAAATTTCAGCAATTATTTTTCAATATACGTTTGCTGAATGATAAAGAACTAGTCCAGAATGCCACAGGAAACAGACTGGTAGATATGTTGTTCATAAAAGCGCATGATAAGAAAGCATACTCCTGAAATTACCTAAGGTGTCATACTTAAGCGAATTTCGTTCCCTACTATCTATTTGCACCTATGACATGAAAAAAAATGAAGTTTCGGTAATAAATTTGTAAACTTCTGAGGTAGTTTATTAAAATAACAATTTCACATTTGGAGAAAAAGAAAATAACACACTGTCTTGAGAATCTGTGCTGTTTCTGACTCTACCATATACCAAATGAAGTATGTCGTGGAGTAGAAATAACATCAAACTGAAATTAAGGAATATTAGATTCTGGCTCACAAATCAGTGTGGGGCCTTGGGCACTTAAAAAATTCCTCTGGGCTTCAGAATCTTTCTTGGGAATTTGAAGGGATTAAACTAACCTCTAAATTCCCATCCAGTTTTTAAGATATAAAGTTCTTATAATACTGTTTTTGACATTATATAGTTTCCTCTCTTCATTAGAAACTGAACTCAGTTTTGAGGAGCAGGAATCAAACTTCATCTTCACACTTCAGAGCCTAGAACAAATGTGTGTCTTGACTGAATGAATGAGTGCTCCTTGTAGAGCTTCTAGTTAAAAAGCATAGTGAATTTATGGTATAACAGGTTAGTAGTATTGGAGGAAATGGCAACCCACTCCAGTGTTCTTGCCTGGAGAATCCCAGGGACGGGGGAGCCTGGTGGGCTGCTGTCTATGGGGTCGCGCAGAGTCGGATACAACTGAAGCGACTTGGCAGCAGTAGCAGCAGCAGCTAATATTATCTAATGTGTAAGAATACCAAATGATTGTATATTTATATAGTTGTTGATATTCAAAATAGTTACAGNTCTTGCCTGGAGAATCCCAGGGACGGGGGAGCCTGGTGGGCTGCTGTCTATGGGGTCGCGCAGAGTCGGATACAACTGAAGCGACTTGGCAGCAGTAGCAGCAGCAGCTAATATTATCTAATGTGTAAGAATACCAAATGATTGTATATTTATATAGTTGTTGATATTCAAAATAGTTACAGATTATCTCTATTGTTGTCATTTGTTGAAAACTTTGTGAATTAATTTATTTTCATTTTTGGCTGCACTGCTTGGCTTATGGGATCTTAGGTCCCTGACCAGGGATTGAATCTGGGCCACAGCAGTGAAATCACTGAGTCCTAACCACTGGACCACCAGGGAATTCCCCCAAAACTTTGTTAAATTACAAAAGGAATTCTAAACCAAAAGATTTTTTTACTTCTGATATTTTAGAGAAATTATGAGTCAGTTACAAAGCTTTGAGAGATGCCAATTCTGTTATATCCCATCATCCAAAGGAATTACTGTACCAATAAAACCGATGGACAGTTTTCCTATTTCTTTTGGATAACAGCAGATGCCTTTCTCTGGATATATCCCCCGAAAGAGGTACAGGAAATTCTGCTTCTCTTGTTTTAGTAAAAAGGTCAAAGAAATTTGAGATGCATTAACTTAACAATTTCCTGGATCTAAATGGCTGGAAAAGTGAAGGTTTTTCCCAATACTAGCTATCAGTCTAACCACACCAACTTGAGTTTGAATGTCACAGATTAACTCTACATAAACTGACACAAGCATGATAAGTTTTTTTTATTGTTAAATTACTGTTACCATATGCAGAGAAAAAAGGGACTGTTCTACTTGTGCATTCACATTTTAAATTATTGAATGATAAACAAGTAACTGACCAGTTAGGAAAGGAGAACTAAAGCAAGGGTTTCCTTGTAGGTCTTCTAAATTCTCCAATAATTATAGAAAACATGCTCAAGATTTTTAGAAAAAAACCACTTTTTTCTACATATGATATCAAATTAATAAACTAAATTGGAAAGACTTCCTCAGTGTAAGGATAGACTAAATCTGGCTAATGCAGTTATCATTTGGATACAATATAAACATCAAAAAAATAAAGAGGTGGCATATTTTAACATTTTCTGAAGTGTTAACACTCTTAATGCTGAGTTTCCAGTTCCAGAATCGTCCATTCCCCTTGGGGTGAACATTCTTCAGAGGAAACACTAGGCATGGTAATGCTTGCTGAGGAATCATCAAATGGAGATGTTAGTTCACTCCATCTGTTCAGAGTGTCTACGTGTGCTTTACCCTGAGGTTTTGAGCTGTCTCGTGCTAAAAGTAGTGTCTGATTAATTAGATACTGGGCTAAATTTAAGTCTTCAGGAACAGAATTTGTGATATTTAAGTTAGAGTCCTGTTCAGAGAGCAGTTGCTTTAACAGTGTCCAGTCTTGTTTTGCAAAGTGTTGCTCATCTTCAAAATCCATGTCTGTGACTTGTGTTTCTGATTCCATTTTCTGCTCAAATGCTTCTGTTACATCCATCTCATATATTGGAGACAGGGTTTTTGAAGGCCGATGGTCATACATGTAGATTTGTGCCACTGTGTCACAACCATCTATGTCTCCTGAAATAATTCATAATACTACACAATGTAAAAATTGCACATGCTGGTACCCCCTCAGAGTTCTGTAGAACTATTAACACAATATAACAGTAATAGTCCAAAAAAACCCACACAGAATGGGAAAAATAACATTTATACAAAATGGAGAAGATTTTTGAGGCATTTCTTTTTCTCTGTTTAAAAAAAAAAAAACTTGAAGGTAATGTTCAACAGGAAAATCAACATAGGAAACAAACAATAATTCTCCATAATTTAATGTAAAAGCTTGTGATACAGAAAACAAAAATTATTTAAACATAAACAGAATGCACACATATATCTAATTCACTACAATAGAAACTTAAAAGAGAAAAAAGGACATGGTTATTTGATGGCGATGTTCAAGGTAAGTCAGTTTCAAAGGGGGAATCAATACATTTTATCTAAAGACTTACTTGTATATTGCACATGCAAAGAAGGATGCAAGCAAGGACAAACAAAAAAGTACAACCTTACGAACTCCCTACTCTTGTGATTTTGCTGAACAGGGACTATGGGTAAGTATTTTTTCTTCATTCTGGTATACAATAGCTACTCAATCAGCCACTATTGCATATTTTAAATGTGGGTCATAGTTCAAATTACAATAATAAGGAAGACAAACACACAAAACAATTAGACAGGAAACCATCTATACGTATGAAATAAGCCTGGGCTTTTTTCATATGTTATCATTTCTCTAAATATAATCTCTTTAAGGAAATTTATCTTTTTACTTGAAAATTTTAGAACAGAATTACAGTGATCTTGAAAGTCTTAATCTCTGTAAAATGTATATAAATTTTAATAATTAATCTAGTTAAAATAGTTCAGTGTTTTTAGTTACATATTACTATACTTATTGCACAGCCCTCTTATATATTAGCATAGTTCATAAATCATATCCAGTGTATAATAAAATTTCTAATAGTCCAGAATTCCTATGCTAAATTAGACATAAATAGCTAAATAATAGCAAACTATTTCTCTTTATTCTTTCATGTAAAATCTCTTAGCAGGTTAGCTCTAATAAACAACCAAAATTTTTATTAGATGTTAATTTTTCACTAAGATTTTAAGTGAACAATTAAAAGCAACTAATTTTCATTCTATTAAGAAATTCCAGTTTTCATTTAAAATTTGAATCTGTTGCTGAAGCAGTTATTCTAACTAAAATATAACATTCAAGGGCTACCGACAACTTTAAGATTCTATAAACTCATTTTCTTACGAATTTAGCATGTCTATTTCTGTACATTACCTGCAGATAAAGCAATATTAGCTTTTTCAGTAGCTGTAGAATGGCTTTCTTTCACTTGACCTTCCTGAGGCAGAACTTGACTCCGACAGGAGTCCAGAGACTTTGTGAAGCTGTTCTTTGGTATATCAGAATTGGATTCTCTTTGATGAAGTTCCAAATGACATGGTCTTTCTTGAGATTTTATATCACTTTCTGAAAATTTGCTGTGTGTCTCAAAGTCATTATCCACATTGCTTCCACTATATACTTTTTTATTTCCTGGAGGAAGCTGTCTGCCTCCTTTGGACAGGACATCTGTTGTGCCCTTTTTTTCTGTGGCTGAAGCACTCTGTTTATCTTTTCTGGACGAGTCAATGCTACTAAGACCGAAGGGAGAGCTTTTGTTTTTATATACACTATTGCTTTTCTTTTGTCTGCATTCTAAAACACTACCTTCACTTCCTTGTGAATATCTGGAGTAGCAGGTCCTTCCATGATGTTCATGAGAAATGCCATCAAAAACATCAGAAGGTGAAAGAGAATCTACAGAAGGTTGAAAGCAAGCATGGACCTCCCCTTCATCAGATCCTATCTCTTCACATTCATCTACAGAAAGTAAAACAGACCTTTTAAAACTTTTAGTTACACGAAACTCATGACTTTCATTTTCAGTTGCATCTTCAAAAGCTAGATTAATTATCCCCTGAAACTGCTGAAGAGCTGGGTTAGATGTAAAGAAATTTTCTGCAACATTTTCAGCTTCAGACCTTTCATCTTCTGTTTCATCTGCTGAGGAAGAAACTTGATCTACCTCCTGTACAAACTGGACACTGCCTCGTGGAATATTTTCTTTTTCCCTAGGATGAACCATTGTAGATCGAGACCAAATTTCTGGCCTTTTCCTAGGAATCTCATCGTCACTTGTTGAATTAACTTGGAAAAGATCACTACTACTTTGCTTTTTCATTTTCACTTCAATTCTTAAGTTGCTATCATATATTTTTAATTCTTCAGGAGTACTGGTATCACTGCTACTTCTTCCAAGAAAATCATGGCACAGCATAGTGCCACATTTAGAAACACCTCTGTCATTTGACCCATCATCATCCTGAGACCCTCCAGCATCATAGTCTTCAGATCTGGGCTTTATGTCATCAGAGGATGTTGTGGCACTGCCACTGTCTGATTCGGGACTCTCTCTCTGATGCAGAACACTGGTACTCAAATTCCAGTGACTCATGAATGGCGCTTCTGGAGTTTCATGGCTCTCTGAAGTTTCTGTTGTTTCCGTATCTTTAGGAGAATTTTTCCCTGATATTTGTTCCAAAAAACACTTGGAGGAAATATGTGAATCTACTGTAGCATGATTGTCTTCATTCATGGCAGAGTCATTAGACAACTGACTAGGAATTGTCTCTTCTTCTACATGAATTTTAGACTTTCTGTCATCTTGACCAGAATTTAAGGTACCATTTATCTTTTCAGGAACCCAAGGTAAAACATCTTTCACACATTTAATGCTTAATTCTTGGTTTGTATCTTTTCTCCCTACTTGCTTCTCCCTATCTGATTCTGAATGGAGTTGTTCTACACGTGCTGAGTCTAAGTCACAAACTGGATTTGAGTTCAAAGAGTTTTCTTTTGGATTTGAAATCATGGATTTTAGAACAGTGGTACTATAAAATTTTGGATCGACATTATCACTCTCATCAGAACAACAAGGTATTTTAGCTATGGTGCAGTGATCTATTTTTTTGTGACCAGAAACATTTGTTTCACTTTTAACTGAACATATCTGTTTTGATTCCAGTTCATGTTTTATTAATTTATCCAGATTTGAAGTATTTTGGCATTCTAACACCAACTTCTCTTTTTCTTGATTGTTCAGTGTCTTCTGTGAGTCGAGTATGCACGGTGACTGAAATGCTTCTGCATCACTGGTTTTGGCTGTGAGATTAGTTAGAGATTCATGAGGCTTCTGTTCAGAAACACTGCCTTTGTTACATACATCAAGAAACACACTTTTTTGGACAACAGATGGTTCACTTTTTAAAGGTCTCTGAGAAGAAGGCAGAGTCTTCAGTATAACCTGTTCAGGAAGTGTTTTCGGTATTGAATCTTTATTATTCAAATTTTCACCTTTTTTAGGTTGATTTGGGTTTTTAGGCATTGTGACCTTTTTTGCACTAATCTTAGGCAAAGTTGTTTGTCCTTGCTTGACAATTTTTCTCTTAGGTGTTTGTTTATCTGTAGTTGCACTGTGGTCCAATTTTGTCACATTTTCATCAGATTGCCTTGAAGAGACTGAAGATTTTACTGAATTTGGTGATCCTTGGGATCCTAAGAAAAGAAAATTAAAAAATATATCTTCCAGTTTGTGAGTGAAATTCAATATGATTTTTAAAATCCTTTAAAAGAAACAAAAAGATAACATGATGAAATGGTAACATAAGATCAAATGGACAATTACAAATTAGGAGTTAGTGACTTGATAAAATAAAAAATATTTTTTACTACAAATATAGAGAACCTATTGCAGCATCTTAAGTAAAACTATTAAAACAGGCTCTCTTTCCTTCAAGCAAAGAGCATTGAGCCTTATGCCAGAATTGGATTTGCATAAATATACGCAGGTAGAAAAATCTGGTTTTCTTATGCCAAGAGAGTAGTAAGGGTCTTCCCTTTGAAGCTCTAGGGGGCGGAAAATAGACTGTTCCACACAGTTGAAAAAGAGAATCAAACTAAATACAAAATAGAAATGTTGAAATTGTTGCAATTTTTTCTTCCAACAGTAACAAAACTAACTTATTTCTCATAACCAGATCATTATTATTATAGCTCATTAGGGTTAACAACTTAGATCTGCAGTTGAAACTAAAGCTGGTTACTGGAAGGAAAGAGGACTGATTTTGAGAATTCACTTGTTTATAATGATTTTTGAGTATTCATTTGTTTATAATGGTTGAAGTTCTAGAGATGATATTTTGAGCATTTAAAACTGTCAAACAGAATTACCAAATCTTTTTAAATGTTTAATTTTTATCTAGTAGAACATGAACAACTTTTCTCTGGCTTATTTTAAAATTTACTTTCAGTATTAATTCATTACCTACCTCAGAACTGTATTTAGCATTTTACAAACTGCTCTTACATATGTGAATGCTTAAAGCATGAAGCAAATTAATTTTTAAAATCTGTTATTATATTAGCAAATATGCAATCTTATCAGTATTCTTCTCTTTCTTACAACATGGAAAACAATAGGCACAGCACAGAGTGTAGAGAGACTTCCTTCCTACATATTACAGCTCTCTAGACTGTACCACTAGTTTTTTTTTTTTTTTGGTACCATTAGTTTTTAAAGAGCTCTTTAGTGTTGGCTTTGCAGATGGAATTCTTAGAGTTATCAATGAAACTTTGAAGAAGCACAGGCATAATATATAGAAGGACCAGAAATGCAGATAACCTAGTGACTCCCTTAATGTGATTTTCAAAAAGAAAATAAAGAGTAAACTTATACCCCAAAATACCAAAATACTTGTCTGAAAAGTGGAAGAATAAAATCTTGTCTCTGAAGTATGAAATGAATGTAAAATGAGTGAAGTCATGTTATATTTTGCTTATCTGTTGCTGAAGTTCTAGAATCAGAGTTCTGCTTATTCCATTTAAACAAAGAAGTAAAACCTAGGAGTATTTCAACTTTACCTTGAGTTTTAGCAAGATTAGCTGTTGCATTCTTTGTCCTCTGTGGAGCTGTAGCACATCCATTTCCATTTCCTCTTTTTTTTAAAATTGCCTGTGGTACTGGATCACTGTATCCTTTGCTGGTGATCTTCTTTAGCACACTAAGAAAAATTATTTGTGTTCAGTATTACACTGAGACTCTGAAACATAATTTTTTAAAAGACCCATGCATGAAATATAGTTTTTCACAACACTGTAAATCAATTAAACGTCAATTAAAGCAAAAAGAAAAATACTTTTTCTCAAAGAAGTAAAAAATATCTCTTTTCTGAAAATAGAAAAAGTCATATGTTTGTAAGTGTTTAAGTTTATAAAACTGTAGCTCTGCTATGGAGAAGGAAATGGCAACCCTCTCCAGTGTTCTTGCCTGGAGAATCACAGGGAGGGGGGAGCCTAGTGGGCTGCCGTCTATGGGGTCGCACAGAGTCGGACACGACTGAAGCGACTTAGTAGTTAGTCGTAGTAGTAGCTCTACTATGGGAAAGCAATGCNGGGAGGGGGGAGCCTAGTGGGCTGCCGTCTATGGGGTCGCACAGAGTCGGACACGACTGAAGCGACTTAGTAGTTAGTCGTAGTAGTAGCTCTACTATGGGAAAGCAATGCATAATTAGGTGCCACAAGGATACATTATTCTTCTAACATTTTGTATAATAAGTTTTAAAGTGTCATTATGTAAATATATTAAATTTTCTAAGGAAAAATATTTTAACAATATTTAGCTAGAACTTAGTACATGACAGACTTCCAGAAAAAGCTAATGTCTAGGTAAGATAATGAAGACTTACCTGTGATGTGTATTAGATTCCTGTTCATGGGTGCTTTTTTTATTGGAAATTCCATTGGTATCTTTTGAAACAGGTCGAGATTTCACTGCTGTAAATAAAGATGAGTGGGTCATGAGACTGAACAATAAATATGTAATAATTATGTATATATTCACTGGTCATACAATATATATGCAAAATTATATGTTAGAATGAGAAAAACTTTTCCTCGGTTTGCATAAATATATGTAACTAAATTCTTTTTGGCTTTGAAACTAAATAAAAGTATCAAAGTGCTAAAACTCACCTACAGTGGAAGTTTTGATACCTTCTACACTGTTTTTCACAGTCTGTCCTCGAGAGTCCCAAGAGGAAGGTTTATGACCAGAAAGCTTCTCTTTCATTGACCCATTTTCTTTTGGTTCATCCAGAGAGTCAGTGGAAGTCAGTAATTCCATACTTGAATTTGTAGATCTGCTGGAAGGTCCTGTGATTTGGAGGTGTGGAGAATCTTTGCCTGTCAATTTCTTCAAAGGCTTTGCTTTGGCTTGCACATTTAAATTTCCAGTGAGTACCTTGGGTCTGGCACCTGTAATTTGCTCTTCCTGATTTCTCACTCCTTTTCCATTTCCTGAATTTTTCTGTTCATTTGCTGCTGCTGTTGCTGAGCTTTCCACAGCTTGTCTAGGTGACAGGTTTGTTGACTTTGCATTATCACTGTTTTCCGTTTTGGGCTTTATGATAGCTTTGGGCTTTCCAGAAACATTTTTTCCCACAGTTTTTAATTCTTTTGTACTCTTGGATGCTGGTTTTAGATCCTTTTCCTTTAAATCATCATGCTTCAAAGTTTTGTTTATAGAATTTCTATTAGTACTTGATGAATGTCCAGAGGCTCCTAATCCATCAGATTTCATCTTTTGATGAGCAGAGAGATAACTCAGACACTCTTTCTTGTTACTTCCTCCGGTGGATTTGTTTTTTATAGCACCACAGTCAGTAACCTGTTTTCTTTGCTACAAAAAAGAAAAAAAATACTTTGTATCTTGAAAAGTCTTTGACATGTAATGCTTTATGTTTCAATAGCCAGTTTTTCAAAGAGGAAAAAGCAGCAAAATTCACATTATGATTTAGGGCCACTTAAAACTTGAATTATCTTGGATCACTTAAATGTGTCTTTGATCACCTTACCTTAATCAAATCTGAAATACAACAAACAACAATTAATAGGAAATTCTACTTTTAAAAAGGCATACTATTTAACTTTGTGAAATTATGGTAGAGGTTAACACTTAATGGTATTAGGATGCCTTGGGTAAATGATAGAATCCCACATTTTTTGAGGGCCCACTCCCAGGTTTTGTGCTAAAATGCTTTTCATATATCATCTCACTTATTCCTCCCAACAATTCTGTAAGATATCTCCTGCTGCTATCTCCATTTCTTAGACAAGAAACTGGGGGTTAAAGCAGGTATGTAATTTACCCAAGGGCATGGGCTTCCCAGGTGATGCTAGTGGTAAAGAACCCACCTGCCAATGCAGGAGATGGAAGAGACAAGGGTTTGGTATCCGGGTCAGGAAGATCTCCTGGAGGAGGGCACGGCAGCCCACTCCAGTATTCTTGCCTGGAAAAATCCCATGGACAGAGGAGCCTGGCAGGCTATAATCCATAGGGTTGCAAATAATCAGACATGACTGAAGCGACTTAGCACTCACATGCATGCACATGATGAAAAGGGATTGAACTAGGACTTGAGCTCAAGATTTACTGCTTTAAAGCAGGTAGTCATTATATGCTAAATTCTGAGGGACATTATGATGATTTTTCACCAAAAATTCTCTCTTCAATCCTATATACCAAATGCCAGAAACCTTATCACTGAATATTTAGTCCTCTGGAGGCAAGGGCCAGAGGGAAGCTCCTGGGAAATAACACATTGACATTTGAAAAATCTGGTTTTTAGGGCAGGGGAAAAGCAAAAAAAAACCCAAACCCATAAACATCGCACACAGCATCTTAATAGAGTATTGGTTGTCTGGAGAAAAGAAAAGGGGTCCTAAAAACAAACGAAATAGGTAAAAAAGGGAAAACAGAAGGGCACTAAAGAGAATTCACCTTCTTTATCATTTTGGTTAGAACCAACCTTGTATGGAAGCGAATAACTGGTATGGATTATAGAATAAAAATTTAAGAATATATTGCCATTTTTTATGTAAATACTGGCCCCTCACCTCCTTTGGAAGGCTGTTATGAGATTGTAGAGGTATGAGGCAGAACCTGTGTTGTCTTCTTTGATTCCTCAGCACCATGCCCATCACACGCTGGGTACTCAAAGAACATGTGATGATGGTTATCAACCTTGAGCATATATTGATATACAGTTCAACTTTGATCACCTTACCTTAATCAAATCTGAAATACAACAAACAACAATTAATAGGAAATTCTACTTTTAAAAAGGCATACTATTTAACTTTGTGAAATTATGGTAGAGGTTAACACTTAATGGTATTAGGATGCCTTGGGTAAATGATAGAATCCCACATTTTTTGAGGGCCCACTCCCAGGTTTTGTGCTAAAATGCTTTTCATATATCATCTCACTTATTCCTCCCAACAATTCTGTAAGATATCTCCTGCTGCTATCTCCATTTCTTAGACAAGAAACTGGGGGTTAAAGCAGGTATGTAATTTACCCAAGGGCATGGGCTTCCCAGGTGATGCTAGTGGTAAAGAACCCACCTGCCAATGCAGGAGATGGAAGAGACAAGGGTTTGGTATCCGGGTCAGGAAGATCTCCTGGAGGAGGGCACGGCAGCCCACTCCAGTATTCTTGCCTGGAAAAATCCCATGGACAGAGGAGCCTGGCAGGCTATAATCCATAGGGTTGCAAATAATCAGACATGACTGAAGCGACTTAGCACTCACATGCATGCACATGATGAAAAGGGATTGAACTAGGACTTGAGCTCAAGATTTACTGCTTTAAAGCAGGTAGTCATTATATGCTAAATTCTGAGGGACATTATGATGATTTTTCACCAAAAATTCTCTCTTCAATCCTATATACCAAATGCCAGAAACCTTATCACTGAATATTTAGTCCTCTGGAGGCAAGGGCCAGAGGGAAGCTCCTGGGAAATAACACATTGACATTTGAAAAATCTGGTTTTTAGGGCAGGGGAAAAGCAAAAAAAAACCCAAACCCATAAACATCGCACACAGCATCTTAATAGAGTATTGGTTGTCTGGAGAAAAGAAAAGGGGTCCTAAAAACAAACGAAATAGGTAAAAAAGGGAAAACAGAAGGGCACTAAAGAGAATTCACCTTCTTTATCATTTTGGTTAGAACCAACCTTGTATGGAAGCGAATAACTGGTATGGATTATAGAATAAAAATTTAAGAATATATTGCCATTTTTTATGTAAATACTGGCCCCTCACCTCCTTTGGAAGGCTGTTATGAGATTGTAGAGGTATGAGGCAGAACCTGTGTTGTCTTCTTTGATTCCTCAGCACCATGCCCATCACACGCTGGGTACTCAAAGAACATGTGATGATGGTTATCAACCTTGAGCATATATTGATATACAGTTCAAGGTCTGCTGCTGCTGCTGCTAAGTCGCTTCAGTCGTGTCCGACTCTGTGCGACCCCATAGACGGCAGCCCATCAGGCTCCGCCATCCCTGGGATTCTCCAGGCAAGAACACTGGAGTGAGTTGCCATTTCCTTCTCTAATGCATGAAAGTGAAAAGTGAAAGTGAAGTCGCTTAGTCGCGACCCCATGGACTGCAGCCCACCAGGCTCTTCCATCCATGGGATTTCCAGGCAAGAGTACTGGAGTAGGGTGCCATTGCCTTCCCCCACAGTTCAAGGTCTAGTTATTTCTAAATAGAGAAAGCTTCTATTTACAATGAAAATTTGTTTAAGATAAAAATAACGTATAGATAAGTGTATATTTATATTCACACATACATACATATATACATAAATAATAAATAAGCTAGTTAAGCAAATAATAAATAAGCTAGTTAGCAAAAACCAAGGTATAAAGAATAATTAGATTCTTATTCTAACTTTACTACTAACTGAAGAAAAAACCTTAGATTTTTAAAAACTCATTATTAACGTCTCTGGGCCTCGGATTATGCATATTTAGGGGTAGAGACTGGTCCCATTCAGTGGAGTGTACTAGGATTCTGTGTAATACTTGTAAACTTCAAATAGGCTTGGTCCTCGATTTTGTTTTCTTGATCAAATCTTAGCTCAAAAAATAAATTTCTCTATTTTTAATACTAAGACCAGGAAGACTCTGATGTTAGATCTCTTCCCACCTTTAAAACTAATCTTACTTAATTTACTCTATCCTGGAGTCTATCTATTTTAAAGTGTTTATATACTATATGGAGTAACTCTACTCCTTTAGAAATTTCAGCATTAACATTACATGGTGAGAATTCAATGTATATGCATTTTTAGACAATCTGTGATTTATATCTACAAAGTTTACATATGTTTTTTATATACAATTGACCAATTAGGAATGTTCACCACATGATAAAGAAAAAGAGTAGCCCTCTAAAGCCTTCCTCTTAGACACACTTTCAGGTCTAGTACTATTCCTTTACATTGTTTTTACTATATTTCAACTTTTTAAATGATGGAGCTAGTATGCTATGAAACAGACTTAGGGAAATGGTCCTAGGAGGTGTACTAGCAAAAAGCTCCGGTGTCCCACAGTTTTTCACCCAAGACATTTAGAGCTTGACCTCTGCCACAGCTATGAGAGCTACTGGTTGTGGCTTGGAGTTGTATGAGTTCCTATCTACTAGCTGATAAGGAAGAAAAGATTCCCTATTCCATTCTTGCAAGGGCAATATATTCTTTGCATTTCAAACTGTAACTCTCAGGGTATGTCTCCATTTCATTGGAATACATGTCTAGGTTAGTATAATTTTGTACTTCACATATACTAAGTTAGCTAGACTGAAACTCTAACCATCATTAATAATGTGTGTGTGTATGTGTAAATGTGCTAAAAAACAAATAACATAAAACTTACCATCTTAATTATTTTAAGTGGGCAGTACAGTCAGGTTGACTATATATGCTTTGCTGTGGAACAAACCTCTAGAACTTTTTCACCTTGCAAAACTGAAACTTTATCTTCACTGAACAATTATTCACCTTTGCCTTCTCTCTCCAGACCCTGGCAGCCACCATTCTACTTTATTTTTAAGAGTTTGACTATTTTGGTTACCTCAGGTAAGTAAACCAAGTAACTTTTAAAGTGAACACAACTGTACTCTTGATGTTAATTGCCTTTTTCACACCAAAAATACCTTAGGTGGATTAAAATCTTAGTTTAGAGAAAACTGGGACAACTGAAATCTTCTTTTTAAGAAGTAGGTTAATTAGAAAAATAGACATGGAAATGAATTTAGAATTCTGGAAAATTTCTGATCTGGAATAGTTCCAATATGCTAGTTGCCAAAAAGGTTTTCAAGGAAATAAAAAAGGTAGACAATATTTCACTTCCCATGTCAACTGGATATAAAAAATGCATATCACTTAAAAATTTAAAACTGTTTACTTGATTTAAAAAAGAGTCAAAATTATTTCCATCCAGGAACAGCTTTAGTTAATGAATAAATTTTTTAAAATTATTCTGAAATATAAAACAATAAAATTTAAATTATTTTTCATCTGGGCTTATAAAACTGTAAAAGTTTACCTGAGAGCTACTGAAAATAGGCTTTTTGCCAAGTCTTCGGTCATCACCTTTGTCAAATGCAGCTGTAGGGGAAAAAAGCAATTTATTTTTATAGGAAGCACTCATACCACAGAAGTAAAGGGATAATACTATATCAGCAGAAAATGGTTACATTTTGATGGAAATAACTTTTAAAAAGCTGAAACCAATCTAATGCACTAAATGACTATCTGCTTTAGAAGTTATCTTAAAGAAATTTATTTTGAATCTTATTTTCTTGTTCCTATGGATTTTATGTTATTAATACATGAGAAACATATAGCCTTGTGGAAAAGATTTGTACATTTACAAAAACCTAGAATTTTCTCAAGTTGTGAAATTTTAGAGATAACTTCCTTTTAGCTGGTTTTCCAAATTAAAAAAAATTACAGTATGTGGCAAATGTAATACTTTATAAACTACTAAACATGAGAAAATTTCTATCCTAAAAAATATAAAAACACTGTTAAAATTTTCTAATTTTGCAGGTATGTCAGGAGGAAAGAGTAAAGAGAAAAAAATATGGTTTTGTTGAAAATAAAACATAAGACAATCCTTAAACTTTATATTATTCTTTTTAGAATTACATAAAAATTCATTTTATAGATTTAGATTTATAAGGGAATTACTGGAGAACTCAGTTGATATCCTTCAAATAAGAATTTAATGATGTCAGGGAAAAATATAGGAATAATGATACAAGAGCTATAAATATAGTTTAGCTAATGGATTTCTGCCTTTTGAAGGTTATGTAGTTTTAAAATATATTTTGAAGAGAGATATATAATTTCCAAATTTATTTTTATTAAAACAGCTGATGAAAAATATATTAAATTATCTGTAATTCTACCATATACCTTCTACTATCTCTGTTCTATAGGAATTATGTTATAAGACAAAGCAGGTTCCTAAAAATAGCATTACAAGGACTGGTTTGTGGTCAGCAAATGACTGCACAAAAATATACAGGTAGAAATTAATATAAGATTTCTCCCAAAGATCAGTAACTCAAACTAGAACATAAGAAATGCTATTAAAAAAAAGAACCCAGAATTACTCCTTTATCTGGGATTTCCCAATGCAGTAATTACACATAGGTCAGGACTCATTATAATTCAACATATTTAAGATTTTAAAAATTATTTTTTCACTGATACAGTAGATTGAAAAGTTCTTTTTGACAATTAGTTGGGATGCCAATAACATTTTGTTGTAGATATGTGTATATAAGTGTTTGTATTTACATGTATTTTATATTAGTACTCTGCAGAACCAAGATAAAGAAGCTTGTTCGGGACCCAACTTAACTGAAATCCTTTAAAAAATGGAGAAAAATAAAGTTTACTCTCAAACAGAAGAGAGTTGACTGACACCTACGCATGGAATGCTGATCTTATTTTTTCACACTGAATCATACAGATGAACTGTCATCTAAAAATCAGAACAGAAATAGTCACAGGAAAAAAATTTCAATTTCTAAAGACCTTCTCAGGACTTTTGTTGTTTCATAGATTTTGTTGTTTTATTATTTTGTTGGATTTCTTTGCAAAGTATTCCTGAGATCACATCTAGCTAGGCTAGCATGTTATACTCCTAACACAAGACAGAGCAAATCATATTCTGACTAAACCATTAAAGAATTTAATATATCCATGTATTATCAAGAATATATTATATCATATATGTCCTCCATGTTTTATAGTACAGAAATATTTGCTTCATAAAATACGGTCTCTTAAAATGTTTTAAAAAATAAACTTACTGAATCTGTCAATATTTTTCCTAAGGTACCTGCTTTAATCCAAGAATAGTCATGAAGCCATTTTTAGTTCCACACCCTCAATTTTCTATTGTAACATTTTGAACACATTCTGAGCAGTATACCTCTTTTGTTTAATGCTAATATTTCAAATGGTACCTATTAAATGTCAAAGACCACTGTGCGGCTCCTGAGGGACACTCCGCAATAGCACACATCATATCACTGAACCAATCAATTGTGAAATAAAGCCATCTAATCTAAGCAAAACCACAAGAAAGGGTATCTGATGGACAAGAAGATGGAAAAGCTTTATGGAAAAATAATATTGAAAGGGAGAGAAAGTATGTTTGGTAATCTGTTCTGTATGGGTTACATTTTCTATACTTCTAATCTCTCTACAAGAATGCTTTTAAGCAAATTTGCTAGAACACTTGCTAATACAAAGTAGAATTATATATGTATGTATAAAGGAAATGAGTTTCATTTTCAAAGAACAAAAAAAAAAGCATGATTTATTAAAACTGCCTAAACATACTATCACTAGTTTCAATTAGCAGGCTATTGAACAGAAGCAAATAAACATTAACCCTACCACTTATTGGAATTCCTTTAAAATAACCCTTGTCACAATTATAGGAATAAAAAAATCTCAAGGCTAACATACCTGCTTGGATTTTCTGTTGATCATCTGTGCTCATCAGCTTCCAGCTTTCTGTGTGACGAACAGCATAGAAAGACTGAACCAGGAAGATCCACAGCTTATCACGCAGAGCCTGGATCTTGCACGTAAAACCCTGTGTTCAGGCAACAAATCAGCAGCTGGTGAGAGCCACATTGTCATAGCAACCAGTCATTATTCCTTTCCGAATCTACTTACTCCTAAGCTAGATCAATGATGTCATCACTTAGATTTTTAAGATCGTAGGGTACAAGTTATTTATGAAGGCTTACTCTTCAACAACAGAATTTTATAGTGAACACGAACCTTATTCTTTCACTCTTGTCCTTTTAAACCACCAATAACCTTTATATAAATACCTTCCACATCCTTTTCAAATCAACTATGACATTACAAGGTCAAATGCTCTATGCAGTAATAATAAATATGATGACAATTTTTTGTCATTCTTGTTGAATAAATTGTCAATATTTGCAATTAGCTTATTTATTACCACTCATGAATTGTTTAAAAATAAAATATATTTTAATTTTGCTTTTTCCCAGTCAATCCAACTTTAAATGATTTTTGTCTTAAGACAAAAAGGAATTTAAAAATATATTATAAAATTAAAAGACTGATGATTAAAACTTGAAAACTTCCTTTAAAATTCTTTAAGTTTTATATTTAGGAAATTTAATGGAGTGATGGGGGGGAAATACTAAAGTTATACTGTACCAATTAATATTGCTACCAAACTATGCTTAGAATTAGCTAGCCAAACTTCTAAATTTCTAAACTTCTATAATTATAGTAAGTCCATATAGAGGTAAATGAAATTTTTAAAATTATGCATTACAAGAAATCCCAAATATACATAAAACTACAGACCATAACCAACCCACATGTATCAAACACTTAGTTTTAATGACTCATGCAACATTTAAAATATGTATATATTTAAAAATCTTATAATACTTTAAATATTCCATCATTTATTTAATTTTTATGATATTTAATACCATTTCTTTTGTACTGTCAGAGTTCAGTAATGTGTCCAGAGCCATAAGAAGCGAGCAACTATTCTCAGTGGTAATGTTTTCTTCAACAGCTTTAAAAATTTTGTCCAACAGATCAGATGTGCTACTCATTGCTTGTGACTATAAAACACAGAAATTGACATATAATAGGAATATGTGTAAGAAATATGGAAGTCTGGCATACATGTGGCCATTCATGATAACTGGCTGTATGAATTCAATCAGAAAACTTATTTCCTCTGTTAATAATAATATAATAACTATTATCATTATAATAAATATTATACTAACCCCTTTCCTCTGTTAAAATATCTGCATGTGCAGACACACACACACACACACTTCTTAAGAGCCAAAACAGTGCTAAGACAGAGCCTAGAATAAGTAATAAAAGTTCTTTAGTAACTAAATTTAGAGAATGTGGGTCCCAGTAAGACAGAGAATTTTTCATGGACCATAATTGTATTACCGCTCAAAACATCTTTATGACTTCAACTTCTAAAGTACGGCTTAGCTGATTGAGGACTGGAGTTGGCTACAGTTGCATGGGTCCTTGCCAGGGCACTCCAACCTGTCCCCTCCTCCCTTCATTATCTTATGTTTCAGCCAAAACTCCTGTCCATCACTGCCCTAAATCCTAGGCAAACAAGCCATCTGGTATGGAATTTACTTAAGTCGCACTAATTTAATCAAAGGGAACCTGCGTTTGAAAACTCTTATACAATTATAATCAAAACACAAAGATGGGACTAAATATAGGATATAATTTTAGACATGGTACCTGTAATAGAAGAGCAAAATTTTCACTTTGAATGATCTTGGAGAAATTTTCTATAATAAATGCAATACATTCTTCTTGGAGCTGAGATGCCATGATCAATGCTGACTCTGTCCACTTCACTCTGGGTAAACTGACGATTAGCCTGTCACTTTCCATCAGAAGAAAAGCAGCATTCTTATCATTCTTATGATTTTGAAAATATTGGGGGGAAAAGTTAGATTATTGCTCATAAAAATTTTTTTCAATCAAATTAGATACTTTCGTTTTCTTGTGATGCTTCTTTCAAAAAACCAAAATTCCAGATAGCTTATATCTTTGTCATTAGCTTTACATATTTATGTATTCATTCAAAATTATCCTAAAAGAGCAAACTTTGATCTGGAAACAAATCACCTTTAAGGCATAGTTAAAAGAAACATGAGAGCAAAGTTACAAAATAACTACAAAGAAAAGCCTGGCTTCCCTGAGATTTTTCACTACTGAATTAATTTATGTGCTTACAGAGATTCATAGCTGCATGGAGATACATTGACACAGTATTATTTCTTTTCTGACTATATAATACATGTTCTTTATTACAAATTTAGAAAGGGTAAAAATTACTTCTAAACCCAAGTGACTTGCTTCTTCCTCTCTAGAATTAGGTAAGACTCTTCTTCTTATATTTTATATATTTAATAATGATTCATTTTTACACCATAGGAAAGAATATTATGAATATTTATCTCTATAAAAAAATGGAATGGCAATTCACAAATATCATGTGCTCCAAGGAAAAGGAAAAATGGCAACTTATAAATTACTGTATTTTATTCATGTTTCATTTTTAATTTTTAAACAATCCTTAGGACATACCTATTTACTGAATAGTTATCTGATCAATTGTAGCAGACTGAAAAACATAGCCACAAATTCTTTGTAAGTTCCTCAAGAGGTGGACTTGACTCCTCATCCCTTGATTCCAAACTAGCTAGTTCACTTGCTGGCACAAAGATATTATGCAAGCTTCAGAGCCTAGACCTCAAATACCCTTGTAGCCTGTATCTTTACCCTCTTGGTTCTTGGACCACAAAGCCAAAAAGAAGCCTGGTAAGAAAGACCAAAGGTGCAGGAGGCCCAGCCTCCAACTTGGCCATCAGCTGAAAGCAGCCTCAAGACTGAGCTCAGGCAAGATACGCAAAAAAATCATCCAGTCAACTCACAGAGAATTCAGTTTAGTTCAGTTCAGTTGCTCAGTCGTGTCTGATTCTTTGTGACCCCACGAACCACAGCACGCCAGGCCTCCCTGTCCATCATCAACCCCTGGAGTTCACCCAAACTCATGTCCATTGAGTCGGTGATGCCATCCAACCATCTCATCCTCTGTCATCCCCTTCTCCTCCTTACCCTCAATCTTTTCCAGCATCAGGGTCTTTTCATGAGGTGGCCAAAGTATTGGAGTTTCAGCTTCAACATCAGTCCTTCCAATGAACACCCAGGACTGGTCTTTAGGCTGGACTGGTTGGATCTCCTTGCAGTCCAAGGGACTCTCAAGAGTTTTCTCCAACACCACAGTTTAAAAGCATCAATTCTTTGGTGTTCAGCTTTCTTTATAGTCCAACTCTCACATCCATACATAACTAATGGAAAAACCATACCCTTGACTAGATGGACCTTTGCTGGCAAAGTAATGTCTCTGCTTTTTAATATGTTGTCTAGGTTGGTCATAACTTTCCTTCCAAGGAGTAAGCATCTTTTAATTTCATGGCTGCAGTCACCAAGTGCAGTGATTTTGGAGCCCAGAAAAATAAAGTCAGACACTTTCCACTGTTTCCCCATCTATTTGCCATGAAGTGATGGGACCAGATACCATGATCTTAATTTTCTGAATGTTGAGCTTTAAGCCAACTTTTTCACACTCCTTTTTCACTTTCACCAAGAGGTTTTTTAATTCCTCTTCAATTTCTGTCGTAAGGGTGATGTCTTCTTCGTATCTGAGGTTATTGATATTTCTCCCAGCAATCTTGATTCCAGCTTGTGCTTCCTCCAGCCCAGTATTTCTCATGATGTACTCTGCATATAACTTAAATAAGCAGGGTGACAATACTCAGCCTTGACGTACTCCTTTTCCTATTTGGAACGAGTCTGCTGTTCCATGTCCAGTTCTAACTGTTGCTTCCTGACCTGAATAATAGGTTTCTCAAGAGGAGAATAAATTTTATCAATAGCTTAAAGCCTAGGCAAGATACGCAAAAAAATCATCCAGTCAACTCACAGAGAATTCAGTTTAGTTCAGTTCAGTTGCTCAGTCGTGTCTGATTCTTTGTGACCCCACGAACCACAGCACGCCAGGCCTCCCTGTCCATCATCAACCCCTGGAGTTCACCCAAACTCATGTCCATTGAGTCGGTGATGCCATCCAACCATCTCATCCTCTGTCATCCCCTTCTCCTCCTTACCCTCAATCTTTTCCAGCATCAGGGTCTTTTCATGAGGTGGCCAAAGTATTGGAGTTTCAGCTTCAACATCAGTCCTTCCAATGAACACCCAGGACTGGTCTTTAGGCT
Source organism: Oreotragus oreotragus (assembly GCA_006410675.1). Taxonomy (NCBI): domain Eukaryota; kingdom Metazoa; phylum Chordata; class Mammalia; order Artiodactyla; family Bovidae; genus Oreotragus; species Oreotragus oreotragus. Next base: position 35,355 of record SJYX01017681.1, on the reverse strand, counting down.
GGACTGGTTGGATCTCCTTGCAGTCCAAGGGACTCTCAAGAGTTTTCTCCAACACCACAGTTTAAAAGCATCAATTCTTTGGTGTTCAGCTTTCTTTATAGTCCAACTCTCACATCCATACATAACTAATGGAAAAACCATACCCTTGACTAGATGGACCTTTGCTGGCAAAGTAATGTCTCTGCTTTTTAATATGTTGTCTAGGTTGGTCATAACTTTCCTTCCAAGGAGTAAGCATCTTTTAATTTCATGGCTGCAGTCACCAAGTGCAGTGATTTTGGAGCCCAGAAAAATAAAGTCAGACACTTTCCACTGTTTCCCCATCTATTTGCCATGAAGTGATGGGACCAGATACCATGATCTTAATTTTCTGAATGTTGAGCTTTAAGCCAACTTTTTCACACTCCTTTTTCACTTTCACCAAGAGGTTTTTTAATTCCTCTTCAATTTCTGTCGTAAGGGTGATGTCTTCTTCGTATCTGAGGTTATTGATATTTCTCCCAGCAATCTTGATTCCAGCTTGTGCTTCCTCCAGCCCAGTATTTCTCATGATGTACTCTGCATATAACTTAAATAAGCAGGGTGACAATACTCAGCCTTGACGTACTCCTTTTCCTATTTGGAACGAGTCTGCTGTTCCATGTCCAGTTCTAACTGTTGCTTCCTGACCTGAATAATAGGTTTCTCAAGAGGAGAATAAATTTTATCAATAGCTTAAAGCCTCTCAGTTTTGGGGTGATTTGCTACACAGCAATAAATAACTAGAAAACCTGGAAATTTTCCCTAATCTCTACACCTACACCAGATTCCTTTTACACATGTCATCAGAGAACCTGTCCCTTCTCTTTAAAGCATTTACATTATTTGTAATTTTTCAATGGTGAAATACCTATTTGATTAATACTCCTCTCTCTCACCAGACTGTATGTCTATCGAATGTGAAAACATGTTTGTTTTGGCTCATCATTGTATCCACAGGGCCTAGTATAGAACAGGGTCATAGCAGACACTCAAGTTTATTGAACTCTAAGCACATCAGAGACTTAGAGTCTGTAAGTGAATTCTTAAGCTAAATTAAATTTAAGCTTTGAACATCAAAACTTTAAAAATTTCACCCATTTACTAAGAATTGTTTCAAAACATATTATATACTTCCCCTGCTTTATTTGAGTAAAAAAAAATTGTAATATGCTATAATTCAAGTCTTTAAAAAATTTACATAATTATTATAATTTACTGTTAACCTTTCCTCCTCTGATGACTTCCTGAGTAATTGTGCAATTATTAACAGTTTTAGGCAATAAACCAAATTTGTTCTACTATAGGGACTGTTCTAGTATTAGAGACAAGTATAGATAATCAAATAAACTTGGCAGGTATCTATGAAGTGCTTACTATATTCATAACATTATGTGTAATGACAGTAATCTTTTTAAAAAACATAGATGTATAGTTGTCATAATTTAGCTTGAAATTTATTGGAAAACTAAAATATGGGCATAAATGATAACAGATGGTATGTCATCTTATTCCGTACTGATCTGAATATATAATAACATTAAATGTTAAGAGTAGCATGAGGTTCAAAGAAGGAAGGAAATGTAATATACTTCTAGACCAAACATAAAATTTTAAATTCAATAGTTACCACATGGTTCAAATTTCAACAGTATATAAAAGGCATTAATAAGAAGTCTCCCACTCCTTCCTGTCCCGAGCCACCTCTTTTTCCTTGTCCCAATCAATATTATTTTCTGTATTTTCCAGAGTTATCTTATGTATAACAAATAAAAAAGGTAATTTCCCCCTCATTTTGCTCAAATGGAAGCGTTAATATGCACAGTACTCTGTACTTTGCTTTTATACTGAGCACACACTTTGAATGTTTTTGTTATAACAAAATATAAAGAGCCTGATGATTATTTCAACATCTACAGAACAGTCCCTAATGTGGATATAAGATACAACCAGTCCTCTACTTGTAGATATTTCTGTTGTTTCCAGTTTTTGCTATTGCAATGTTGTAATGAAGAACCATGTAGATAACATCATTTCACATGAATGTGAGTATATCTATGGTATAAAATTAATATGCTCGGTCAATACTGCTGGATCAATACTAGTCTTATCTAGGAACTGCCTAATAACTGAGCCTAAGGAATAGGCTTGGATGCCAATAATCCCAAGAGAGTGAAATAGGGAAGGAGAGAAAGTCAATGGAAGGATATGCTTCCTAGCTCGTTGCTAACAAAAGTGTGATCTGGAATACCCATCACCTGAAGCTTTTTAGAAATGAAGAATCTCAGGCTCCACCCCTGACTTACTGATAAGCGACGGTAGGGCAATAAGAATCTACATTTGACCAAGACTCTGAAGTAGGGTTTTTTTTGCCTGTGCCATGCTGCATGCAGGATCTCAGCTCCCCAACCAGAGATTGAACCCTGTGCCCCTTACAATGGAAGCATGGAGTCCTAACCACTGGACCACCAAGGAATTCCTGATCCTGAAGTGTTTGTATATAAAGTTTGAGAAGCAATGATATATAGCAATTGTTGTTGCAGGCAACAGGGGATCAGTCTTGCTGAATATCCCCTGAAGAGCTACAGAGCATACAATTTGAATTATCTGCCTAAAGGGCTAGATCAGGGATATACTTAATTACTGGTTCCCATCTCCTGTTGGTCAAGGTTTGTGCCCTGGGATTCTCCCTTTCACTTCCAGGTTTGCATAACTGTGGGTACCCGGGGTGGAGCAGCAGTGAAGTCTCAGAACAGAAAGTGAGAATATGTGTGATGTGGCTGCGGAAAGTGTTGTCAGGTTACACCCGCGTGCAGCTGCATGCTGCAGCAATGGCTGAAGTACACACATGGGTCAAGAGGACATGAGGTGGGGCACCAGAAGGATATAAAACATTGCTAGCACATATTCAATGGAATGCTATTTTCCAAACTGTAGTTTTCTCCCCTAGCAACCTAGAGAAATATATTTAGTGGCTTACAATCAGCATTAGAAAACAAGAAAGAAAAAGGAGAAAAATATAAAATATCAGAACATCATATTTAATATGGTATCTATTCATTTTTGAAACTTGTTTCAGTTCTACATGTGTGAGTGTACTGGGTTATAATATAAAAAGAACTTGCCCTGGGTCTGTCAAAAAAGTTTGAAAAGCACAGCGAAAAGTCGTGCCAATATATTCCCTTTCCAGGAATGGAGTACTTCTTTCCTACATCTTTGTTAAAATAGTACAAATTTCCTTTTTGCTCCCTACTAAAATGTATTGATAGAATATGTTCTGACACTGTAATTTTTTTTAAAAAATGTATTTATTTGGTTGCACTGGGTCTTAGTTGCAGCAGGTGGGATCTAGTTCCCTGACCAGTGATTGAACCTGGGTCCCTTGCATTGGGAGCATGGAGTCGTAGCCACTGGACCACCAGGGAAGTCGAGAGACTGTAATTTTAATGTCCACTTCTCTTAAATGAAGTTGAGGACTGTTCATCAAATAAGAGGCATTTGTATTTGCTTTGTGAACTACCTAATCTTATCCTACATTTAGCTATTTTTAAAAAATCAACTGGTAGGAACTCTCTGTAAAAGAAAAATTAGAGTAGGAGTATGATATAAACTGTCTTTTGCCTCTTGATTTTGTAGAGGATGAGATGGTTGGATGGCATCACCGACTCAATGGACATGAGTTTAGGTAAACTCGGGGAGTTGGTGATGGACAGGGAGGCCTGGCGAGCTGCAGTCCATGGGGTTGAAAAGAGTCTTTTTTTGGTGATGGACAGGGAGGCCTGGTGAGCTGCAGTCCATTGGGTTGCAAAGAGTCGGACACAACTGAGTGACTGAACTGAACTGATGATAATTTTTAATATATAGAAATTTTGCATTTTTATGGAACTAAATTATTTTATGGCTTCTAAATTTTGTATCCTCACTGCCCTGATGAGGTTATAAACTAATTCTTCCAGGGCTAACTGTAGTATTTTAATGGCCTCATTTTCTTTACTTTCAAATCTTTGATCCATTTAGAATGTTTATCGGCATACCAGGATGTGATATATGGATCCAGCTTTTTTGCAGCAAACTTCCTGGCTGTTGCCCTAACATCATATGCTGAATAAACACTATGACTCATACTATTTAATTCTTTTGATACTGTGTCAATTAAATAGCCTTCAGTTATCTTTTGGTCTTAGGACTAACAGCATTATATATATATATATTTATACACACACATACACACACCTTCAGTTTTACCCCAGTAACTATTTTTATTTCAATTTTTTTATATTTAAGAATGATTCATAATTTGCTTTTTTTTTTTTAAAAAAAGCCTTAAACAAAACATTTGAAACAGAAAATTTAATCATGCTTTGAAATAGCTCAAGTAGTCAGAAGCCTTAACACCTTTCTCATTCTACTCACTTCTCTACCCTGCTGTCTCTTCCTCCCCAAAGCAACAGTTTGTACTTGGTAGGGAGCAGCCATTTCTTACTAAACTGCAACATAGTGACCAAGAAGAAGTCCCTCATATAAAATTTTTAAAAAATTCTCCACAAATAGTCCAATGCAGCACTTTCTTACTTCCATTGGTATAGGACAATGTTTGGCATATTACTGATAATGTCCTTGCCACTGAATTGCATAAGAGCCAAAGAAAAGAAAACCGCTCAGTCAACCTTTCATTTTTATGGATAACATATTTTAAATTTTAATTTGAAAAAATTAAAAATATTCTATTTTATTAAAGAAAAGAAAATATATTTTATCTTTATAATAACATATAAAGATTACATCAAGGTTTGAATATCCACAAAGAGAGACAAAAGTTTACATTTTCATTGTAATCACCGAGATGTCAAAAGGCTTTTAATCATATGGAATGCTTGGTTGTTCTGATGCTCATTTTTATATGTCTTAAAAGGAAAAACCAAGGATTTACAAGGTGTACAAGAAACTGATTAGAGCTATAAAACCAAAATAAAATATTGTAGGAGAGGGAGAAGCATAGTATAAAGAGCTTATTCTTCAAATATACTTGCTGCTGCTGCTGCTAAGTCACTTCAGTCGTGTCCGACTCTGTGTGACCCTATAGACGGCAGCCCACCAGGCTCCCCCATCCCTGGGATTCTCCAGGCAAGAATACTGGAGTGGGTTGCCATTTCCTTCTCCAATGCATGAAAGAGAAAAGTGAAAGTGAAGTCGCTCAGTCTGTCCGACTGTTAGCGACCCCATGGACTGCAGCCCACCAGGCTACTCCGTCCATTGGATTTTCCAGGCAAGAGTACTGGGGTGGGGTGCCATTGCCTTCCACTTACCACTTGTTTAAAAAAAAAACTTCTTGAGACAGTCAGTTAAGATCCCTCCCAATCTGGCCTTATCCTCTCCCCAGACTCATCTCTCATTATTTCAGTTACAACAGAATATTGGCACTGCTTGGTCTCCAGGGCCCTGATCACATTTTAAAATTCTGTCAGGAATGCCCTAACATACTTTTTAATTTTGAAACTGTCCTCTGTCTTCAGGTTCATCTCATGTTACTTCTATCCTTCTAATCAGAATCAATTGTTTTTTACTTCTGTGATTCCATGTATATACCTGAATTATAAATTATACTTATTCATTTATTTACCTATCAATACATACCAAGTACCTACAGTGTGCTAGGCATTGTCCTAAGGCTGGAGCTACAAAGGTAAATAAGACTCACATGGAACTTAATGTTCATATTCATCATAGTCTAACTTGTACTTTGCATTGTTATTTAAGTGCCTATTCTTCCAGAGATTTGTGAGTTCCTTGAAGTCAGGGCCCACACTTCAAAAAAAAAAGCTTCTTTGCCCATGCTGAATATCTATTATATTACCTTTAGAATGGCAGCAATTGGTTTTAATACCTGGCTTTGTCATTTACCAACACTGTGAATGTGAATAAAACATTAACCTTTCTGATTCGTTTTTTCATATATAAAATGGAGGTAATAGTACCTATGTTATACATAATTTCAAAAAAATAAAAAGTATACTTTGAACCATAGAGGTCCTTTAAAAACCCACTAAATAATAATAATAGTTGCAATAGTAATAAAGACATTTTCACTTCTATTGAACTGAATTACAATTGGGCCATTTATTTGCCTTCATGAATAGAGATTAACTATTCAATGACTAAAGAAACTAATGCAAAATGAGTCAGTTCAATTCAGTCGCTCAACTGTGTCACACTCTTTGCAGTCCCGTGGACTGCAGCAAGACAGGCTTCCCTGTCCATCACCAACTCCTAGAACTTGCTCAAACTCATGTCCAGTGAGTTGGTGATGCCATCCAACCATCTCATCCTCTGTCATCCCCTTCTCCTGTCTTCAATCTTTCCCAGCATCATAGTCTTTTCCAGTGAGTCAGTTCTTTGCATCAGGTGGCCAAAGTATTGGAGCTTCAGCTTCAGTATCAGGCCTTCCAATGAATATTCAGGACTGATTTCCTTTAGGATGGACTGGTTGGATCTCCTAGCAGTCCAAAGGACTCTCAAGAGTCGTCTCCAACACCACAGTTCAAAAGCATCAATTCTTTGGTGCTCAGCTTTCTTTATAGTCCAACTCTCACTTCCATACATGACCACTGGAAAAATCATAGCTTTAACTAGACAGACCTTTTTTGGCAAAGTAATGTCTCTGCTTTTTAATATTCTGTCTAGCTAGGTCATAGATTTTCTTCCAAGGAGCAAGCGTCTTTTAATTTCATGGCTTCAGTCATATCTGCAGCCCCCCAAAATAAAGTCTGTCACTGATTCCATTGTTTCCTCATCTATCTGCCATGAACTGATGGGACCAGATGCCATGACCTTAGTTTTTTGAATGTTGAATTTTAGGCCAGCTTTTTCACTCTCCTCTTTCACTTTCATCAAGAGGCTCTTTAGTTTTTCTTCACTTTCTGCCATAAGGGTAGTGTCATCTGCATATCTGAAGTTACTGATATTTCTCCTGGCAATCTTGATTCCAGCTTGTGCTTTATTTCCAGTACACCATTTTGCATTTTAACTCCACATAGAAGTTAAATAGCAGGGTGACAATATACAGCCTTGACGTACTCCTTTCCTGATTTGGAACCAGTCTGTGCTTTCGTGTCCAGTTGCTTCTTGACCTGCATACAGATTTCTCAGGAGGCAGGTCAGGTGGTCTGGTATTCCCATCTCTTGAAGAATTTTCCACAGTTTGTTGTGACCCACACAGTCAAAGGCTTTGGCATAGTCAATAAAGCAGAAGTAGATGTTTTTCTGGAACTCTCTTGCTTTTTCAATGATCCAAAGGATGTTGGCAATTTGATCTCTGGTTCCTCTGCCTTTTCTAAATCCAGCTTGAACGTCTGGAAGTTCACAGTTCATGGACTGTTGAAGCCTGGCTTGGAGAATTTTGAGCATTACTTTGCTAGCATGTGAGATGAGTGCAACTGTGCAGTAGTTTGAACATTCTTTGACATTGCCTTTCTTTGGGATTAGAATGAAAAATGACCTTTTCCAGTCCTGTGGCCACTGCTGAGTTTTCTAAATTTGCTGGCATATTGAGTACAGCCCTTTCACAGCATCATCTTTTAGGATTTGAACTAGCTCAAAAATAGTTCTTATTTTTTAAAAAAACAACATGGCAGGGTAGGAGGACACGTGCCCATCTTCTGCAAGAACTCCAAAATTACACCTCGCTGCTGAACAATCATTGACAGGAGAGTGTTGGATCCCACCAAAAGAAGATACTGCACATCCAAGGGCAAAGTAGAAGCCCCAGCAAGACGGTAGGAGGGGTGAAATTGCATTTAGAATCAAACCCCATACCCACCAGAGATGCTTGGAGGGCTCAAACAAAACCTTGTGCGTACCAGGACCCAGAGACCCCACAGAGACTGAGCCAGACCTGCCTTTGAGTGTCTGAATGTCTTCTGTGGTGGTACAGCTCAGCACTGGCCTGCCGCAGGGGCAGGGGCTCTGGGTGCAGCGGACCTGGATCATACAGCACGTGGCAAAAGCCCTCTTGGAGGAGGTTGCCATTAACCCCAGCAGAAGACCCACCAACTGCAGAACAATTATACCAAATGATGCAAAACATTAAGTAACAAATATAAAGTCCTTCAGAAAACAGATTTAGATTTATTTTTTACAGTGGTATCTCACCAGCTGATGGCCTAAACTTATTTCTCTAGTTAGATTTAGATATCATTGTCTATGTAACCCAGTATGACATATTGTTCATGGTTCAACAGAGAAACAGAAACATTAGGAGGTATATATATAAATAAAGTATTATTAAAGGGATTTGAGCATAGGCTGTTATGGGAGCTGGCTGAGCAATCTTTGTATATGATGATGTAGTTTGAAGTCCACAAGGAAAGCAGTTGAGAAGGGATGATGGAGGGATAAGGACAAGCTGACACCCAAGAGCACAAGCTATAACCCACATGGATGGGCTCATTTCAGGTCTCACTGCCTCCAAACTGGATGCAATGAGTGTCCTTCAGGAGATGCTAGGACCCTTCATCACAGAGCTAAACATGTCCTTGGCCCAGGGGTAAGAGAAAGCAAAGAGGATAGGGAGCAAAGTGAAGCAGTGCAAAGAAGGAAATTCTGGGAAGCACAGTTCATCCTAACCAAGCTGGCATACTGCAGAGACATCACAGTCCGTCCCTTGTTAACTAGGCACCCATACAATTTCTTTAAATCATAGTTAACTCCTAAATGGGGACAAAAAGTTGTGCTAAAGCCTGACAAATACAACTATACAACAAATATGCTAACCCTTTCCCTAAAATAGGATACAAAGTTTCTTGTTTTGTCTTTGGGTGATGTTCACCTTCTTCAAACTGATCCAAAATCCCCCTTGGTATCCTGAGATACCAAGATATATAAAATTAACTATTATTAACATGTCTTATATTAAATGGTAGGGGAATGAGACAGTGAGAGAGAACAAAAATACTTGGTTAATATATATAAAAACATTCATATAAAAAGGGGAAATGAGGATTTCCCTGGTGGTTAAAAATCCTCCTGCCAATGCAGGGGACACAAATTCAATCCCTGGCCTGGGAAGATTCCACATGCCTCGCAGCAATTAAGCCTGTGTGCCACAACCACTGCGCCTGTCCTCTAGAGCCCATGAGCAGCAACCACTGAGCCCAAGAACTTAGAGCCGTGCTCTGTAACAAGAGAAGCCGCTGCAGTAAGAAGCCCACGCACCACACTAAAGAGCAGCCCCACTCACAACTAGAGGAAGCCCACACGTAGCAACGAAAACCCAGCACAGCCAGAAAAGAGCCGGGGGATGAATATGGTTATGTCACAGCTACTACAGTGCTCATTTCTGAACCTGGTCACGTGGTCATACCGAGTATTTATAACTACGTTTTCCCACAACCATTCCATGTTTCCTTTGCCCTCAACAAGTACCTATGCTATTTATAGCTCTTTTATCTGGTAAGGTGGCCCAAACTTTTATTCCTGAAGTGCTATGTAAACTGGGGGTTTTAACTGATTTAATCACAGGACAGGGGAGTACTGCATTCCGGACATACTCTTCTATACCCACATTATATAGCATCAACCCAATTCTTCCCTAATAGGCCCCATCTACCAATAATTCCTCTTCTCTATCTGTTGATTTACAAAGTGGCCATAAGGAAGCAGTTCCAACTTCCACTTCAATGGTATCATGTGTGTCCTCAGGTAGAAGCATTCACCTCTTTGAACTAAGACCTCTAGACCAGCAGATCCTAAAGTTTCAGAAACGGGAAGCAAAAATTTTGGTAGTGGATCACTAGTAATAATTATATGTGAAGCCATTTTCACTTCCACACCCTGATTTCTGGACTGTGAATCCTAGTTATGTCACGAAATAGCACAATAAATCAAAAACTGATTTAGAGCATATACAACCTCATGGAGGACACTGCCCCAATCCTACAAGGCTCTGCCACCTAGCTGCACTGTAACCAAGTCTTCAAAAGGCCATTCTTCCATGTTCTCAAGCCAGCTGCCTCAGGGTGACAGGGCGACGGTAGGGCAGGCAAAATTGGTAACCACGGGCCCACTGCTGCACTTCATTTGCTGTGAAGTGAGTTTTTTAGTCAGAAATGATGCTGTGTAGAATAGCACAGTGGTGAAAAAGGCAGTAAGTCCATGGATGGCAGTTTTACTAGAAACGATATGAGTAAGGAAGGCAAATCCATTTCCAGAGAAAATGTCCATTACACTAAGAGCAAGGCACTGCCTTTTCCATGATGAAGAAAAGAAACAATGTGAGTAAGGAAGGCAAATCCATTTCCAGAGAAAATGTCCATTACACTAAGAGCAAGGCACTGCCTTTTCCATGATGAAGAAAAG
>SJYX01017681.1:0-24570 GCA_006410675.1 Oreotragus oreotragus | reverse complement strand
TCTTTCTTTTTTCCTTTTTTTTTTTTTTTTTTTTGCCCCACCCCCTCATCTTGCTTTTATAACACAATTTTACTTTTGTATTTAAAACACTGAAAAAGTACTTACATAAAATTGAGTAAACTTTTTGATGACAAACACAAAGTATTCAGGTTATACTTACTAAAGAATGAATCAACATATTAAAACAACTTTTCTGAATCTCGGGAGGTACATTTGCAAAGCTTCTCTCAGACCAAAACCTTGCAAAGTGCTTTACAACCCACCTATTGAAAATCAAAGAATCTCAAGTTAAAGAAATGAAAATATTTTTCATTATAATATATTCAATAACATTTTGGTTTTCAATGATATAAATTTTAAATATGTATGTTTTAACTAACCCTAACAGTTAATTTTGTGAGTGCTGTAATGGACTTAAGTATGTTTCCTTTTCTGTAAACACACATTTTAAACCCACTTTGGGTTATGTGCATGGATTTTAACGTAAGTAACCATGGTTCAGCTAAAAAAAGTCGATCCCAAGCATCTTGAGTAATATCTAAGTCAATACTTCTTCTCAATTATTGTAACTAGTAGAGCATTAAGCTATTTACATTGTGCTTAAGAAAATAGGCCAAGTCTAAAATTTCCCAGAAACTTAGGAGAATGGAAGAACAAAATCCCTAAATCAATAGTATCAGTACTACTTCAGATCACTTACTTCATGCAGTCAGCAAAAAGACTTTCCACTCCAACTGAATGAGCAATAATCAGGCATTCTAATATAGATGCCAACCTTCTGGAAACAGGCTAAAATTGACAGAAAACACTACATTTACTCTTTATCAACTTATAAGGCTAAAAGTATTTGGTTCATAAAAATGATCTGATTTATATACCTAAACTACAGAATAAATATATGTAATACAAAAGTATTTATTCTTTTAAAATTAAGTATCACTGATAACCTTTAGTTTTTATAGCATTTGAGTTCTTTTAGCTGCCAGAATGTACAGTTTTTATTCTAATTTCTTTTAGCATAAATATTTTCTAGACTAAACGTAGTACAATAATTCCTAGCACATCACACTGCAACACAACCATAGGGTCTAATCTGCTTCCTAAAGTAGAAATATAAGTACATGTGCAATGGGAGATCCTACACTGACCTCAGGCAAAATGACAGAATTTAATTAGATCATGATTATATGAACATATTTTAAAAAGTACATATACAGAAGTAATGAACTGAAACAATAAATAAATAAAATGTAGACACAAGTATTGAAAAACTCACTGTTCTTCGTATTAAACCTCAGTCAGTCATTTTAATTCAGTTCAGTTGCTCAGTCGCGTCCAACTCTTTGTGACCCCATAGGGCTTCCCTGTCTATCATCAATTCCTGGAGCTTGCTCAAACACAAGTCCACTGAGTTGGCAATGGCATCCAACCATCTCATTCTTTGTCATACCCTTCTCCTCAGCCTTCAATCCTTCCCAGCATAAGGGTCTTTTCCAATGAGTCAGTTTTTTGCATCAGGTGGCCAAAGTATTGGAGCTTCAGCTGCAGCATCAGTCCTTCAAATGAATATTCAGGACTGATTTTCTTTAGGATGGACTGGTTGGATCTTGCAGTCCAAAGGACTCTCAAGAGTCTTTTCCAATAACACAGTTCAAAAGCATCAATTCTTTGGTGCTCAGCTTTCTTTATAGTCCAACTCTCACATCCATACATGACCACTGGAAAAACCACAGCTTTGACTAGACAGAGCTTTGTTGGCAAAGTAATGTCTCTGCTTTTTAATATGCTGTCTAGGTTGGTCATAGCTTTTCTTTCAAGGAGCAAGCATCTTTTAATTTCATGGCTTCAGTCATATCTGCAGCCCCCCAAAATAAAGTCTGTCACTGATTCCATTGTTTCCTCATCTATTTGCCATGAACTGATGGGACCAGATGCCATGACCTTGAAAGTGAAAGAAAGTGAAGTCACTCAGTCGTGTCTGACTCTTTGTGATCCCATGGACTGTAGTCTACCAGGCTTCTCTGTCCATGGGATTTTCCAGGCAAGAGTACTGGAATGGGTTGCCATTTCCTTCTCCAGGGGATCTTCCTGACCCAGGGATTCAACCCAGGTCTCCTGCATTGCAGGCAGACACTTTACCTCTGAGCCACCAGGGAAGCCATGACCTTAGCTTTTTGAATGTTGAATTTTAGACCAGTTTTTTCACTCTCCTCTTTCACTTTCATCAAGAGGCTCTTTAGTCCTTCTTCACTTTCTGCCATAAGGGTGGTATCATCTGCATATCTGAGGTTATTGATATTTCTCCCGACAATCTTGATTCCAGCTTGTGTTTTATTTCTAGCATAGCATTTTGCATTTTGCATTTTAAGTCTGCATAGAAGTTAAATAATCAGGGTGACAATATACAGCCTTGATGTACTCCTTTTCCGATTTGGAATCAGTCTGTAGTTCCATGTCAAGTTCTAACTGTTGCTTCTTGACCTGCATACAGATTTCTCAGGAGGGAAGTCAGGTGGTCTGGTATTCCCATCTCTTTCAGAATTTTCCACAGTTTATTGTGATCCACACAGTCAAAGGCTTTGGCATAGTCAATAAAGCAGAAATAGATGTTTTTCTGAAACTCTCTTGCTTTTTCAGTGATCCAACAGATGTTCACAATTTGATCTCTGGTTCCTCTGCCTTTTCTAAATCCAGCTTGAATATCTGAAAGTTCACAGTTCATGGACTGTTGAAGCCTGGCTTGGGAAATTCTGAGCATTCCTTTGCTAGCATGTGAGATGCGTGCGATTGTGTGGAGTTTGAACATTCTTTGGCATTGCCTTTCTTTGGGACTAGAATGAAAATTGACCTTTTCCAGTCCTGTAGCCACTGCTGAGTTTCCAAATTTGCTGGCATATTGAGTGCAGCCCTTTCACAGCATCATCTTTTAGGATTTGAAATAGCTCAACTGGAATTCCATCATTTCTACTAGCTTTGTTTGTAGGGATGCTTCCTAAGGCCCACTTGACTTCGCATTCCAGGATGTCTGGCTCTAGGTGAGTGATCACACCATTGTGGTTGTCTGAGTCATGAAGGTCTTTTTTGTGTAGTTCTTCTGTGTATTCTTGCTACCTCTCCTTAATATCTTCTGCTTCTGTTGGGTTGTGCATCATTTCTGTCCTTTATCGAGCCCATCTTTGTATGAAATGTTCCCTTGGTATCTCTAATTTTCTTGAAGAGATCTCTAGTCTTTCTCATCCTATTGTTTTCCTCTATTTCTTTACAATGATCACTGAGGAAGGCTTTCTTATCTCTCCTTGCTATTCTTTGGAACTCTGCATTCAAATGGGTATATCTTTCCCTTTCTCCTTGCCTTTGGCTTCTCTTCTTTTCATAGCTATTTGTAAGGCTTCCTCAGACAACCATTTTGCCTTTTTGCATTTCTTTTGCTTGGGGATGGTCTTGATCACTGCCTCCTATACAATGTCACAAACCTCCATCCATAGTTCTTCAGATACTTTATCAGATCTAATCCCTTGCATCTATTTGTCACTTCCACTGTATAATTGTAAGGGACTTGATTTAAGTAATAGTTGAATAAGCCTCAATATGTGCTACATACTGCCTGTGCCATGTATTTTCAGGTTTTGGACTATGTTCCTAGGCACATCTATTACCCTATTGGGGTGAATACAATTCAGTTTCTCTTTGTACGCATTCACTAGTTGTGATCTGAATTTATACACTTAATAAAGACCAGCAATCAGCCAATTTGTACATATAGTGTCTAAATATGTACTTCTGAAGATACTGTGCACTCAGAGAAGGGCAAAAGCGTCTGCAGAAATGCCTCCACCATCAGTTCAGTTCCAATTCTTTGCAACCCTATGGACTGCAGCACAACAGGCTTTCCTGTTCATCACCAGCTCCCAGAGCTTGCTCAAACTCATGTCCATTGAGTCGGTGATGCCATCCAACCATCTCATCCTCTGTCGTCCACTTCTCCTCCTTCCCTCAATCTTTCCCAGCATCAGGGTCTTTTCCAACGAGTTAGTTCTTCACATCTGGTAGCCAAGGTATTGGAGCTTCAGCTGCAGCATCAGTCCTTCCAGTGAATATTCAGGACAGATTTCCTTTAGGATGACTGGTTGGATCTCCTTGCAGTCCAAGGGACTCTCAAGAGTCTTCTCCAACACCACAGTTCAAAAGCATCAATTCTTTGGTGCTCAGCTTTGTTTATGGTCCAGCTCTCACAACCATACATGACTACTGGAAAAACCATAGCTTTGACTAGATGGACCTTTGTTGGCAAAGCAGTGTCTCTGCTTTTTAATATGCTGTCTAGGTTGGTCATAGCTTTTCTTCCAAGGAGAAAGCATCTTTTAATTTCATGGCTGTAGTCACCATCTGCAGTGATTTTGGAGCCCCCCAAAATAAAATCTGTCACTGTTTCCATTGTTTCCCCATCTATTTGCCATGAAGTGATGGGACCAGATGCCATGATCTTAGTTTTTTGAATGTTGAGTTTTAAGCCAGCTTTTTCACTCTCCTCTTTCACTTTCATCAAGAGGCTCCTCAGTTCCTCTTTGCTTTCTGCCATAAGGGTGGTGTCATCTGCATATCTGAGGTTATTGATATTTCTCCTGGCAATCTTGAGTCTAGCTTGTGCTTCATCCAGCCCAGCATTTTACATGATGTACTCTGCATATAAGTTAAATAAGCAGGGTGACAATATACAGCCTTGACGTACTCCTTTCTGATTTGGAACCAGTCTGTTGTTTCATGTACAGTTCTAACTGTTGCTTCTTTACCTTTGTGTATGGATTTCTCAAGAGGCAGGTCTGGTGGTCTGATATTCCCACCTCTTGAAGAATTTTCCACAGTTTGTTATGATCCACACAGTTAAAGGCTTTGGCATAGTCAATAAAGCAGAAATAGATGTTTTTCTGAAACTCTCTTGCTTTTTCAGTGATCCAACAGATGTTCACAATTTGATCTCTGGTTCCTCTGCCTTTTCTAAATCCAGCTTGAATATCTGAAAGTTCACAGTTCATGGACTGTTGAAGCCTGGCTTGGGAAATTCTGAGCATTCCTTTGCTAGCATGTGAGATGCGTGCGATTGTGTGGAGTTTGAACATTCTTTGGCATTGCCTTTCTTTGGGACTAGAATGAAAATTGACCTTTTCCAGTCCTGTAGCCACTGCTGAGTTTCCAAATTTGCTGGCATATTGAGTGCAGCCCTTTCACAGCATCATCTTTTAGGATTTGAAATAGCTCAACTGGAATTCCATCATTTCTACTAGCTTTGTTTGTAGGGATGCTTCCTAAGGCCCACTTGACTTCGCATTCCAGGATGTCTGGCTCTAGGTGAGTGATCACACCATTGTGGTTGTCTGAGTCATGAAGGTCTTTTTTGTGTAGTTCTTCTGTGTATTCTTGCTACCTCTCCTTAATATCTTCTGCTTCTGTTGGGTTGTGCATCATTTCTGTCCTTTATCGAGCCCATCTTTGTATGAAATGTTCCCTTGGTATCTCTAATTTTCTTGAAGAGATCTCTAGTCTTTCTCATCCTATTGTTTTCCTCTATTTCTTTACAATGATCACTGAGGAAGGCTTTCTTATCTCTCCTTGCTATTCTTTGGAACTCTGCATTCAAATGGGTATATCTTTCCCTTTCTCCTTGCCTTTGGCTTCTCTTCTTTTCATAGCTATTTGTAAGGCTTCCTCAGACAACCATTTTGCCTTTTTGCATTTCTTTTGCTTGGGGATGGTCTTGATCACTGCCTCCTATACAATGTCACAAACCTCCATCCATAGTTCTTCAGATACTTTATCAGATCTAATCCCTTGCATCTATTTGTCACTTCCACTGTATAATTGTAAGGGACTTGATTTAAGTAATAGTTGAATAAGCCTCAATATGTGCTACATACTGCCTGTGCCATGTATTTTCAGGTTTTGGACTATGTTCCTAGGCACATCTATTACCCTATTGGGGTGAATACAATTCAGTTTCTCTTTGTACGCATTCACTAGTTGTGATCTGAATTTATACACTTAATAAAGACCAGCAATCAGCCAATTTGTACATATAGTGTCTAAATATGTACTTCTGAAGATACTGTGCACTCAGAGAAGGGCAAAAGCGTCTGCAGAAATGCCTCCACCATCAGTTCAGTTCCAATTCTTTGCAACCCTATGGACTGCAGCACAACAGGCTTTCCTGTTCATCACCAGCTCCCAGAGCTTGCTCAAACTCATGTCCATTGAGTCGGTGATGCCATCCAACCATCTCATCCTCTGTCGTCCACTTCTCCTCCTTCCCTCAATCTTTCCCAGCATCAGGGTCTTTTCCAACGAGTTAGTTCTTCACATCTGGTAGCCAAGGTATTGGAGCTTCAGCTGCAGCATCAGTCCTTCCAGTGAATATTCAGGACAGATTTCCTTTAGGATGACTGGTTGGATCTCCTTGCAGTCCAAGGGACTCTCAAGAGTCTTCTCCAACACCACAGTTCAAAAGCATCAATTCTTTGGTGCTCAGCTTTGTTTATGGTCCAGCTCTCACAACCATACATGACTACTGGAAAAACCATAGCTTTGACTAGATGGACCTTTGTTGGCAAAGCAGTGTCTCTGCTTTTTAATATGCTGTCTAGGTTGGTCATAGCTTTTCTTCCAAGGAGAAAGCATCTTTTAATTTCATGGCTGTAGTCACCATCTGCAGTGATTTTGGAGCCCCCCAAAATAAAATCTGTCACTGTTTCCATTGTTTCCCCATCTATTTGCCATGAAGTGATGGGACCAGATGCCATGATCTTAGTTTTTTGAATGTTGAGTTTTAAGCCAGCTTTTTCACTCTCCTCTTTCACTTTCATCAAGAGGCTCCTCAGTTCCTCTTTGCTTTCTGCCATAAGGGTGGTGTCATCTGCATATCTGAGGTTATTGATATTTCTCCTGGCAATCTTGAGTCTAGCTTGTGCTTCATCCAGCCCAGCATTTTACATGATGTACTCTGCATATAAGTTAAATAAGCAGGGTGACAATATACAGCCTTGACGTACTCCTTTCTGATTTGGAACCAGTCTGTTGTTTCATGTACAGTTCTAACTGTTGCTTCTTTACCTTTGTGTATGGATTTCTCAAGAGGCAGGTCTGGTGGTCTGATATTCCCACCTCTTGAAGAATTTTCCACAGTTTGTTATGATCCACACAGTTAAAAGCTTTGGCATAGTCAATAAAGCAGAAGTAGATGTTTTTCTGGAACTCTCTTGCTTTTTCTATGATCCAACAGATGTTGGATTTCCATAAAATTCCATAATTTTCATAATATCCCATAAAAATATTAAACTGCAAAATAATTTGCTGTTTTAATGCAATGGCTGGCAAACCAGCTTGTGCATCAAAATTAGTCCATCACTCTTTTTGTGAATAAAGTTTTATTGGAACATCGCTCTGCTGTTCCATTTACAGATGGTCCATATCTGCTCTTGGTCTACAACAGAAAGCCAAGTAGCTATGATGGAGGCTGTATGTCCCATAAACCCTAGAATACTAATTATCTAGCCTTTTACAGTAAAAGTTTACTGATCCCTGGCTTAAAGGGATAACTTTAGCTTTCTAAGAATTTTACTTATATGGAAATGCTTATTTCTTAAGTGTTTTTGTAATAGGATGATGGATCTTATAGTCGTTTTCAAAACCTGCTTATAAAATTTGGGAAGACATCTATTTAAATCATAACCTAAAATATATTTGTAAATCAGTGGCAAACAGCATGTAATGTAAAACCCACTATAATCATATAAATGAAGTTCTAAAATTTAGTTGAATAAAGGCAAGACTGTGACATTAATGAAATGACTAAAGCTAGCTTGTCAAGAGTTCTGGGGCCAGGTTTACCACCACATTATACCCAACATGTATTACTGTGGGATGAGCTATTATAGATTTACTATATTTAAGTCACTGCAAAGAAACTGTATAATTGAGATCTAGAAGTTAAAAATTGTATATTCAAAAATATATTTATTAAAATATATATTGTCAAGGTAGTAAAGCAAACAATTGCAAGATCAGATCAATAAAAAGTTTGCTCTTAAATATCTGTCACCACAGTAACATAGACTACATTAAAATGGAATAAAAAAGTTTTCAACAAAACACCATATTGATAATTCCAAAAAATTTCACCTTCTGTTCTTTTAATGGCAACAAATATGTTGTATTTTTTAAAATTAAGTGGAATTTTAAAATTAAAATATAGGAAGCTGCATGTAACCTATGTATACTCTTGAACATACTAAAAAGTAGAAGCAATGGTCCAAAGACAACCCATAATAGAGATTGGTCTTAAAATGTTTCATGTCACTGGTTTATTGAGGAATCTCAGTTTAAAGCAGATACTAAAACTTTTTATCTCCAGTTAGTGCTATCAACCAAGCTGTGTCAAATTCATCTTTTTTCCATCCTTTAATGATTACAGGTGCATTCCAGTACCTTCTGGTTACTTTTGGTATTTAAGATCAGTATGGTACTATTTTAACACCTATCTCACACTTAATTTAAATCTTTTGTTCCCCATCACTGACTACACTTTTAGTTGGGGAGATCTGGAATGCAGAGTAGAGCATGATCCCTTGCTCCTCCATTTTGTGGGTCTAACTCCTTTAGAATAGGGCTGTGGATGGGTATGGTCACTTTAAGTAACTAACCAGTGACCAGCAGGGTAACAGGAAGATGGCTTTGAATGCTCTAATCCAGAAGTTGGTGGCCTTTGCTAATGTGGTGGCTCATTAAGTGACAGACCGAAGTTCTCCCCAGCCTCTCAGTGGACGAAGGTTCTTCTAGGATTCATAATACTCAACGCCTCCCTACATGGGACACAGTGTTATTTGACCCTGTATCAGCCTCTTCTAATCTTTACTGAACCACGAAGGTCCTTTTCTTTCCTTGCATACCATGTATACTTGGGGTATGGAATGGACTTTTATTTTTTTTTCTGCCTACGACAATAACTACTGTCTCTAGTCACCAGGGTAGTACTGGCTTCTCCAGCAAGCCTCCTCCTCCTTTTAGAAATCTCCATATTCAAGTATATTCTCACTGGTTCCCGATACATACTCTAGGCTCTTCCAAGAAATCTCTTAGTATTTTCTTCTTTGATAGAAGTCCCAGAGTGGTCTGGTTATACAGATGTCCATGGAAGATGTCCATCGCAGGGCTGAGAGGACACTATATCCTCATTGCAAATATCCCTATCTTTAATGTTTATTTGGGATAGTCTTGGATCTCCCTGCTAACTTTCACTTGGCAGGGAAGATGAGGAAAAAAGATGAAAGAGAAGGAAAAGTCTTTTTACTAGATTCTTCCCTTTCTACAGTGCTGAGGATACCACAGACTATGCCCCCTTTTCTAGTTCCCTTCCTTATAAAAGCTGGAATGAACAGTAACTGATTAAAGGCTTGATAAAGGTTACCTGAGGAGTTTAACTGTTTCTCAGTAAAACGGGAAGGGTTGGTAGTGGTGGTAGACCCAGTGTATGCGTCTGTTTTAACCCATGGGGTGATATCTCAGATACAACTTATAAAGAGATAGGAAAAGTCCTACCCAAAATAAAAATCTAAATTTAAATATGCTTAAAATTATTAAAATTACCTCATTACAATGCATATTGTTGGTTCAAGTATCCAATAAGAGGGGACTATTTATGTAAACAATCCTTTTAATACTTGTTTTTTGATGATTATAAACATAATACATGACCATTGTTTACAAAGACAAGCATTAATAAGAAAATAAAAAGAGAAAATTAAAACAATGTACAAATGGCTTTGAAATAAATAGTACAATACCTTTCTTTAGACAACAAATTTAAGTTTGCATAAACTAAAAAGTCAGTATTCATATAGCACCTGGAGAAGTAGAAGAGAACTATATCCCACTCCAAGAACATGCTATAAAGAGAAGTGGTAGGAAGGAGGAGTTTTCTTTCTGGGGAAAAAATTGATGAAGCACTGTGGTGCCCTTTGATAAATGGAGAAAGTAACCCTAGTTGCCAGCTTCCTTTCTTTCAGTTCCAAACCCTAACTAACTGAGAGTCCCAACTCTGTACTCCACTTTTGAATTATATAGGATATTGCCATATCCTTTCATTAAACCCCCACCTCAGTTTTATCTTATGTAAAATGATCTGAATTGATTTCTGTTTTCTACAAGCACATCCTAAGAGTTATTTCTCAGTAGAGTTACCATTAGTTAAAACGACAATACTAACAGAGTTAAGAATCTAGGAGGTAATAATAATAGATTACTTTAGGTACTAGGTAAAAGATTTCTGAGACTCAATAATTACCTTCTGAAAGAAATTACAGTAATCTCTTCTTAAAATATAGATTGCTACTTCTTTTAATCCTTCTAGTCCATACATATCAGCCATACTGAGTATCTGACTAAAAACAAATACACTGTTAATTCTTCAATTTAAATACCAAGGCACAATACACAATAATTTCTTAATGATAAATAGCTTGTTTAGAGAAAATAATAATCCTAACTATTTTAATTCTAACTTTCTGCTCTACATAGTACTCTTTACAGATTATACAAAGCACACAGGTCAAAAGCTGAAAGCACTGTAACTTGATTTGATTTGTGGAGAATAACACAAAGTAAATTTGGAGATGTTTTACAACTTCCCCTCATATTCTCAGTGATATATACAACAAGGCCCAAGAAACTGCTTCAAAGGCTATACAAGTTACAACTATTCACAATAAATAAAAATATAGAGGGAGGGCAACTAATTGATGTTTATCATATTGAAAATGCCTACAGAGTACCATGAGATTAGAGGTAGCATCCACTGACTCAGAGGGTTTCTGTTGCTTCTTTCAATTGGCAAGTATTTCTAAGTACCCACACATACACTAGGTACTTAGGAAACCTACAAGTCTCAATTCGATGATAAAATTTCATACGGGTTTCCAGGGGCAAAACTTCAGTACTTAATCCCTGTGACTCAGGATACTTTCACCCTCAAATCATATTCATTCAGTTTATAACTAAAGGAACTAATAAATATTTAAAATTAAAAGAGCAGTCTTCATTTGTGTGATGTTAGAACAGCAATAAAGGAGAGAACATCCCGAAAATTAGAAGAGCAAGATAGATTTCACTCTCTAGTAGGATTTCAGCAGCTTAGATGGCATGTCGCCAAAGAGTACTAAAGAACCATACCATTGTTGATAGTTAGAATGCCTATATTCTCAAATTACTTTTAGGGTTTTTTTTCTTTTGACATCCTAAAATTTAAAAATAAAGTAGCAAAAAAAAATTTATCAAATTCCAAATTTGACTAAAGTTGAATTAACTTTATAAAAATCTGTCATTTATTTTCCAAAACAAATATTAAGTTTTCCAACATGGCAGCAATTAGTCACTTAGTCGTGTTCGACTCTTTGGGACTCCGTGGACTGAAGCCTGCCAGGCTCCTCTGTCCATGGGATTCTCCAGGCAAAAATACTGGAGTGGGTGCCCATTTCCTTCTATTTAAGTCTAATAAAGACTTTTCTTAATCTTATATTACTGGAATTGCTAGATCATCTTTTCTTCTAAATAAGGTGACTTACTGTTTTTAGATATTACCAAAATATGTACAACATACAGCAAAATAAATAATAAAAGTGAAACTTCTACTTCGCTGACACTTTTAAACATAGCTCAAAAAGCAGAAGCCACAAAATATCAATAGTTTTATATTTAAAATCATTAAAAAATAATACCTACCCAACATTAGCTTTGACTGGAAAGTCCAAAGTTCCTCCGTATATAAAGTGCATCATAACATTCATTTCTACATGGCTTATACTGAAAAATAAAAGAAAACTAAACTCAAATCCAGAAATAATTAAGGTTTAACTGATATCAATGATACATTCTATTTTCCCATAAATTTTCAGTCAAGATAAAGTTCTAATCTCTAATCTAATTTTTATCTGAAGAATACAATTTTTGAATAACATCCATGAGGTGTGCCATTACTTTAAAAATGAAGTTATAACTGCAGCTATGGGTTTTTATATATTGTAAAATGTTATTCAGTTCAGTTTAGCTCAGCCACTCAGTCGTGTCCAACTCTTTGTGACCCCATGAATCACAGCACGCCAGGCCTCCCTGTCCATCACCAACTCCTGGAGTTCACCCAAACTCATGTGCATCAAGTCAGTGATGCCATCCAGCCATCTCATCCTCTGTCGTTCCCTTCTCCTCCTGCCGCCAATCCCTCCCAGCATCAGGGTCTTTTTCAATGAGTTGACTCTTCACATGAGGTGGCCAAAGTATTAGAGTTTCAGCCTCAGCATCAGTCCTTCCAAGGAACACCCAGGACTGGTCTCCTTTAGGATGGACTGGTTGGATCTCCTTGCAGTCCAAAGGACTTGCAAGAGTCTTCTCCAGCACCACAGTTCAAAAGCATCAATTCTTCGGTGCTCAGCTTTCTTCACAGTCCAACTCTCACATCCATACATGACCACTGGAAAAACCATAGCCTTGACTAGATGGACCTTTGTTGCCAAAGTAATGTCTCTGCTTTGTAATATGCTATCTAGGTTGGTCATAACTTTCCTTCCAAGGAGTAAGCATCTTTTAATTTCATGGCTACGATCACCATCTGCAGTGATTTTGGAGCCCCCCAAAATAAAGTCTGACACTGGTTCCACTGTTTCCTCATCTATCTCCCATGAAGTGATAGGACCAGATGCCATGATCTTCGATTTCTGAATGTTGAGCTTTAAGCCAACTTTTTCACTCTCCTCTTTCACTTTTATCAAAAGGCTTTTTAGTTCCTCTTTACTTTCTGCCATAAGGGTGATTAGTATATGATAAAATAATTAATTCTTTGTTGGGCACCTTCCATGACAGACAAAGTTAGAAAGGACTTTAGAGGTCATAGATCAACCTCTGGCTCATTAAGAAATCCTCTTCAGCATCTTTGAAAAATGGCCTCTCATTTTGCTTAAAGCCTGGGATGTACAACTACTCCATTCACTAGAAAGATTCTCGCTGTGCCACAGATATTTCTTAACTTGTAATACCCTTCCAGTGGCTCTAGCTCTGCCAACATCGTCATTTTACAGATTTAAAAGACATGACTTAAAGAAGTAGTCTGAAGTGATAATCTTTATGTCTCACTGACTACTAGATCTCAGACTCTCAGTTCATGACTTCTTCTCCCAGCACCTCAGATTCAGTCTTCTCTTACTCTTCTATTTTGTTCATAGCACTGTTACAGGACTTCTTGCATCTTGGCTTTCCCCTGCTCCCCTATTCCTCTGTATCAAGGGAGATTAATTATCTGGTTGGTGGACAACAACCACTGGTTGTTGATCATGAAGAACTTGTTGTTGCTGTTCAGTTGCTTAGCAGTGTCCAACTCTTTGCAACTCTGGCATGGCTTGCAGCATGCCAGGCTTCCCTGTCTTTCACTATTTTCCAGGGCTTGCTCAAACTCATGTCCATTGAGTTGGTGATGCCATCCAACCATCTCCTCCTCCAACATCCCCTTCTCCTCCTGCCTTCAGTCTTTCCCAGCATCAGGATCTTTTCTAATGAGTTGGCTCTTCTCATCAGGTGACCAAAGTATTGGAGCTTCAGCATCAGTCCTTCCAATGAATATTCAGGATTGATTTCTTTTAGGATTGACTGATTTGATCTCCTTGCAGTCGAAGGGACTCTCAAGAGTCTTCTCCAACACCATGGTTCAAAAGCATCAATTTTTGGCGCTCAGCTTTCTAGATGAGAGGTAAACTGATTTCTTTTCTCCTTTTTTTGCTGCTGAACCAGTGGTAAGAGGTGGTGGGGGAGAAGCATACTGCTATCCAGATTCAGACTTTCTCTCAAGTGGGCTGTCTTAGAGTAGACACAGCAAGCAAATCAACTTTGGCTTTTGAATAAAAGCACATTTTACTGCCTTATCAAAAATTAAGGAAATGTTTTCTAATTTCACCTGCTGATTCTTTTGTCTTACTGTGAGCAGGAAGAAAGTGTACTATGTATTGGGCCCCTCTCAGAACTCCAACAGATAGCTAAGATGGAGGATAGCAGATACCCTTCTTCCTATCACCTCTTTCCACAGATTCAGCAGAGAAGAAAGGAGAAAAGAAATCAAATTACCTCTCATCATCAAATTAACTCTCAGGTCAGAGTTAGTCCTGACCAATGCCCAATGGTTACTAGATAATTCAGTCTTCTTGGTACAGAGGAATAGAAGGTGGGACAAGATGCAAGGAGTCCTGTAACAGTGCTATGAACAAAACAGGAATAACAAAAAGAAGACTGAAGAATAATCTAGTTGCCTAAGTCAGAGCTGGAGGTTCATCTTAATCCTCTCTCTCATTATATCCTATCATTTTATACCTTCAAGTGTTTTTGAATTCAGCCTCTGCTGTCTGTTGCTGTTGTTGTTTAGTCACTAAGTCATGTCTGACTCTTGTGATCCACGGTCTGTATTCTGTCCGCTGGATTTCCCAGGCGAGAATACTGGTGTGTGCTAAGTCACTTCAGTCATGTCTGACTCTTTGAGACCCTATGGACTGTAGCCTGCCAGGCTCCTCTGTCTAAGGGATCTTCTGGCAAGAATACTGGAGTGGATTGCCATGCCCTCCTCCAGGGGATCTTCCTGACCCAGGGTTGGCACCCAGGACTCCTGTGGCTCCTGCATTGCAGGCAGATTCTTAATTAAGGAGCCACCTAAGAATACAGGAGTAGGTTGCTATTTCCTTCTACAGGGGATCTTCCAACCCAGCAATCAAACCCTTACCTCCTGCATTGGCAGGCAGATTCTTTACCACTGAGCCACCAGGGAAGCCCTTTTGCTATATATCTCCCCCCTTTATTGCCCTGTAAAGGCAATAAATTGCCTTTATTCCTCAGTTTCTTTCATCTGTACTATACTTCATCATAGTACTCTCGTGTGGGCTTCTTGACTGAAATTACCTCCTTGCATCCCATTTCACACATTGCAATCAGAGTGACTTTGCTAAAATGTAAATCTGATAGTCCCTGACTTCTAAAACCCTTTAGCAATTCTCCATAGGACCTAGGAAAAGAAGCCCAAATTCCTTAGCTTGGCATAGAATGTTCTTTATTATATGATCTCTGGTTCTCTCTCTAGCAGCTGTTCCAAGATAAGCAAACTACCATTTCCTATACCTGAACGACTTACAGTTCCTTATCACATACTGTTCACTCTGCTTAAAATTCTCTCCCTCTCTATTTATTTCATCTTTTAGATACAAGACATGTGGCTCTTTACTTCTGATTGTTTCCTTAACACTCCCAAGGGGGGAAAAAAGGAAATCACTGAATGTTAAATATAAATAATAACTAACATTTATTGAGCATTTATTATGATTTAGTCATGAGCTAATAAGCATTTTCAATGCAATTGGCTCATTTAATCATAACAACTCAATGGGAGGTTATTATTATTAGTCTCATCTTATAAATGAAAAAGCTGAAATTAAATAACTTGCCCATGGAGGTGGGTGCTGGGAAAAAAATTAATTGCCCAATGTCAAATGGTTAGTGATGCACTGGAATTTGGAATTTAAATCCATACTCCAATGGCTGGGCTCTTACGCAGTATAGTACACCCCCCACACATACACACTTCCATTATCACCTTTATCAAACTGATTTATAATATCTTTGTTTACATATTTGTTTCTCCTTCTAAACTGAATTCTGTGAGGGCAGGATTTGTGTCTTATTTACCCTTGCATCTCTAGTAGAAGCACAATGTCAGCATTGATTCAATATCCCCAGGATCAAAATTTCCTTTCCCTGCATAATACTGGAGCTCTGCATGGAACCAGGCTGGGGACAGTGCTGATAAGACATTCACAGTTTGTTAGGCACAGTATCTAATGTCTGCTAAAGGGAGACAAGGAGAAAGGCAAGAAGAAAAGAAAGGGAGTTCCACAGGATAGGGCTCAGAAAGGTGTTTGCTTTGATTCTATGGCCTTAAATAATATATGCTAAATAAATGTTTAATGAATATTTAATGAATGGCTTATTAGGGTAGTTANTCTCCTTGCAGTCGAAGGGACTCTCAAGAGTCTTCTCCAACACCATGGTTCAAAAGCATCAATTTTTGGCGCTCAGCTTTCTAGATGAGAGGTAAACTGATTTCTTTTCTCCTTTTTTTGCTGCTGAACCAGTGGTAAGAGGTGGTGGGGGAGAAGCATACTGCTATCCAGATTCAGACTTTCTCTCAAGTGGGCTGTCTTAGAGTAGACACAGCAAGCAAATCAACTTTGGCTTTTGAATAAAAGCACATTTTACTGCCTTATCAAAAATTAAGGAAATGTTTTCTAATTTCACCTGCTGATTCTTTTGTCTTACTGTGAGCAGGAAGAAAGTGTACTATGTATTGGGCCCCTCTCAGAACTCCAACAGATAGCTAAGATGGAGGATAGCAGATACCCTTCTTCCTATCACCTCTTTCCACAGATTCAGCAGAGAAGAAAGGAGAAAAGAAATCAAATTACCTCTCATCATCAAATTAACTCTCAGGTCAGAGTTAGTCCTGACCAATGCCCAATGGTTACTAGATAATTCAGTCTTCTTGGTACAGAGGAATAGAAGGTGGGACAAGATGCAAGGAGTCCTGTAACAGTGCTATGAACAAAACAGGAATAACAAAAAGAAGACTGAAGAATAATCTAGTTGCCTAAGTCAGAGCTGGAGGTTCATCTTAATCCTCTCTCTCATTATATCCTATCATTTTATACCTTCAAGTGTTTTTGAATTCAGCCTCTGCTGTCTGTTGCTGTTGTTGTTTAGTCACTAAGTCATGTCTGACTCTTGTGATCCACGGTCTGTATTCTGTCCGCTGGATTTCCCAGGCGAGAATACTGGTGTGTGCTAAGTCACTTCAGTCATGTCTGACTCTTTGAGACCCTATGGACTGTAGCCTGCCAGGCTCCTCTGTCTAAGGGATCTTCTGGCAAGAATACTGGAGTGGATTGCCATGCCCTCCTCCAGGGGATCTTCCTGACCCAGGGTTGGCACCCAGGACTCCTGTGGCTCCTGCATTGCAGGCAGATTCTTAATTAAGGAGCCACCTAAGAATACAGGAGTAGGTTGCTATTTCCTTCTACAGGGGATCTTCCAACCCAGCAATCAAACCCTTACCTCCTGCATTGGCAGGCAGATTCTTTACCACTGAGCCACCAGGGAAGCCCTTTTGCTATATATCTCCCCCCTTTATTGCCCTGTAAAGGCAATAAATTGCCTTTATTCCTCAGTTTCTTTCATCTGTACTATACTTCATCATAGTACTCTCGTGTGGGCTTCTTGACTGAAATTACCTCCTTGCATCCCATTTCACACATTGCAATCAGAGTGACTTTGCTAAAATGTAAATCTGATAGTCCCTGACTTCTAAAACCCTTTAGCAATTCTCCATAGGACCTAGGAAAAGAAGCCCAAATTCCTTAGCTTGGCATAGAATGTTCTTTATTATATGATCTCTGGTTCTCTCTCTAGCAGCTGTTCCAAGATAAGCAAACTACCATTTCCTATACCTGAACGACTTACAGTTCCTTATCACATACTGTTCACTCTGCTTAAAATTCTCTCCCTCTCTATTTATTTCATCTTTTAGATACAAGACATGTGGCTCTTTACTTCTGATTGTTTCCTTAACACTCCCAAGGGGGGAAAAAAGGAAATCACTGAATGTTAAATATAAATAATAACTAACATTTATTGAGCATTTATTATGATTTAGTCATGAGCTAATAAGCATTTTCAATGCAATTGGCTCATTTAATCATAACAACTCAATGGGAGGTTATTATTATTAGTCTCATCTTATAAATGAAAAAGCTGAAATTAAATAACTTGCCCATGGAGGTGGGTGCTGGGAAAAAAATTAATTGCCCAATGTCAAATGGTTAGTGATGCACTGGAATTTGGAATTTAAATCCATACTCCAATGGCTGGGCTCTTACGCAGTATAGTACACCCCCCACACATACACACTTCCATTATCACCTTTATCAAACTGATTTATAATATCTTTGTTTACATATTTGTTTCTCCTTCTAAACTGAATTCTGTGAGGGCAGGATTTGTGTCTTATTTACCCTTGCATCTCTAGTAGAAGCACAATGTCAGCATTGATTCAATATCCCCAGGATCAAAATTTCCTTTCCCTGCATAATACTGGAGCTCTGCATGGAACCAGGCTGGGGACAGTGCTGATAAGACATTCACAGTTTGTTAGGCACAGTATCTAATGTCTGCTAAAGGGAGACAAGGAGAAAGGCAAGAAGAAAAGAAAGGGAGTTCCACAGGATAGGGCTCAGAAAGGTGTTTGCTTTGATTCTATGGCCTTAAATAATATATGCTAAATAAATGTTTAATGAATATTTAATGAATGGCTTATTAGGGTAGTTACAAGCATCTCCCAAACCTTCAGAAGGAATATTGAGCTGAAAACATAGAAACATTTTTTAATTTACTTAACATATATTTACTGGCTTCTACAATGGCTAACTACTGGTTTCTCCTAATTCAAAACTCCACATCTCTTCTTTAATACTTTGAAAAAAGTCATATCTCTAAGTTTGCTCATTTATATACATGGATATGACAAGAGTTGATCTCAGTATAATTATGCTATATTATCTCTAGTTTGTTCATATAAAACAATAGCATAATAGTTACATTCCATGCACTTTTCCTTGAAATTTCAAGAGCCATTCTTATTAGTGTTAATGAGGATTGAATATTTATGTTATAAGAATAGTTTCTTCTAAGACTTGACATATTTAAGCAAAGGAAAAAAATGATTAGATAGAAATAAAACTTTATTAAAATAAACAACAAAATTTGGACATTTAAGCTTATATATCAATATATATGATAGCTATAAAAACAGCAAGAAACTGTTTTCCTGCTGTCTTGACAGCTGTTTTATTAAACTGTAGCCTCATTATTGTAAGTCATCTGTATTTTCATGAAAAGTGTTTATAAAGACATGATCAACTGACTCACCAAAAAAAAAATTACTGCAATAACCCACAGTTTAAATAAATGGAAAGATTTAAAGCACTATTCCCATTTAAATGTAATCAGAATAAAATCCTATCGGAGATGAAAATATTATATACACTCAACAGTTAGAAAAAATAAAAGACCATGAGAGGACAGCATCAGGCTCAGAGATAACATGCACCCAGTCTGAAACCTCTGTGCTATATATGTGCTTCCTAAAGTTTCAAGTTTCTACGTATGTGGGCTAAGGTAACATAGGGCCTCATTCACTCATTCATCATTCATTTATATTCAATATTTATTGAATGATAGGCGCTATTCTGGACCTTACATTCTAGAGAGAGGACATGGACATTAAATATGTCAACAAATGTGTATGCTTAGTCACTCAAGAGTCAAGTCGGACTCTTTGTGACCCTATGGACTGTGGCCCACCAAGCTCCTCTATCCATGGAATTCTCCAGGTAAGAATACTGGAGTGGGTTGCCATGCTCTCCTCCAGGGGATCTTCCCAACCCAGGGGCTGAACCCAGGTCTCATGCATTGCAGGCAGATTCTTTACTGTCTGAGCCACCAGGGAAGCCCATGTCAACAAATATACGAAGATAATTTTAACAGTGAAAAGTGAAGACAATCTAACAGAATAACATAGAAAAGAGTAACTGGAGAGTTGGGCTGTAGCTCCTTTAGGTGGGGAAGTCTGGGAGAATCTTATGGGTCAGATCATATTGGTTCTTATAGCTTATGATAAAGATTTGGGTTTAATTCTAACTGTGATGAGAAGGCATTGAAGAATTTTGACCAGAAGAGAAATATGACCTGACTTACATTTGAAAAGGTCATCCTGAAGGTTCAGAGCAAGCCAGGAGTCTCTGAAGGGAGATGAAAAAATCCAAATTTATACTCGAAAGTCTCAAGCCACCACCGGAAGACTTCTGTTTACATAAAATGGAAACACGTGGAGTTTCTTTATGGAAATATTGGCTGTTCAATTTCCAGTACTGGATGTGGAAAACGTCCCCTTGCCACTAGGGAACTTCCTTTCAGCTTTATCCTCCCACCTTCCAACTCTGAGACATGGGTAGAGCTAGGATTAAAGGTGTGTGGCTTTATCCTCCCACCTTCCAACTCTGAGACATGGGCAGAACTAGGATTAAAGGTGTGTGGCTTTATCCTCCCCCCTTCCAACTCTGAGACATGGGCAGAACTAGGATTAAAGGTGTGTGGCTTTATCCTCCCCTCTTCCAACTCTGGGACATGGGTAGAGCTAGGATTAAAGGTGTGTGGCTTTATCCTCCCACCTTCCAACTCTGGGACATGGGCAGAATTAGGATTAAAGGTGTGTGCTCAGTTGGTCAGTCGCGTCCCACTCTTTGTGGCCTATAGCCCACCAGGTTCCATGGGATTCCAGGCAAGAATACTACAGCTAGTTGCCATTTCCTTCTCCAGGGGATCTTGCATGTCTCTGGCAGCTCCTGCATTGACAGGCAGATTCTTTACCATTACGCTACGTGGGAAGCCCTAAAACTAGGATAATAGGATTCCACTATTCCTACCTTAATTTACTGAAGGCTGTCTCATTTTAAAATGTCACATGCATTACATCTTTGAGCTACCAACTCAAAAAAGAACCAAAAAACAATTGGTTCTTTTCCGTAAGGACAGAGAAGATTTCAATTTTAATCTATTGCAGAAAACATCCTACAGATATGCAACAGTGGCACAGTTCCAAAAGAAGTTACTGACCAAGCAAAGCAGGTGTTACTGTCCTAGTCCTGGAAATGGCCCTCACTTGAACCCTTTACTCTCTAGAAAAATGAGAACAACACCATTTAGGGAAAGAAAAAAAGGTAAATAATAATCAGCACTACAGACTATACACCAAACACTATGCCAAGTTTCTCCTTTCAACAACCTCAGGGAAGGTAAGCAATGTCCCAAAGTCACGTAACAGTTTGGTCCTGGATGTAGGACTTCCTTAAAGGACACCAGAGTCCATGATCTTTTTACTATACCACACTACCCCTTGAAACATCTACTCAGGTTTACAAGTTAATGTGAAAAGGCAATTTGTTTTATAGATTACTTTGTTACATTATAAAAATTCTTAAAAAATGTGATTTTTTTAAAACAGTAAAATTCCTAAATATGCTTTAACCTTCTGACAGCTTTATACACCATGATATACTAATAACATTTTAGGTGGTAATTTGACACAGTCAATTTGATATGTAATACAAGAGGGGATTAGATCTGATAGACAGAGTGCCTGAAGGGGATGGAGGTTTGTAACACTGTATAGAAGGTGGTATCAAAACCACCCCCAAGAAAAGGAAATGCAAATAGGCAAAATGGTTGTTTGTGGAGAAGGAAATGGCAACCCACTCCAATATTATTGCCTAAAGAATCCTGTGGACAGAGGAGCCTGGTGGGCTGTTGTCTATGGGGTAACACAGAGTCGGACATGACTGAAGTGACTTAGCAGCAGCAGAGGAGGCCTTAAAAATAGGTGAGAAAAGAAGTGAAAGGCAAGGGAAAAAAGGAAAGATATACCCATCTGAATGCAGAGTTCCAGAAAATAGCAAGGCAATAAGAAAGTCTTTTTAAGTGAACAATGCAAAGAAATAGAGGAAAACAGTAGAATGGGAAAGAGTAGAGATCTCTTGAAGAAACTCAGTGATACCAAGGAAACATTTCATGCAAAGATGGGCACAATAAAGGACAGAAATGGTATGGACAGAAGATATTAAGGAGAAAATATTATACAGAAGCAGAAGATATTAAGGAGTACACAGAAGAACTGTACAAAAAAAATCTTCATGACCCAGATATGCACAATTGTGTGATCACTCTCCTAGAGCCACACATCCTGGAAAGGGAAGTCAAGTCAGCCTTAGGAAGCATCACTATGAACAAAGCTAGTGGAGGTGATGGAATTCCAGCTGAGCTATTTCAAATTCTAAAAGATGATGCTGTGAAAGGGCTGCACTCAATACGTCAGCAAATTTGGGAAACTCAGCAGTGGCCACAGGACTGGAAAAGGTCACTTTTCATTCCAATCCCAAAGAAGGGCAATGCCAAAGAATGTTCAAAGTACCACACAATTGGCATTCATCTCACATGCTAGCAAAGTAATGCTCAAAATCCTTCGAGCTAGGCTTCAACTGTATGTGAACTGTGAACTTTCAGATGTACAATCTGGGTTTAGAAAAGGTAGAGGAATCAGAGATCAAATTGCCAAAATCCAATGGACCATAGAAAAAGCTAAAGAATTCCAGAAAAACATCTATTTCTGCTTCACTGACTATGCTAAAGCTTTTGACTGTATAGATTACAACAAACTGTGGAAAATTCTTCAAGAGATAGGAATACCAGACCACCTGACCTGCCCCCTGCAAAACCTGTATGCAGGTCAAGAAGTAACTGTTAGAACCGGATATGAAACAACAAACTGGTTCCAAATTGGGAAAGGAGTATGTTAAGGCTGTATATTGTCACCCTGCTTATTTAACTTATATGCAGAGTACATCATGTGAAATGTTGGGCTGGGTGAAGCACAAGCTGGAATCAAGATTTCCGGGAGAAATATCAATAACCTCAGATATGCAGATGAAACCACCTTTGTGGCAGAGAGTTGAAGAGGAACTAAAGAGCCTTTTGATGAAGGTGAAAGAGGAGTGAAAAAGCTGGTGTAAAACTCAACATTCAAAAAACTAAGATCATGGCATCTGGTCCCATCACTCCATGGCAAATATATGGGAGAAAAACGGAAATAGTGACAGACTTTATTTTCTTGGGCTCCAAAATCACTGTAGATGGTGACTGCAGCCATGAAATTAAAAGATGCTTGCTTCTTGAAAGAAAGTTATGACCAACCTAGATAGCATATTAAAAAGCAGAGACATTACTTTGCTAACAAAGGTCCGTAGAGTCAAAGTTCTCAGATGTGAGAGCTGGACAATAAAAAAGGCTGATAGCCAAAGAATTGATGCTTTTGAACTGTGGTGTTGGAGAAGATTCTTGACAGTCCCTTGGACAGCCAGAAGATCAAACCAGTCGGTCCTAAAGGAAATCAAGCCTGAATGTTCACTGGAAGGACTGATGCTGAAGCTGAAGCTCCAATACTTTGGCTGCCTGAAATAAAAAATGCTGCTTTATTTTTATTTATTTAAGAGCTGACTCACTGGAGAAAAGGCTTATGCTGGGACAGACTGAAGGCAGGAGAAGGGGATGAGAGAGGATGAGATGGTTGGATGGTATCACCGACTCAACGGACATGAGTTCGAGCAAACTCTGGGAGAGGGCAAAGGACAGGGAAGCCTGTCATGCTGCAGTCCATGGGGGTCACAAACAGTCAGACATGACTGAGTGACTGAACAACAACAAGAGGGGAAAGCAAAGCATATTGTGTGATGGTAACAATAATAAAATTGGAGATAAAACCCAGAACCTGTCAGGAAAGCCCCCTTTTGTTTTGGCATTAGAAAGCCTTGTTATATCAAGCAAGATAAAAGAGTCAAAAAGAAATGCATCTTCATTTCTGATGTGTTAGTATTAGAAGTGGGCCTCCCTGTTGGCTCAGTGGTAAAGAATCGGCCTGCAATGCAGGAGACATGGGTTCAATTCATGGGTTGGGAAGATCCACTGGAGAAGGAAATAGCAACCCACTCCAGGATTCTTGCCTGGGAAATCCCACTGACAGAGAAGCCTGGCAGGCTACAGTCCATGGGGCTGCAAAAAAGTTGGACACAGCTTAGCAACTAAACAACAACAACAGCAGCATTAGAAACAAATGAGCTGATTAGGAATAAGCCTCCAATGACAAAACAGCAGCTCTCTGTAAGATGAGCCAGTAAGGAGTAGACCTGAGCTTACAACAAAAGTAAAGGGGACATACTGTAAGAGGAGAGCCTGAAGATCACTGGCACTGCTACAACAGTCTACTTACTTGTAATGACAGTTTGAAACAAATTTGGCTACTTCTATTTGGTTTTCCCTTGAACAAACCACTAAAGTTGGTCAGCAGCAGTTGAGCCATATTATAAGAGGAGATATTTATCCATTACCTCCATCATAATAGAAGATGCAAAATTATAGGTAGTGGAATAGACCAACAGTTAGGCTACTACTTCTTTATTTATTAACCTCTTAATAAACAGATGCCGCCTTTAAAAGCCTGTGTTTTGAAAGTTTAATCTGATCACTCAGGAGTATTGATTAAAGATTGCCTTTATTCCCATAGCTAAATACAGAGGTTGCTTTGAGAGATAAAGCACAGATCATAGTAGAACAGCTCTGGGAGAAGATGTGCCCCACGTATTCCCTAAGGAACTACCAAGAGCTTTCCGTTCCTATGGAAGAATCACTGATTTAAACAGTGGAAAAGAGCAGTCTGAATTAGCTCAAGAACACATACCAATGGGAAACTTATAATTTCTTCAGTGACTACAGGACATGTAACTTTTATTTAGCATAGCACTTATTTGCCAGGGAACCCCTGGAAGAATTTAATTTATCTGATCTTGTTCT
>SJYX01017680.1:11019-24801 GCA_006410675.1 Oreotragus oreotragus | reverse complement strand
GTAGGAGGAAAAGGGGATGACAGAGGATGAGATGGCTGGATGGCATCACCAACTCAATGGACATGAGTTGAGTAAACTCCGGGAGTTGGTGATGGACAGGGAGGCCTGGCTTGCTGCAGTTCATAGGGTCACAAAAAGTCAGACAGAACTGAGCGACTGAACTGAACTGAACTGATCCATTTCATTTAACTCATCAAAATTATCGCCATAGAGTTGATTATAGCATTTGTTATTCTCTTTTTAATGTCTATGGAATCTGTACCTATGTTCCCCTCTTGAATTCCTGATATTTATAGTTTAAGCCATCTCTCTGTTTTCCTTGGTCGATTAAGCTAGATGTTTATCAATTTTGCTAATTTGTTCAAAGAACCAGATTTCATTCATTGGAAATCTTTTTCTAAACAAGTATTTTGTGTTTTAAATTTCCTTTGAGTCACTGTTTTAGTTGCAACCACAAATTTTGATATATTGCATTTTCATTTTCATTCAAAGTATTATCCAATTTCCTTGTGATCTCCTCTTGATCTAGTCAATATATGGGATATTTTGCAGATACTTTTTTTTCAAATTGATTTTACTCTTTTCTTAGATTTCACTGTGATATGAGAACAGTTGGCTTAAAGCTCAACATTTAGAAAACTAAGATCATGGCATCAGGTCCCATCACTTCATGGGAAATAGATGGGTAAACAGTGGAAACAGTGTCAGACNGATACTTTTTTTTCAAATTGATTTTACTCTTTTCTTAGATTTCACTGTGATATGAGAACAGTTGGCTTAAAGCTCAACATTTAGAAAACTAAGATCATGGCATCAGGTCCCATCACTTCATGGGAAATAGATGGGTAAACAGTGGAAACAGTGTCAGACTTTATTTTGGGGGGCTCCAAAATCACTGCAGATGGGACTGCAGCCATGAAATTAAAAGATGCTTACTCCTTGGAAGAAAAGTTATGACCAACCTAGATAGCATATTAAAAAGCAGAGACATTACTTTGCCGACTAAGGTCTGTCTAGTCAAGGCTATGGTTTTTCCTGTGCTCATGTATGGATGTGAGAGTTGGATTGTGAAGAAGGCTGAGCGCTGAAGAATTGATGCTTTTGAACTGTGGTGCTGGAGAAGACTCTTGAGAGTCCCTTGGACTGCAAGGAGACCCAACCAATCCATTCTGAAGATCAGCCCTGGGATTTCTTTGGAAGGAATAATGCTAAAGCTGCAACTCCAGTACTTTGGCCACCTCATACAAAGAGTTGACTCATTGGAAAAGACTCTGATGCTGGGAGGGATTGGGGGCAGGAGGAGAAGGGGACGATAGAGGATGAGATGGCTGGATGGCATCACTGACTCGATGTATGTGAGTCTGAGTGAACTCTGGGTGTTGGTGATGGACAGGGAGGCCTGGCGTGCTGCAATTCATGGGGTTGCTAAGAGTCGGACACGACTGAGCGACTGAACTTAACTGAACTTTGGAAAGGTTCAAGTTTTGTTTTATAACTGATGATTTGAGATATCTTGGTAACTGTTCCATATACACTTGAAAATAATATAAATTCTACTGTTTTGGGATAAAATATTCTACAAATGTCAACTTGGACAAGTTGTTGATAGCGGTTTTCAAGTTTTCCATATCCTTACTGATTTTCTCTGTACTTACTCTATCAATTATTGTAAATTGAATACAAAGTGAATGTTGAAGTCTTCATTTATAATTGTGGATTTGTTTATTTCTCTGACAATCTTTCAAGTAGTATATTTGGACCAGTTATATTTAATGTAATTGATAATACTGCTGTATTAAAATATACCATCTTTGTAGCTCTTTTCTATTTCTCTGTTTAGAATTTTCTTCCTTCTTTGAATTAATTGAGTATCATTCAATATTCCATTTTTATCCCCATCCTCTCATCTGATTATCTATTCATTGGTTAAAAGTTTTAAGTAGGCTTAGAATTATTGCCCTACATTTTAAAATATACTTTTATTTACTTATTTTTAAACAAGAGTTTTGATATTTATTGCCTAATTTGTTCCATAAAAATAGTAAGGGTTATTAAACTATTTAAAACTTTAGTCAGCAAAATGTTATGCCATTTTATATATAAGTACCTTGTAATAATATATTCGTAATTTATCCTTCCCATCTTTTGTGCTATTGTCATAAATTTTACTTTTACATATGGTAAAACACAAAGTACCTTGCTATTTTTTCTTTATAGACATCAGTTATTTTTTAAAACAATTAAAGTAAGGAAAAATTATATATTATTTTTTCTAGTGTTCATATCTTGGTATAAATTCCAATTACTTTATTATACTTCTTCCTGAAGAACTTCTTGTAACACTTCTTGTTCAGTTCTGATGGTAAGGACTTTTCTCAATTTTGTTTGTCAGAGAAAGTCTTTATTCTTCTTCATTACTACTTTCTAGTTTTGAAAGACATTTTCACTAATTATAAAATTCTGGATTGAAAGCTTTCCCCCCCAGCATTTAAAAAAATGTTACTTCATTGTTTTCTGGTTTGCACAGCATTTGACAAGAAGTCTTCTTTAATTCCTGTTGCTGTTCCTATATGTAGTGTATCTTTTCTATTTTCTCTTTGTCTTTGAATCTTTATTATTCAGCAGTCTGAATATATTATGCCTAGTTTCTATTTGATTTTTAAAAGCAAGTTTCCCTATCAACTACTTGAAACCTCTCATTTTAAAAATTAAGAAGNCCTGTTGCTGTTCCTATATGTAGTGTATCTTTTCTATTTTCTCTTTGTCTTTGAATCTTTATTATTCAGCAGTCTGAATATATTATGCCTAGTTTCTATTTGATTTTTAAAAGCAAGTTTCCCTATCAACTACTTGAAACCTCTCATTTTAAAAATTAAGAAGTCAAAACCTACAGAGATCACATCCCTAATTCAACAGTCATTGAGTTGTTCAGCCTAGCATTGATGAAATAATAGGTACATGTTAGAAAAAAAGAAAATCAGCAGTAACCTAAATGGCCACTAGGATATTGGTTAAATAAATTATAAATACTTATATATGTGAATATACTTTGATTGATTCATGGTATTGTAGATATGTACTTTGATACTAGACAATGTTCATTTCATGGTTAAAGTAAAAACAACATACTACAAAATACTGTAAGTGGTATGATTGGTTTTTATTATAATAAAAAAGTAAATAGCAAGTATGGGGGCTTATAGTTCCTATTTTATCAGTATTTTTATTAATATTTTAAATTTGGTATAATAACATTTGTATTTTCAATGAGAGAATAGTTAAATATATATTTTTGTGCATTTCAGATATGTACTATTTGCAACCAAATTAAAGTATTAATACATGTGCCTATGGACATAGATTGGTGGGAACAGAAAATATTAGTATTAAAGTGGTTAGATTTTGGATGTATTTTTCCCTTTTATAGTTTCCTATAATAATGAACATTATTTTGGGGTAACAGACACTGGGCATACTGAAGATGTCTTCCTTAAGGTTTACCCAGAGGTCTCGAGGTGGGTGAAATGAAATGATCACACGGACTGCAGCCAGAGTTAATGCACACACAATCGGTGTAGTTGACTCTTAGGAAGAGTTCACCCTCTGGTTATCCTTCCCCTTTGTTGTCTTTTCTCACTTTAGTGACGAAGGTCTCTTCTAGAAGCAATGTACATCAAAGAAGAAGTTATACATGTCTATCAAGGGCTCTTATAAATATCCTTGGAGCCTTGATGATTTCTCAAGAAGATGAAGAACACTGAGGCGCAACCACGTGGAGAAATCAGAGCTGCCATGCAAAGAAGGAAGAGACCTTCCTCCTCTGGTTTATGCCTTGGATCCTCGCTGGCTGAACATCTCAGGACAACAGACACAGCAGCTCAACCCTGGCCATGGGACAAACATTGTCATCTTCCGCATGTTTCAAGTATTTGGTATAATTAAAAAATACATATAAAATGAATTTCCACAAAAAGAAAGACAACATTTATTTTACTAACAAGTTGAGATTGGAAGTTAAATTCTCCTCTGAATCTAACACAAAATTACATTTCAAATGAAAATTTTCAAAGATTGACATCACTGAATCAAAAGGCCGGGAACACAACAGGCACAGGAACCTTTGTTTTTCACTCAATAGGAAGGAGCATTTCTTTCTCCTCTGAATAAACTGAATGCTTTTTACTGAGTATTGTCTCTACTAAAGTGCTTTTTCATTGTTATACTCTATCAATCATTTTCCTCAGCAGGGCACTAATTTATTAGTTGAAAGCTGCTTTGCAATGATTGCAACCACTACCTTGGAAGCAGGTCAATATGACTGCTGTCGTTTTGAAACTGAGAAAGCTAAAATGCAAAGAAAATTGTCTAGCCCTGAGTCCCAGGAATCCAGTCTGTGTTTATTTCTCAGGCTTAGGTATTTCTTTTTTTCAGTCCTGTGACACCACCTTAATGGCAGACAGTGAAAAGGAACTAAAGAGCCTCTTGATGAGGGTGAAAGAGGAGAGTGAAAAAGCTGGCTTAAAGCTCATCATTCAAAATATGAAGATCATGGCATCTGGTCCCATCATTTCATAGAAAATAGATGGGGGAAGAAATGGAAACAGTGGGGAAATGGGGAAAAATTTATTTTCTTGGGCTCCAAAATCACTGTGTATGGTGACTGCAGCCATGAAATTAGAAGACTCTTGCTCCTTGGAAGAAAAGCTGTGACCAACCTAGACAGCATATTAAAAAGTAGAGATATCACTTTGCTGACAAAGGTTCGCATAGTCAAAGCTACAGTTTTTCCAGTAGCCATGTATGGACGTGACAGTTGGACCATAAAGAAGGCTTGCTGCTGCTGTTGCGAAGTTGCCTCAGTCGTGTCTGACTCTGTGTGACTCCATAGATGGCAGCCCATCAGGCTCCACCATCCCTTGGATTCTCCAGGCAAGAACACTGGAGTGGGTTGCCACTTCCTTCTCCAAAGTATGAAACGGAAAACTGAAAGCACCAAAGAATTGATGCTTTCAAACTGTGATGCTGGAGAAGACATGAGCGTTTCTTAGACAGCAAAGAGATCAAACCAGTCAATCCTAAAGGAAATCAAGCCTGAAAATTCATTGGAAAGATTGATGCTAAAGCCAAAGCTCCAATACTCTGGCCATCTAATGTGAAGAGCCAACTCACTGGAAAAGTCTCTGATGCTGGGAAAGATTGAAGGCAGGAGGAGAAGAGGACGAGAGAGGATGAGATTGTTGGATGACATCACCAACTCAGTGGACATGAGTTTGAGCAAACTCTAAGAGATAATGAAGGTCAGAGAAGCCTGGCGTGTTGCTGTCCATGGGGTTGCAGAGTCAGAAATGACTGAGTGAACAATAACAAGAGGCAATTTTAAAGTATTAAAAAACTGCCCAAGGATGAGAGTCCAGCGATTAATTACACAGAATGTAACTGCATGCTTATTTGAATATTTATTTAATTTCTTTAATTAATTTTTGATTATGCTATGTCTTTGTTGTTGCGTGAGAGCTTTCTCCAGTTGCAGTGAATGGGCTTTGCACTGTGGTGGCTTCTCTTGTTGCTGAGCAAAGGTTCTTGCTGTTTGGGCTTCAGAAGTTGTGGTGTGGGGGCTCAGTTGCTCTGTGGCATATGGAATTATCCCGGACCAGGAATTGAAACTGTGTTCCCTGCATTGGCAGGGGGACTCCCATCCACTGTACTACCAGGGAAGTCCCATTTAAATATTTTAAACAATATTTAGTTCTACTTTCTCTTTTGAGATCAAGATTGTGACACCAAAAAGCTACAAGGAGCTTTGCTCTGGCTCACTTAAAATAATGAACCTTTCAAAAGTTTTCTGCTAATTGAGGAAGTATAAACAATTTAAGTCATACTGGAATCATAAAGCATATGTATTATTGTTAGGTTAGAAATAATTGTGAGGAAGGAGGAGATGGTAAGTATATATGAAAGCTGCTATTTACCCTCCCCCCCACCGCCCCCCCAGCATTCCTCCTTTATTCTTTTGTCTCAATGCTTGGGCCAGGTTGAATTTGCATTCTCCACTGCTTCCCTGGGGGGAGGTTCAGATGGTAAAGAATCTGCCTGCAATGCAGGAGACTGGGGTTCAATCCCTGGGTCGGGAAGATCCCCTGGAGAAGGCAACGGCAACCCACTCCAGTATTTGTGTCTGGAGAATCCCATGGACAAAGGAGCCTGGTGGGCTGCTGTCCATGGACTTGCAGAGTTGAACACGGCTGAATGACTGACACTTTCACTTCACCACTCAGTAAGGGGAGGAGAGGAGGAAAAAGGTGAAAGACGATGAGGTTTAAGAAAAGGCTGAGGGAAGAAGAGATGAGGAAAGAATAGGAAGAACAGGGAAATTAGAACAGCAAAGGCCATTCTCTTCATCTGAAAAAAAGAAATGATATCCTTTATTTGTTTTGGAGGGACCCTCTAAAGAAAACTGTAATGGAATATCGCTGGTAAAGAATC
Source organism: Oreotragus oreotragus (assembly GCA_006410675.1). NCBI lineage: Eukaryota > Metazoa > Chordata > Mammalia > Artiodactyla > Bovidae > Oreotragus > Oreotragus oreotragus. The sequence continues at coordinate 18,318 of SJYX01017680.1, read as the reverse complement.
TGTCTCCAAAGTGGGAGACTGGGTTTGATCCCTGGAGAGGTGAATGATAACACACTCCAGTATTCTTGCCTGGAGAATTCCATGGATAGAAGAGTCTGGCAGGCTACAGTCCTGCCAGGCTGTAGATTGCAAAGAGCTGGACACAACTGAGCAACTACTGAGAGAGAGGAACACATTCCAGATTCGAATAAATCTCCAAGTGTCTATAGGTAATTTCATCATTTAACTCATTAATGTTGGCAATGTTGGAGGGTTTTTAGGGAGTTTATTTAGAAGACCATACACATGAAAGGGATAAGTAATTGTCTGCAAGAGTCATTATCTTTTATAAAAAAGAGGTGTTTGGACAAAGGAGTAAAACGTATACATTGGTCACAGACCTGAAAAACAGCTAGAAAAAGAAGTCATGCAGTTATACATGATTATTCAAAGTACAGAAAAATCATCAGTTCTTGAAAATCAAATTCTCTCAACCCCACTGATAGCAAAAAATCCAAGTGAATACTGAGGAGGAAGTTAAAAAAACATCTATAGGCAAGTGAAACTGTACATACTCCTGGAAAGTGAAAGTGAAGTCGCTCAGTTGTGTCTGACTCTTTGCAACCCCGTGGACTGTAGCCCACCAGGCTCCTCTGTCCATGGGATCCTCCAGGCAAGAATACTGGAGTGGGGTGCCATTTCCTTCTCCAGGGGATCTTCCCAACCCAGGGATTGAACCCAGGTCTCCTGCATTTCAGGCAGACACTTCACCCTCTGAGCCACCAGGGAAGCCCATAAAGTCTCTTTCAAATTTATCCAGTGAATTACCAAATATTTTAGGAATTTAAAAATGCTCTCCAACATTGTTTCTGAGGCACATATACATCACAGATTCATTGATGTCTTACAAACACTGAGCCATATTAGTTACCAGTATGTGGATATTTCACCTGCAAATAGGATTTGGGCAAGATAAACAGAGCAGAAGAACAGAAAGGAAGTTTTCGAAAAGGCTATCTTAAGAACCCAAATTCAATTTATTTGTCTGTTTTTATATGTAGAAGCAAATCAAACATTTGGTGAGTTAATAAATCTATTTGACAGCTATGACAGGCTTATGATATGTGTGATAAAAAGGTACTGCCCATCTCTATGTTACTTCAGGTTTTCATTTTCAAAGCTTCATTACTTTTGGTAAGCTTTGCTTAAGTTATCTCACTTGAGCTCCAATTTCTTCTGCAATCTATTTTATATAGCTGCTAGTGCTTCTATACTTGGTTGATACATCATTAATTTACAAGTATTTATATGTTTACTTGTAAATCTTTGAAGACACTTTTATGGATTTTATGCTAGGTCTAAAATGCAAATTCTGTCTATAGCCTTCCACAGATCAAATGTTTGATTGTTTTCTTATCTGCCAGTATGTACCTAGCCTCAAGAGAAAACTTACCATCCTACAAAGAGCTTTTCTCTAAGGAGGAGGAAAAACTATAGGGGAGCATATACTAGAGGTGAGAGGTCTTTCTCAGTTGAAATAGCTTCCCATCTCCTCCTCTTCTCATTCCTCTCTTTACTTATATTTCTTTCACAGAAACAAAATGTTCATTTTTTAGAGGGAGCAAGAATAGGCCTTGATATTTTACTTAATGGGCTTCTCTGGTGGCACAGAGGTAAAGAATCCATCTGCCCATGCAGGTGACACAGGTTTGATGCCTGGGTCAGGAAGATCCCCTGGAGAAGGAAATGGTAACCCACTCCAGCATTCCTGCCTGGGAAATCCCATGGACAGAGGAGCCTGGTGGGCTATAGTCCATGGGGGTCACAAAAGAGTCAGATACAACTTAGTGATTAAATATCAAACATACATATATACATACATACATATATATATATATACACACACATACATATATGTGTATGTCGGACATGACTGAGTGACTGAACAGCAATAATAATTTTACTTAAACAAGAAAAACAAATGATTGCAGTCTGAACAGTGTTTACCACATACAGCAATCTTTTTCTGACAGGTTGCTTGTACTACCTTGAGGTTTTAATGTCCTTTTGCAAGATGGTGTCTTCTTCAGTACAAGTTATAACTTTTGTTTATGGAAAATTAAAGCCTTTTCCATCCTTAGTCTAATACATAGGCTGTGCACGGCCTTAAAGAAAATAAATGCCTGCCACCAACCAGCTGGAAGTGAAATATAGATTATGGGGAAAAAAAAGCATTTTTCAAATCTTTACAACAGTAAACACTTGGAAGCCAACAAGAATGCCTGAGATCCTTGCCTGAATGATGTGTGTGATTAAGGAAAAGATGAAAGCTGATGCTATTCTAAAACACACATGCCTTTATTCACACATGCCCATTCACTCATGTGTACATACTCCTGCACAGAGGTCCTGGTGGCCACTGAACACCATTAGGCTTTTCTCTTTGGCACAAAGGCAACATTAATTTCCCAAGCCCCCACAACTTGCAAGATCTACTGAAAATGGATGGCATGTCAGGTGAGACACTGATTTTATTTAGCAAGTGATCTTCCACCTCTTTGGTTTTTAAAGGTTTCTTGAAATCCTTCCCCGTTTTCTTTTCTAATGGAGAGAGAAATTTTAATAAGTTTTCCTAAAAAATTTGACTAAATTTTACTTGAAGTTATTGACTAAATAGGTGTTGGGTAATAACAATCATTCAGGAAGGAAGCCACCTTGGAGAAAAAGGAAGAATTCACCCTTCTTGATGATTAATAGACTAATGACGTATTTTATGGGCTCTTGTGGCGTGCGTAATGATATGCTTCCATGTCTTGCTGAATTGCTAGTTGTACATAAAACTCTATTATTGATAAAATAAAGGAACCAAAGACTGAAACTTTTTGCCTTAAGACAAATGAATTAAGAGTGAATCCGAGGTTACCTTTATTGTAAAGTCACTGTCACTCACTTGCTTTCTGGCAGCCTTTCTGGAGTGGCATGCAAAAGGAGGTGGCCTTACAGTTGTTGGCTTGAGTAGGCCCTGGATCACAGTGGTGATAATAGCAGTAGCACTCTCAGGGCAACAGTAATAGCTAATATCAATGCAACCTGCAATAATGCTGATAAAGCTCTGTTACCTTGCAAAACCTCACAAAACTCAGTTTTTTAATCCCCATTTTACAGATGATGAAATCAAGACAAAGATAGCTGCAGGGACTTATCAAAAACCACACTTCTAGTAAATACATGCACAGCATGTATTGCCAACATGAATGCAATCTGTAAAGAATATCATGGCAGCTGTAAAAATGAAGTCATTTGGCATACACTAGACTCCCCTTATGTAAAGATTTAGGTCGTGTTTGGTAATTCGCTCATACTTTTCTGCTGATTTGCTATTTGCCTTTGGAATATTTCAATAATTGTTTACACAGTCACTACTGAAGATAAAAATGTGAAATTCACACTGTATATGCCCCTACATATAAACACTTACATAGCAGAATATACCGGGAAAGTATGTATGTATATACTAAGGTACAACCTCAAATCTATAGAAACAGGATATCCAGCACCTGCAAAAGCAATCAAATAAACAAAAACCCAAGTGAAAATAATATAATTAATTAAGAACAGCTGATATTTTAATAACCTTACAGATGTTAGTTCATCCATCTTATTGTCATGAATAACTGAACAACAGCTTTTAAAGAAAGCCTTTGGCTGAACACAAAGAATAAATGAATTGGGCCAACAAATCAAATATGCATGTCTTTATAATACCAGAGTAATGTAAACATGCCACAGATGAAAACATCTTCAAATTCTGTTTTTGATTTAATAAACANTCATGAATAACTGAACAACAGCTTTTAAAGAAAGCCTTTGGCTGAACACAAAGAATAAATGAATTGGGCCAACAAATCAAATATGCATGTCTTAATAATACCAGAGTAATGTAAACATGCCACAGATGAAAACATCTTCAAATTCTGTTTTTGACTTAATAAACATTTTTTGCTTACAATGTAGTATGGTAACTATCAGTGAATCAAAGATGATGGGAAAAGATATACTTTGAAACTATAACAATTCCACTGCTATTTGCATAGAGGGGAGATGACAGAAATGGTTGGCCAAAATAGTCTTAGGAAAGGGAGTATTTCCCATGTCCAAGTTTGCATAAGAAGTGGAATATATACAATAAATCCTTATCCATTTTAAACACACAAATTCAAGGTTATAATGGTACTAAAACTACAGTATCCTTTCCCACTATTTATTAGCCAAGAGGATTTTAAAGGTTTTTAGGAACATCACTTTAACTTGTTTAAATGTAAAAACTTATTTTGAGTTCCACTATGTAATTCATGCTAGTTAAAAATAAGTTATATTCTCATTAAAGCAACAACTGAGGCTAAACATCTGCTTGAAAATTACATCTATAGCTGGTTTGATGTGTTATATATGCATTTAATAAAATACTTTAAATGAGACTTCACACTTACACTGAATTTACATGTATTCATTTTGAATTAATGAAGCTTCATAGACTAAACTTCTGGACCTCTGCTACTCATTTTAAAGCCAAAAAAAAAAGAAAGAGACGATAGTTTATGAATTTAGGCCCACAATGTAAGTAATAAAGAATTTCAAACCACTTCAGATGGCTTGGCGTGCTTTAATTCTCTCATAAACAATACAGATTAATATTGGAAAGACTGCCCTAATACACACTAAAGCTCCCAATCTTGTCCACCCATTTGTAGCTCCAAAAACACAGAATACAATTCCAACTAAATGGTTTTAAATTAGAGCAGGTCAACCTAGCTGCTTTCTCCTTTTCAGTCTGGAAACTTTACTTCCATTAATCTATGAATATACCTTCCTTTGTAAAGAATAGGCCATTTCCACATAAATTTCTGGTCCCTACAGATATTTGTAGCATAGTCTAAATGATTAGCATTATATATGATATGTTATCATTATTTTAAAATATTTTATTTATTTATTTATTTTTGGCTGTGCTGGGTCTTCATTGCACTTCAGGCTTTTCTCTGGTTGTGGTGAGTGTGGGCTACTCTTGAGGTGCGGTGAACGGGCTTCTCACTGCCGTGACTTCTCTTGCTGGGGAGCACAGTCTCTTGGGCATCAGTAGCTGCAGCTCCTGGGCTCTAGAGCACAGGCTCAGCAGCTGTGGCTCACAGGCTTAGGTGCTCAGCAGCACGTGGGATCCTTCCGGGTCAGGGATCTAACATATCTCCTGCACTGGCAGGTGGATTCTTCATGCACTTCAGGCTTTTCTCTGGTTGTGGTGAGTGTGGGCTACTCTTGAGGTGCGGTGAACGGGCTTCTCACTGCCGTGACTTCTCTTGCTGGGGAGCACAGTCTCTTGGGCATCAGTAGCTGCAGCTCCTGGGCTCTAGAGCACAGGCTCAGCAGCTGTGGCTCACAGGCTTAGGTGCTCAGCAGCACGTGGGATCCTTCCGGGTCAGGGATCTAACATATCTCCTGCACTGGCAGGTGGATTCTTCACCACTGAGCCACCAGGGAAGCTCCAGGATATGTTCTTATTGATCATACACAGCTAATTAAGTCAAATCATCTCCAGGCAACATGCTTGTCATAATCAAAGACCAGTACTTAATCACCAGGCCTTGAGAAACCAGCAACCAGTCCACAAATGTGCTCCTCTTCTCACTCTGAGACCATAACATATGGGGGGTTTTAGCAATGAACTATGAATATATCTGGCACCTGGTTCTTACTTCAGGACCATCTCACCTAAAACCGCCCACTCTTTCCTCTTAAATAAGACATTTTGCTGAACTAATAATGACTAATCAGCCCCAAGCTCACATGTAACTATGCTGTCATATATTTAGTATTTTTATATTTGGGAGGAAACTGTGACTCAGCTATAGCCATCCAAGGATTCAAAACAGTCAAGCAACTTGCTTAGCTGAGCATATATTGAATATTATTCACCAACAGTTGCTGAGCTCAAGGTTCCAGTTGCTGAGGCCGTGAGACAGAGGACTCCAGTGAAAACCCAACATATGGATGTCCACTAATCTCTATCACTACTGAGAAAAGGTATATTTGGGCAGAGGAGTATCACACAACCTTCCAAAGGGTCTACAAACCTGTCCAGAATACATGACAGGGACCAACATGTAGAGTCTGGTTCAGAAGAAAATTCAGGCTTTGACACTGGGGAATCAAACAGGATTTAACTACCTGGATCCTTGCCATTGAGCTTGTTCTCACTTCTTGAGATAGGCATTAATCAATTGTGTGTTAATTGCTCAGTTGTGTCTGACTCTTTGTGATCCCACAGACTGTAGCCCATCAGGCTCCTCTGTCCATGGAATCCTTCAGGCAAGAATACTGGAGTGGGTAGCCATTCCCTTTTTCAGGGGATCTTCCTGACCCAAGGATTGAACCCAGGTCTCTTGCATTGCAGGCAGATTCTTTACCATCTGAGCCACCAAGGAAGCCCTTAATCAATTGTCCGCACGCAAATAAAATGGGTTAATTGAGGACAAATGTTATCCCTGAACCCTCCTCCATGTTGACCAATGCTTTAAACCAGCCTTCCAAATTAAAGCCTATCTAGCTTCTAAAACCAACTCTTCATCCAGTCTCTACATACTGAAATGCTTCTGAGATTGCCCACATCATAGATCTGCCATATATGTTTATTATAAACCCTCAACTACTCTACTTTTGTGTAAACATTATTGGTGCCCTAATCTAACCTATATTCCACCTTCCAGTGTCCGGTTCAAGTGGTAGTAGAGCCCCTTTCCCATTCATCACAACTCTAAAGGTCCTAACTCATGCAATTGAGTATTTTATTTAGTTGAAACCTTTGACTGTGTGGATCACAATAAACTGTGGAAAATTCTGAAAGAGATGGGAATACCAGACCACCTAACCTGCCTCTTGAGAAATCTGTATGCAGGTCAGGAAGCAACAGTTAGAAATGGACATGGAACAACGGACTGGTTCCAAATAGGAAAAGGAGTACGTCAAGGCTGTATATTGTCTCCCTGCTTATTTAACTTCTATGCAGAGTACATCATGAGAAACGCTGGACTGGAAGAAACACAAGCTGGAATCAAGATTGCCGGGAGAAATATCAATAACCTCAGATATGCTGATGACACCACCCTTATGGCAGAAAGTGAGGAGGAGCTAAAAAGCCTCTTGATGAAAGTGAAGGAGGAGAGCGAAAAAGTTGGCTTAAAGCTCAACATTCAGAAAACGAAGATCATGGCATCCGGTCAGCTCACTTCATGGGAAATAGATGGGGAAACAGTGGAAACAGTGTCA
>SJYX01017679.1:0-17135 GCA_006410675.1 Oreotragus oreotragus | reverse complement strand
GGTTTTTGTAAATAAAGTTTTATTGGAACACAGCCACACCCACTTATTTGCATACTGTATATGTATGACTTCTTTGTGCTACCACAGCAGAGTTGAATAACTTTAATAGAGATTAAATGACTCCCAAAGCCTAAATTACTGCCTGTTTGGCCTTTTACAGGACAAGTTTTTCAACCCTTGGTTTAAATCCCGAAGACCAGTAAACAGAATTAGATGATATTCCTGTTCTCAACAGGGTCAGGACAAGACAGACAGTTAACACATGAATAAACAAATCCATTCATACTTACATGTGCTATGCTAAGTCACTTCAGTCGTGTTCGACTTTTTGCCAAACTGTGGACTGTAACCCACCAGACTCCTTTGTCCATGGGATTCTCCAGGCAAGAATACTGGAGTGGATTGCTGTGCCCTCTTCTAGGAGATCTTCCCGACCCAGGAATTGAACCCATGTCACTGTGTCTCCTGCACTGGCAGGTGGGTTCTTTACCACTGAGCCACCTGGGAAGACTATTTGTAGTGAGAAATACAATCAGAAAGTTTTAGAAGGCAATATAAAGAAGAGAGGAGTCAAAGGTAGGGGTAAGAGGAATTTTTTTTTTTTAATTTAAAAAAAAATTTTTTAATTTTTTTTGTATTTATTTATTTTTTTACACGAACTCCCAAACATGAACCCCCCTCCCACCTCCCACCAGAATTTTTTTTTTTTAAGTTTGTTATTTAAATGTCTCTATTATCAGATTAGAAGTTCNTTTTTTTTGTATTTATTTATTTTTTTACACGAACTCCCAAACATGAACCCCCCTCCCACCTCCCACCAGAATTTTTTTTTTTTAAGTTTGTTATTTAAATGTCTCTATTATCAGATTAGAAGTTCAGAGTTTCTCTCTAGTATTTTATTGGGTTGGTTACGAAGTTCGTTCAGTTTTGCCATAACATTTAAAAAATTATTTTAAACATTAATTTATTTATTGTAATTGGAGGCTAATTACATTACAATATTGTGGTGGTTTTTGCCATATATCAACATGAACCAGCCACGGGTGCACATGCAGAAAAACCCAAATGAAAGTTTTGGCCGACTCACTATTTACAGGATGATTTTCAACAGCAAAACAAATACTCACTGCCTCATTGACATTCAAAACCTACCCCGAGTTGCAAATAAATCCAGATGTGACCTACAAAAAGAAATCTGGTTTGGAGAGACCTCATAGACAGTGTCGTAAGACTACCAGGAGACCGCTTGCCGTTTTGTCAACGGGTCTGTATTTTTTCCCACATCGTTGCTTCCAGCAAAACAGGAACTGCCGTTGAGGTCCTCTTTCAGCCTGGTTATCTGTGGACAAGACTAAACTGAAAAATGTCCACTCTACAAGCAAACAGAAAAGCAGAAGCCCCGGGGGCCTCAAGAGTTGATGAAAAGAAGAGTGAGAAGTAGGTCAGAGATGCACCAGAAAGTCTTCTACCCCGTGCCTTATTTTCAGTGCCTACTTTTTGTTGGCCAGTTTGCTTGCTCTGGTGCTGCCCTGCAAGCAGGCTGCATTATTAACAAAGCTGTAGCGGGAAGCAGGGCGCTTCCACAAAATTCGAGTGCAAGGGTCAGCAAACCTTTTCTGTAAAGAGCCAGATCATAAATATTTTAGATTTTGCAGGTCTTAACGACCTCTGGTGCAGGTATTCAAAGTCTTCTGGTGCAGCGTTTCAGCAGCCTTGGATGATACATAAATGAATGAGCATGGCTGTGTGCCAATAAAACTTTATTTCCACAACTGGAGAGGATTGGACCTGTGAGTGTGATTTGCTGACCTCCTTTCTAATGCACCACACACACACACACACACACACACACATTTATCCAGTTGTGCTGGGTCTTCATTGCTGCTGGGTTTTTTCTCTAGTTACTACAAACGGGGACTGCCTAGTTGTGGTGGCCTCTCTTCTTGCAGAACATGGGCTCCCAGCTGCAAGGGCTTCAGTAGTTGCAGCTCCTGGCTCTAGAGCACAGGCTTGGTAGTTGTGGTACACGGGCTTAATTGCTTCATGGCGTGTGTGATCTTCCTGGGTCAGGGATCGAACCCATGTCTCCTGCATCGGCAGGCAGATTCTTTGCAGCTGAGCCAACAGATAACCTCTCCAGTGCACTTTTTCACTCTGCAAGTGTGCTCATCAGATCATCTGGGGAGCATTTGCAGCACACATAGTCCTTGTCTCCTCCCTTGTGACTTAGTGACTCCTGGCAGGCGTGTGCACACGTACAAAAGCTCCCAGTTACTCAGAACCTGCATATATGTTGTTTCCCTGGTGGCTCAGTGAATAAAGAATCCGCCTGCAATGCAGGAGCCACAGGAGACTCAGGTTTGATCCCTGAGTCAGGAAGATTCCCTGGAGGAGGAAACGGCAACCCACTCCAGTACTCTTGCCTGGAAAATCCCATGAACAGAGGAGCCTGGCGGGCTGTAGTCCATGTGGTCGCAGAGTCAGACACGACGGAGGGATGGCAAATTACCATATGCATATATGCCAGGTAGTGGGAATAACCCATAGAATCTCAGTGATGGTAACAGAAGTGTGTCTTTTGTTTGTGTGTCTATCACACAAGGCCAGGCCGCTCAAATCCATGGGGTGACGTGGCGATTCCATTGCCATCGTCTGGCGTGCAGACACCATCAGCGTGTAGCTTCACTTTCTGAAACACACAGCCTCCTACATTGGTGTGGTTGAGGAAGAACCAAGAGTGCAAGATCTTGTCACAGCAATTCAATAACTGGGTCACAAACAGTTTGGCCATAACTAGTCCCACGGTCCTAATGAGCTTTAGTGAAAAAGTGAAAGTGTTAGTTGCTCAATCAGGTCTGACTCTTTGTCACCCCACGGACTATATGGGATACAGTCTAGGCTCCTCTGTCCATGGGATTTCCCAGGCAAGGATACTGGAGTGGGTTGCCATTTCCTTCTCCAATAGATCTTCCCTTCCCAGAGATCAAACCCAGGTCTCCTGTATTGAAGGCAGATTCTTTACTGTCTGAGCCACCAGCGAAGCCCCTAATCAGCTTCAAGGAGATATCAAATGTCATGTTCCTATGTGCCTAGCGGAAGAGGGGAACTAGATCTGGGTAAGCATGGAAGGTTTTTGTTCAATCATTGGCTGGATTGAGGGATTTTTAAAAGAATTTTATTTATCAATCTATTATCATTGGGCTGCTCTGGGTCTTCGTTTCTGCAAACAGGTTTTCTCTGCTTCCGGCATTCCGGGGCTTACTCGTCCTTGTGGCCCACGGGCTTCATACTGCAGTGGCTTCTCTCATTGCAGAGCACGGGTCTAGGCATGCAGACTTCAGCAGTAGTGTCACAGGGGCTTAGATGTTCCGCCCTTTGTGGCATCCTCTTGGGCCAGGGATAGAACCTGAGTCCCCTACACTGGCAGGCACATTCTTATCCACTGTGCCCCCAGGAAAGTCCTGATTGAGAAACTGATTGGTAATCGTTTGTAAAGGGACATCCAGGTGGTACAGAAACAATCTGATGCATCCACTGGTGAAGAAACTGTGTGAAATTTATGAGAATGTATTTTTCACATCAGTTTTCCATTGGGGGGAATCTGAAAGAAAATGCCTACTACGTTCAGGGTCAGACACTTTTCTCTGAAGCTATTCTTGTGTTTCATGTTAAAAGCCATTATCAGTGTTGCTAAGCCCAGGCCTGACCTTAGCATGCACCTCTCTCCTGCAAGAGTCAAGCGCATTCATACTGACCAGATGTCTCTTGACATTGGGTGTCACCTATTTATTCTCTAACTTATGCTTGGTGAACACTCATCTGCGCTTCCCATACTGATCCAGTTGGGTTGACTTGACTAATTTGGTTAACAAGACCATAAATAATAGTCCAGTCTCACTTTGTTTATGGTTAACAATACTGGTCCATTATAATTTTCTATGGCAGCCCATATGGTGGGTAATAAACTAACTAATAAAACTGCCGCATGGAGGGTAGGTCTGCTTTTATTTTTATGGCCATTTTAAAAAATCTGATACATAATTAATGTATAAAGTTCAACTACTTTGGGGGGGTCAGATCTCAGTTTATTTGATACATTTTGAGGTGTTCATGCTTTTGAACTGTGCTGTTAGAGAAGACTCTTGAGAGTCCCTTGGACTGCAAGGAGATCCAACCAGTCCATTCTGAAGGAGATCAACCCTGGGATTTCTTTGGAAGGAATGATGCTAAAGCTGAAACTCCAGTACTCTGGCCACCTCATGCGAAGAGTTGACTCATTGGAAAAGACTCTGATGCTGGGAGGGATTGGGGGCAGGAGAAGAAGGAGACGACCGAGGATGAGATGGCTGGATGGCATCACGGACTCGATGGACGTGAGTCTGAGTGAACTCCGGGAGATGGTGATGGATAGGGAGGCCTGGCGTGCTGCGATTCATGGGGTCGCAAAGAGTCGGACACGACTGAGTGACTGAACTGAACTGAACTGAACGGAGGTGTTCATTTTCTTGATGTATTTGTGGGTAGAGAGAGTGGAATAAAGCTACAGGTTTTTATATTGAAAGATGCTTAACCAGGATTTTATTTATTTATTTATTTTGGGAAAGGAAGACACTTAAATTACCTTTGCTTTCTGAGCTCATTTCCATTGAAATATATAAAGTGATTCTATGTTCAGACTCTCTCAAATCACCTCCCCCACTTACCTAAGAGAACACTATTCTAAAAATTTTCTCCTTGGAGAATAATTTTCTCTGCCTCCCGTCTCTCTCGATGATTTGCTCAGTCTCCACAATTTGTCTGGCTCCCTCTTGAACTGAGTTATGATTCACCAAAATCTGTAGAAGAATTTGCCAAGCTGTAGACCAATTAATTATGCTTGCTCTTGGACCTGTCTGTTAGGTGGTGGTGTTTCCATTTTGTCGAATGTTTTAAATGTAATGTGCACACGTGTTTCACTTTTGTTTTCCTGAAGTACCAGGCTGACCACCCAAGGATGATTCCAATCACAACAACAACAAAAGTTTGTTGGAGGTGCATTATCGTTCATTTGTATCCAGAATCTTTGAAAAATTCACAGGTTCCCCAGAAATTTTACACAGGGATTACTTCTTTTAGAGAATACATTGTGGAGTTTTGTCCATAACTTCCTCAGTACTCACGGTGACAATTCTTGCTGCCCGTGTTCTGCTTTGCAGCCCTGTTATTATAATGTGATAATAATAATATCCAGATGATAATAGCCATCATTCATGTAGCATTTACTGAATGCTACATCATCTTTTAATGAACGTTACATCTATTCACTAATGTAATATAACATATAGATTAACATTCAGAAATTCTAATGTAATTCGGTAAGGCGGGGGGAAGATACAATTCTTGTTCTTATTTTCTTTCAAGATAGGAAACTGAGGCTCAGGGAGGTTAGGTAAATGACTGATGTCACACAGCCAGAAAGGAGCAGAGTTTCTCTAAGCCTGTCTCCTCACCATGGGATACTCTTCTCATAGATATACAGGGCAGGGCTATGTATATCTATATTCTAAAGTCATGTTTTTGGAAAGCCCAGCCATAAACATGTTTATGTATGGCTATTGATTTATCTGGTAGAGCTCTTTGATTTTATCAGATAGTACTTTGCTGGCTGAGAGTTGACATGGAGCTGAGTATAGTGACACTGTTTTCTTCCCTTTTCTGTAAAAAAGGTGAGATGGTTCCCTGTGGTGTTAGCAAGGACTGCAAGAGAGTTGCTTGGGGAAAATTATCTTTCCCTACACTCCTCCACTCCATTTCTACTGTGAGTTATTATGATTAAAAAAAAAAAAAGCCAGAATACTTGCTTCAAGGTGAAAATATTTAGGCAAAATATTACCACAGGGAAGGCTTATTTTAAACATCATGGTTACAAAGAAGGATGTGTCAGGCTTAGGATTTTATGCTTAAAGTTCACCATAATGCCATAAAGCATTGGTTGGCAAACTTTTTTCCTATAAATGGGAACATAGTTAATGTTTACACTTGTGCACCATTTCATCTCTATCGCAGCTACTTAACTTTGCGGCCAAAGACGTCACAGGCCATGCACAAATGAGTGTGGCTATGTTACAGTAATTCTGTATTTTTAGCAACAGGTGTCAAGCCAGATTTTGCCCTCAGGTCTTGGTTTACTGACCCCTCTGATGTAATGGAAAGGTTGGGGTTTGGTGATAGAGTTTCTATCCTGGCCGGCCATTTGCCAGCTGAATGGTGTTGGTGAGTCATTGAACCTCTCTGAGCCACCATCTCTCAGCTGCTAAGTGAGAGAAATGGTTGCTTACCTTATTAGCATGGTCATGAGGACCAAATTAATAAGCACAGAATGACCAAAGGACAGATTCAGTAAAAGAAATTCCATTCTATTCTCTGCCCTCTCCAGTCTCCTTTTTCTTCTGTCTCTCTCTACCTTCTGCTCATTGCTTAATAAGTGATAGGAGTTATGGCTGCCTGAGAATTTTTGATTGCTCTTATTTTTTTGGCTTCCCTGGTGGCTCAGACAGTGAAAATCCACCTGAAATGTGGGAGACCCGGGTTTGATCCCTGCATTGGGAGGAAACCCATTCCAGTATTCTTGCCTGGAGAATCTCCATGGATAGAACCTGGTGAGCTACAGTCTGTGGGATTGCAAAGAGTCAGACATGACTGAGCAACTAAGCACACATTTTTTGGTAATGCCGGTATTAGAAAAGTACTTCTCATTGCAGAGGAGAACTTTCTGGATAATTGCCTGTGAAGTGGCTCTGAAATAGTTGCTAGGAAAAGAAGTTCCATAGCCATCATGATTTTAACAGGGAAAGGGTTAATTCCCTTGGGCCAGAAGCAGTGGGTGAAGAGGACATGACCAGTTCCATTCGTTCATCCACCACCCATGGCACACATCACTAGGTGATCACAACTTTCTTTACTGATGAACTGATTAAGAATTCAGAAGTGTGTTAGCAGCAATTTTTTAGTCACGACCAATGGTGTGTAGTCGTCTCATAAGATGAAATTTATTAAATGTCTTTGTTGTAGATAATTAGTTTTGAAAGTCAGAATTTGAAACATTCCTCAAATTACAAGTTACGTGAAGCTCCTGAAGAGTTGCCATTTCCCCCTGTTTTGTGAGCAGTGATATTCTTCTTTAGGAACCTTAGCTTGCATTCTGAGACCACAAATAAAAAAGCAACGAGTGAAAAGGATCTGCCTCCCACCCCGAAGCCTGATTTCTGCATGAAATGACCTCACAAAGAAACGTGGCAAAATCTCTCATTTTCTTAACTCCCCAAAGACTTAGAGACAGCTAAATATCTGTTCTCTTTTCTTCTTCTTCAAGCTTTTTGCCTCATATTCTATGGTGAACTATGAGTCTAAAATCTGAAAACAAGAAGGAGTCCTAATTCTTCTTGGTGAAAAGAACAGAAACTTATTTCAGACTCACTTAAGTGAAAAGCGAGAATTTAGTCTGAAAATATTCCATAGATGCCAAGAGGATACCAAGGGGGAGAGGAGCAGGACACTCAATGGACCAGGAAAAACATCAGCACCCTGGACAGCAACCCAACCTTTTCTCTGATTTGCAGCCAACTCACCCTATTTGCCCTTCTTCCCCACTTTGCACATTGCAGATAGTCTTTCTCAAGTGCTCTCCTTCAGATCCCTGCGTTACTAGTTCCTTTATATTAATTACATTTGAACACATGTTACCTCTTCCTAAGGTCTTCGCTGACCAGACCAGAAGCATGCTGTGATCATAAATTGCATTATGCTCTTTGTTCATTCATTTACTACGTGCCTCCCCTCTGAGGACCTGCATTCCTGTGAGCAAAGGCATATTTAAAACAATGCTTTAAAGGTACCAGAAGAAAAACAGTTCTTTATGCATACTAGGCACACAGCAATGTGTTTTGAATATCAAAAATTATAAATAAGAGAATGGCATCCTTAATTCTCTAGGAGAGAGAATGAAATTGGCCCAGTTGGGCTTAGCATTGATCCTTGGTCCTATTAATTGAGGCACAGTGAGTGAGTTCACATGGGACAGCCACTTCTTAAGGGCACCTATACTGGTGGGGAAATAGACTTGTTTGGGGAAGTCATCATGGACTAGGAAAATGTATCCCCAAATGACTATAAGTCTGCGTGTATGTGAGTTTACAGAGGAAGGTGAGGGTAAGGGATTAGTTTCTTTAAATGTGGCAGAAGAAACGGGTATTTTTGTTGTGGTGGTTTGGAGTTTTTGTACCATCAGTGGAGGCCCATTAGACACTACAGAAGTATCCTGAACCAAAACTTTTCCTTATTTATTGTTGTTAAGGAAACCTTGAGAGGTCAATCTAAAGTTTCGATGCCATGAGTGCATTGTGTCTTCCCCGTTTGTTTTTTCAATACTTATGAATAAAATGTGTGTGTTTGTGTGCCCATGCAGCATGTGTGTGTATTTTACTTCCAAGTTTCCAGAATCCTGTGTTAATGATCCCCTAGGTCTTGAAGCAGGAAGATGTACTCAGGATACAGGGCGAAATGGTAATCTCCAGGCAGGAA
This sequence comes from Oreotragus oreotragus, assembly GCA_006410675.1. Taxonomy (NCBI): domain Eukaryota; kingdom Metazoa; phylum Chordata; class Mammalia; order Artiodactyla; family Bovidae; genus Oreotragus; species Oreotragus oreotragus. Next base: position 8,576 of record SJYX01017679.1, on the reverse strand, counting down.
TCATGGAATAGATGACACACAGAAAGCAAGCTAGAGCTTAGCGTTACTGTTAGAAAGAAATGTATACAGTTTATGGAGACCTTTTCATTTTCATTCAGTTTTTGTTTGGCAAGGAAGTCCTCTGTTGTTTGTTGTTCAGCCATTCAGTCATGTCAGACTCTTTGCAACCCCATGGACTGCAGCAGGCCAGGCTTCCCTGTCCTGCACTATCTCGTGTTTACCCAAACTCATGTCCCTGAGTCCATGATGCCATCCAATCATCTCATCCTCTGTCACCCTCTTCTCCCTCTTCACCCTTCTTTCCCAGAATCAGGGTGTTTTCCATTGAGTCAGCTCTTCACATCAGGTGGCCAGAGTATTCGAGCTTCAGCTTCTGCATCAGTCCTTCCAATAAATATCCACGGTTGATTTCCTCTAGGATTGATTGATTTGATCTCTTTGCTGTGCAAGGGACTCTCAAGAGTCTTCTCCAGCACCACAGTTCGAAAGCATCAATTCTTCAGCTCTCCGCCTTCCTTAAGGTCCAACTCTCATACCATTCATGACTACTGGAAAAACGATAGCTTTGATTGTAGACTTTTGTCAGCAAAGTGATGTCTCTGCTTTTCAATATGCTATCTAGGTTTGTCATAGCTTTTCTTCCAAGGAGTAAGCATCTTTTAATTTCATGGCTGCAATCACCAGGCACAGTGATTTTGGAGCCCCAAAAAGTAAAATCTGTCACTGTTTCCACTTTTTCTCCATCTATTTGCCAGGAAGTGATGGGATTGGATGCCATGATCTTCATTTTTTGAATACTGAGTTTTAAGCCAGCTTTTTCACTCTCTTCTTTGACCCTCATCAAGAGGCTCTTCAGTTTCTCTTTGCTTTCTGCCATTAGGGTGGTATTATCTGCATATCGGAGACTGTTGATATTTCTCCCTGCAATTTTTCTATTTTCAGGCATAGGTTTAAGTGTGAAGAATACCAGGTCTCTGCTCATATGAAATTGCCATTCTAATTTGGGGAATAGTTTAAAAGAGGAAAAGAATAAGTAAACTAGTAAAAAGAGGATAAGCTTTCAGGTGTGATGATGTCACTGAGAAAATGAAATGGATGCTGAGAACGGAAATGCCTAGGGCTAGTGCAGGGGACTAGAGGTGGCAGCCAGCCTTGTGGGCAGAAGGAAGCCAGGATCTATGAGGGCAGTCTGGGGTTACGAAGGCATCTACCTGGTCATCGCCAGGAAGGTCATGGTGTGTTTGAAGTGCAGAGAGGGGGAAGCATGTGGCTGGAATGAGTTCTAAGAACAAGGGAAAGAGGAGAAAAGGAGAACGGGAGAAGTAAATCAAGAAAATCTTTTTTGTTTGTAGCAAGGAGCTGGAATTTTAGGCAAGCCTTTGGAGTGACCTGAGAGAGGGGACATCATTTACATTACAATTCACAGGAATTTTGTGGACCAGAGATGGGAACAGTGGAAGCAGAGGGGAGAGCTAGGAGGTGTCAGCAGAAGTGGAGGGGAGAGATGATGGTGGTTATGATACATCCACAAACTCACCGCATGACACAGGGCATTAGTTCATCACATTGTGTAGGTTTTTAACCTCTTTATAGTTACCCACAGCCACACTCTTATGGTCAAAAATTAACGTAGTTATTTAAGTTTGGTTTCTCTAGAATACTTGTGAAGGCAATCCTTGCTGGGTGAGCAAGAGTAGGATGACTCAGAATCGCAAGGGATTCAAAATATAAGGTTTTAATCCCTTGGATGTGCATAAAGACATATGCACTCCTATACCTGAGCTCTTTGTGAACTCTTGTGAAACTTTTTTTTAAAAGAACATAAGCAATACAAAAAAAAAAAAAAAGAAGAACATGAGCAATACAGAGCTGTAGACAGTGCTTGAACTTTTATAGACAGAGCAACCTTCACTCTAAATTTTGGTACCTCTGCTTATCAACTTGAAATCTTCAACAAGATTATTGACCCACAAGCATGTGTGCGTGTTCAAGGGGATACTAATGGACAACAGCAATAATGGTCACTCATAATTGTCCCTTAGTGCTATGTATAAGAATGCTCATGTTGCACTAAATGTATGCTTAAAACTTCATAAACATTATTTCTTTGAAGCGTTACAGTGACCACCTAATATGCATATTAACGCATCACTGCTGAGATAAGGGAATGAGCCTTAGATTAAGTAACTCATTTGAAATGGTACAATCAGTGGAGGAATGTCTGTTGAGTTGATCTGACTGCATCCACCTAACAATGCGATATTGTGGGGTAGCTGGTGGAAACTCATCGCGTAGCTTCAGCTAGAGTGGATGCTTGACAACTTTCACGTTATGGATCTCTCTGCAGATTTCAGATATTTATGACCACAGAATTAATTCTAAGGAAAGCAAATTGAAGGAGGTGTTTGTGTGTAATGTTTTCCCCTAATGATTCCCCCATACCCTTGAGCATCTCCATGTTTGTGTTTAATCACAGCATCTCAGCCATGATGCTTCTGACGGGTAATTTCCTTAATGCATTTGACAGAGACGGATTACATGGAAGTCCATTGCCTTCCATACTTTTGTCTGCAAGCGATGAAGCTAGATTTGCACTTATCTGGGTCTACTGGCTCCGAGGATATTGCATCCTAGTAATCTCCGTGATAATATGGATCAATCTGTGGACACACACATTCTTGGCCAGATGGGAGACACCAGTTTGCAAGAGACCCCTGCCACTGTTATTATACCTTGAGAAACATCTGGGCTGATAAGTGTTTGTCAGAATCATAAATCAATGTAGTCCTCAGAGATAGTCTTGGTTAGGCAGTTTACCTTCACATACACTTTTTTCTTTTCTTTTCTTCTTCTCTGACTGAAAGTGTTAAATGATGAGCACAAATGTCAAGCTATTGGATTACTTTTTAGATTGTGAAGTCTCTACCTTGGCTTGTAAAGATCTGAGCATCGGCAAGGCTCACAGGTACATGGTGATGAACAGCAATTCATGGTTCATGGCGCCGCATCCCTAGGTGCTAACAAACTTAATCCATTCTCAGGCACAGATGCAAATGCCGAGTGGAGACTTGCTTTGTGACCCTTGCTGCTGCTCCTCTCAAGTATTTATCGGCTGGCAACCCCCATGGTTTGTTAGTGTGTGCTAGTATAGATCAAGGGGGCCAGAGAGTTAGGGTTGAGGATCTCTGGTACCTGTGGGAAACACAAGCGCTGCTGTTTCACAGAATGCCCTTTAGGCTATTTATGTCACTGCCTGTCAGCAGACAGACTCCCAAGTAGCATCATGGTATATCAAAACTAGAGATTCTGTTGCTACCAATCTATTGATACTGTTTTCATGCTTGAACCACCTGGACCCCAGTGTGTATTTCCATTTCCACTGAGAAAAATGTTCTGGTTTCTTTTTAAAGACTATTTTTTGTTACAAAAAATGTCAGATGTGTAGAAAAGGAGAAAGAGAAATACTGTGGGCCTTGTATACTAACACTGGGATTTAAGAATTGACCTGACATGCAGAACCACTTGAAAGGACACTTCCACACAGAGTGAAACTTGCCTCTAAATACAAAAGAAATAAATATGAAAGAAATTCCATTCTGTGAAAAACCCTGATGACATTATTGCAACTAAGAGCATTAACCTTAATCCAATCATCAAATTGTTATTTAGTCACTAAATCATGTCCAGCTCTTTGCAAACCCATGGACTGTAGCCCTCCAGGCTCCTGTGTCCATGGGATTTCCCAGGCAACAATACTGGAGTGGGTTGCCATTTCCTGCTTCCGGGGATCTTCCTGACCCAGGAATGAAACCTACATCTCCTATTTGTCAGGCAAATTGTTTACCACCGAGTCACCAGGGAAACCCTATTGTCAGATACCCAGTCTATATTCAAATTTGCTACATAGCCCTCCCCAAAATATCCTTTATAACTTATTCTAAAAACAGAGCTGTCAGGGACTTCCCTAGTGGTCCAGCAGTTAAGATTCTGCACTTTCAATGCAGGGGACATGGGTTCAATCCCTGGTTGAGGAACTAAGATCCCGCACACTGCATGGCGTGGCCAAGTAAATAAATAAGTGGTATATAGTTGTCTAGTCATTTTGAACATCTGACATTGTGTGTAAAGAAGAAGGGATAAGTGGTATAAATAGGGCATAGGTATTTAAAGTATTCTTGCCTGGAAAATCCCATGGATGCAGGAGCTTGGGGGACTACAGTCCATGGGGTTGCAAGGAGTCAGACAGGACTGAGTGACTTCACCTTCACTTTTTTCATTTAAAGTATATTTTTCTTTATAGGGCATTTGTCCCTCCTTCTGAGAGATTATCAATCACTTAAAAAACATATATATATATATATATATAATATGTGTATAATCCCTATTTTCATTGTGCTAATCTAACCTATCCAAAAGTAAGTAAATAATTTAATTTTGCTTTCTAGAGCTTTTTAATATTCAAAAAAAAAAAAATCATGCAAAATCTTAAGAGGGAGTATACCTATAATTTGGCACTCTGGAAAAGCCCTTTTTAAAATTATGGAAATAAATAGGGCTCCAGAAAAAAACAATGTGTCAGCATTTTCTCTAATGGTGAAAAATTGAAAACAGCCAAATTTTTGACCTAGAGAGCTGGCTAATTTATAGTGATTGTATTAGAAAATGTTTACAATGTATTGTCAACAAAGAAAATTCCACAACTGTATGGAAAGAATCAGAGCTCTTTAAGAATTAGCTTACACAGAGGGAAAAAAATCCTTGAAAAAATGTTTTTGGTGTGTTAACCATAGTTTTCTGCAGATAGTTGGGTTATAGATCATCTTGTTTGGTTTACTTTTTTTCTTTCACCTTTACACTTTTAGCATGAAATGTGGACTATTTTGATGATTGGGTTAAAAAATTTTGGTGAATCTACCTACTCACCAAGAGATCTATTGTCTGACCAGAAAGGAAACTAGATGCATACATGTGATGGAAAATAAACACTCTCTTGCCATGTGCTCAGTGTAGGTTCCTAGAGATAGACCACAACTGCTAAGCTGGAGAAGGTGACATAAGTGTTCCAGGTAAAATAAAGAAGCAGAGCACACACTCCTCCATTTCCTTTGGCCTTGCAAGCCTTGCATTAAAACACTCTGATATTGTCTGAGTGGGGTTTCAGTAAAGATCCTAAAGTTGACATTTACATTGCAGTTAGTTTCAAAATTGGAGGAAGCTTTTAACTGCGTGTTACAAGGTCTGGGTCAGGAAGATCCCCTGGTGATGGGAATGTCCATCCACTCCAGTATTCTTGCCTGGAAAATTTCATGAACAGAAGAGCCTGGTGGGCTCCAGACCATAAGCGACTAGCACTTTCATTCCTTCTATGAAGGTCTGATATGGACCCTAAACTGAAGTAGAATGTTTTGCCCTGTGTGTGCGTGTGTGTGTGTGTGTGTGTGTGTGTGTGTGTGCAGTTTTCTCCCACCCCATTTCCTGAATGCTTTTATGTGCCAAGCAAAATAAGAGCACATCTCACTGAAGACTTGTCTCTTTTCACTTTTGCCATCCTGAGTTGCACCTGCCCAAGTGTATTTGGGACTCAGATGCACAATTTTCTCATGGCCACAGAGAGTATGACCACGAGAGATAGTGCAAGGCATTCTACAAGGGAACAAAGGAACGGAACTGAGTTGACTGTTTAAGATACACATGTCAGGGGATCCTCCACTCTGGTGGTCCCAGGGGTGGGACATGTTTCCTCAAGATTGAGGACTCTGGATGTTTGAAGGCAAATTTGGCCACCTGGAAAGTATCCCTCGTGCCCCTTTTCCTTGCAGGTTCCCACAAGCTGGGAGTGGACAGGCTAACTGGTCTACCCCGCGTACAGCCTCACCCACGTAGATGTCTGGCTTGAGGTGATCAAATGCATTGCTTGGAATTTTGCCTCACCTGAACTATCCTCTCCTTTGTCAGCTCACTTCTCTCAGAACAAGTAGGAGATAAGCTGCTGTTTGACAACAGGATGTCTCTGGACCTGGGAAAGAATGGATGGGGAGGGAGCATGGTGGGGGAACAGAGAGGGAAGTACAATCTCTGATCAGATGAAAATAAATGTTAAGAGTTTGGGGAGCCTTCCAGACACAGACTGTAGAAACAAAGTAGAGACCAGTGTCAGGCAGTTAAGATGGGAGGATGTTCTCTGACACTGTGAAGGCCATGACTGCAGCCTGGGATGCAGGATAAACTTTCCAGCAAAGGGTAGGCTCAGGAAGCTCTGGCCAGAGGTGCTTGGAGACTGCAGGGCATTTGAAGGAAAAGTTGACTGACTTCTAGTTGATGAAGCCTAGAAGAATGGTGTCTCCATAGGGACCCTGCTATAAAGGCTCACACTGGTTCAGTTAGTTTGGAGGGAATGTATTGCCTCATTCCTAAACACCTCCCCCTACCACCCACCCACACACACACAGACACACACACATACACACACCAGAGAACATAAGGCAGTCTGTGAGTCATGACTATCTGTATCTCATTATCTCTTAATTTATAAACTACCCTCTCACTGGGAGAAAGGTGCTGTAGGTTGTAAATTTCTAAGAAGTTACAGATCAGCAGTCTCCATGACTCTCAGATGCCTGCAGGCAATCTCCGGCATAACTTTCCGAAGACATCCAACGAATAAAGTTTTCTTTCTTTCCTCTAGCTTTCTGGAGGAATCTGTTCTAGCCAGTCTGCATGCCGATTACCTGTGTGTCTGGAATGAGCCCAACCCAAATATAGAAGCAAAGAGGACCGTTAGTCTAATTGACACTGAAGACCATCAGGCAGGACATCAGTTAGTGAGGCAAATGCAGAGTTCTCCATTGAGTTAGAACAAAATCCCAAGACTTCTTAGAAGGTCACCAAAGAAAGAAAACCACTGGTAAACTGGTGTGTTTAGCACAGATTTAATTTTTTTCTCATTTTAATTTATTTTTTATTTTTTATTTTTTTATTTTAAAACTTTATTATTTGATGTAATTGTCATAAAACACTTTACGTAAAAATCCTTGCAGCCAGAGTTAACTGTCCTTATTGGTTGTATATGCAGTGATGTTTCTCACTCTTCAATGCATTCCCAACAGAGATCCTTAACTTTGCAGCCATGCACTTGCTTTTCTGAATGAAATCCTGATCTCTAAGTGATGAACTAAGGGGAGACAGGAAGTGACCTAAGTTAGAAGGGAAAATGAAGATGGTTAGGCATGTAGAGCGACCCGGAAGGCAGCGCCACTTGAAGAAACCCAGCAACCATGAGAAAGCAAGTGTGGCTTTTCTGACCACCGTGGTTTTGATTTTGTTCTTTTTAATTGGAGGATACTTGCTTTACAATGTTGTGTAGGTTTCTGCTGTGCAACAAGGTGAATCAGCTATGTGTATACACATTTCCCCTCTCCCTTGAGCCTCCCTTCCATGCTCACCCCTCATCCCAGCCCCATAGGTCATCACAGAGCACTAAGCCGAGCTCCCTGTGCCACCCACCAGGCTCCCACTAGAGAGGCGGATTACACACAGTAATGTGTGTGGGTCAGTGCTGCTCTCTCCATTCATTCCCTCACCACATCTACATATCTGGTCCTCCACATCTGAGGTTCTGTTCCTGCCCTGGACACAGGTTCATCTATCCCATCTTTCTGGATTCCACATATATGCATCAATATACAATATTTGTTCTTCTCTCTCTGACTTACTTTGCTCTGCTTTCTAACTGGGTGGAGTACGTTGTTTATTGGGGCAAATGTCTGCTGGCTCAGTTGCTCGGTAGTGTCGGACTCTTTGTAACTGCATAGACTGTAGCCCACCAGGCTCCTCTGTCCGTGGGATTTCCCAGTTAAGAATACTGGAGTGGGTTGCCATTTCCTCCTCCAGGGGATCTTCCTAACCCAGGAATCGAACTCATGTCTCCTGCATCAGCAGGCAGATTCTTTACCACTGAACCACCTGGGAAATCCATGGGGGCAAATCGAGTTCCTCATATTTGCCATGTCGCACATTTAACAAGACAAACAGACTCATCTACATACATGCACACACACACACACACACACGAAACAAAACTTGGCTATGCTTTAGAGGGTGTTCACTGTTCAGAGAATCATGAACAAAGCTTTTAAAGGAAAAAAAAAATACATGGGGGTTTTCAAGTTTCTTCCCAGTCTTCTCAATTAGAACTTTGAGGAAAGGGCCCAGGCTTGTATATTGCATGTCCACCTCCTCCCACCTGCAGAGCATCCAGAGGATCCATTCAGCTTGGGGTCGCCTAGGGTATGAATGTGGTATGATTAGGGCATTATGGAACTGTGATTCTCAACACAGAAGGAAATCCATCTTAATTCTTTACCATTGCACTTAATAGTGCTTTCTTCCTAAGGAAACCCTTGTTACCTGCTCCGAGTTTTAATATGGAACTTTGTCATAAGAATGTTTGTCCTCAGTCTTTAATATTTGATTGAAGAACTAATTTTGGTTCATGGTATTGATACATCAGAAAGCTGGCCCCCCTTTCTAATAAGAACTATCATCTGTTGCCAAAAAAAAAAAAAAAAAACAACCTC
>SJYX01017677.1:239959-286729 GCA_006410675.1 Oreotragus oreotragus | reverse complement strand
AATCCCTCAGAAGAAATGGAGTAGCCATCATGGTCAACAAAAGAGTCTGAAATGCAGTACTTGGATGTATATCATATAACTAGTGATATTTGAAAGTATGTTATACCAAATCATGGAGTTATTTTGAGTCATTTTGGAACTGAAATATTTACACACGAACTCTACAGAAAGCTAGTCACTTCAGATGTGGGGCATAGAGAAAGGCATTTTGAGAGGAAATCATATGTGAATAAACTTGAAACTAGAAATGAACTGGCTTAATATCACCTCTGTTGTATGTATTGTACAAAGAAAGGGAAGCATTCTATAGTTTTACTGCTATGAGATTCTTCTGGTCTCCATCCCTGCCTTTCCTATTCATGGCAAGTTCACATGGGAGCTTGTGCTCATTAACACAGTGTCCCCTACTGAGTCTCTCCTCTCAGGGTAGCTTGCTCCCTGCCCATGAGGACTGCAGGTGTTGTCAAAGACTGAGAATCTAGATCCTGAGCCTTTCCTAGGGAGCAGCAACTCACCTTTCCTACTTAATATCTTCTTACCAGAAGTTTCCTGTCTGCAAGCCCTCCTATATCCACTATATCATTTGCATACTAATGTTTGCATGCTATTTATATGCATATATAATCTAAACTAATATGGGCATGTTTTCAATAATTAGTTACAAATTTTTTTGACCTGTGATTGTTTATCCTGTTTACTGCCTCCCTCATTTGCTTTAGGCTTAAATAGATTTCAAGTATAGTAATGCTAATTTGTAAAACAGCATGGGAATTTCTGGCATATTTTGATGGGAACAATTGAACAAAATGTTTGGAAATCTAGGAAGAAGTTTGCAATGCCTTTTGTACAAAATGCTTGGCATTATTTTGTAATCAGCAGCGAGGCTCTATACATTCCCTTGCCCATCCCAAGCCAATTATTTATGGCATTTTTCTAGAAGTGATAAAATAGAGCCAGGGCATAAAATGTCACAAGGAATGCTAAAAAAGAATGAAAAGTAACCCTTAAATATTGCATATTGCCTATTCTTAGCAGCATTGAGTGATGTTGACCTTTGATAGGAAAGTGTATGTGTGTGCTCATTACTTCAAATAGACTATAAGTTCAACTTGCAAAGACTGATAACAAAATTATAACTGTCCAATAGAAATTATCTGAAATTCATGCAGCTAGATCAAAAGCCTCCCCCAGCTCCAAATGAGCAGTAACTGGAATGAATTACATTATGGAGCCTTCCCAACTGCAGCTTAAATCATTTAAGACTTGTTTGGTATGGCACCTGCTGCTCACTTATTTTTAGGAGAGAAAATGTACATTCTTGAACATAAGGGCTTGAAGGATTTTTATACCCAAGGAAAAGCCTAAATGTGCCAAAATTTTGGAAGCTGAATTTTTAGAAGGGCAGCTTCATTTGCTGCTCTTGCAGGAGGTTTAAGGGGCTGAGATCACAGTGAAAGAGCTCACAGCACCATGACCCCTCTGTGTCCTTACTGTAGGAACTTTAGTGGGAGGCCGTTGTGAAGGCTGCTTCCAGTTTTTGGTCACATGAGCCACAGACTTCATTACAGTAGGCAGAAGGATGAGCTCAAGGAAAGAAGGATAGAAACTGGAATTCCAAATATTTGCTTAGTTTTCAAGGGAGCTTTATTCCTCATGATGTTTCAGGGTGAACTTTACATTTCAGAAATGAGAAACCCTGACCTAATTACTTTCTAAGCTCACTGGAACTGTCATACCTTATGTAACACTGATGCCTTTACAAAAATAAGGGTTAGAGAGAGCTGATGCTGCATCTACACATGAGAGGTTAAGAGGGAAATGAAGGCACACATCTGTGCCATCCCTGTCAGCCCTAAGAGAGCTTTGGTACATACCTGTGATGTCTGGTAAGATCACTAATAGCCACGTAAAACTTCCTAAGTAACTTAAAATTAAATTAATTATAACATAAAATATAATTAAATATAAAAACCTAAATGTAAGACTGGAAACAAACTTCTAGAAGAAAACATAGGCAAAAACACTTTGACATGATTTGTAACATGCTTTTGGGTCTGCCTCCTAAGGCAAAGGAAAGTAAAAATAAACGAATGGGACCCAGTTCAACTTAAAAGCTTTTGCATACCAAAGAAAACCAACTGAATGTTTGAAAACACTTAAAAATGATGTGACTTTAAAAAGGGTTAATATATAAAATATATAAACAGATTGTTTAACTCAATATCAAAATAACAACCTGATGAAAAAATGGGCAGAACATCTAAATAGACATTTTTCAAAGAAGATGCATAGATGAGCATTAGGCACATGAAAAGATCTCAGCATTGTTAATCTTCAGAGAAATGTAGATTGAAACCATTGTGAGGTATCACTCTACACTTGTCAGAATATCTATCATCAAAAAGTCTACAAATAAATGTTGGCAAAGATGTGGAGAAAAGGGGGCCCTAGTATGCTGTTGATGAGAATGTAAGTTGCTGCAGCCATTGGAAAACAGTATGGAGGTTCCTCAAAAAACTAAAAATAGAACTACCATATAATCCAGCAATTCCACTCCTGGAAATATATTAGAAAAACATGAAAACACTAATAAAAAAGATATATGCATCTCAATGTTCCTAGAAGCATTATTTACAGCAGTCAAGATATGGAAGCAATCTAAGTGTCCATCAGTATATAGATGGATAAAGAAATGTGCTTTATATATATCGAATGGAATATTACTCAGCCATAAAAACGAAATTATGTCATTTGCAACAGCATGGGTGGACCTGGAGGATGTTATACTTAGTGAAATAATTCAGAGAAAAACGCTGTATGTTATCACTCATATGTGGAATCTAAAACCTGAAACAAATGGACGTAACAAAGCAGAAACAGACTCTGAGATATAGAGAGCAAACTAGTGATTTCCACTGGGATGATGCAAGGTGGGAGGAGCAAGACAGGGGTAGGGGACTAGGAAGTAAAAAATATTATGTATAAAATAAATAAGCTACAAGGATATCTTACACAGCACACATAGCCAATATTTTGCAATAACTCTAAATGAAGTATGATCTATAAAAATATTGAATCATTTTGTTATACACCTGAAACTAATATAAGTGTATAAATCAACTGTACTTCAACTGGAAGAAAGAAAAGTAAATATAATTAAGCATTCAATTCCTCAGTCACACAAACCATTAGGCACATATGGCCATTTACTGGACACTGAAAATTTTGGAATGTTTTCATTATCACAGAAAGTTCTTTAGGAGAGCAGTGGTACTTTTCCCCTATAAGAAAGGACTTACTGTTAAAAAAAAAGTTTTGGGCAGAGTTTTTAAAAATTCTCAAATTAGAAAAAATGAATTAAAACCCATGTGTTTACATAATTTAATTTCTTCTAGTTTAGTTGATGTGTACTGAAGTTCTGTTTGAAGTTTTTTGGTACTTTTCTCTTATACATCAAATGATATTCCTGTTGTCCTGCATCACTGACTTTTTATCCAAGTCTTCTGCACAATCTACTGTGTGAGCTGAGTTTATTCTTACTTCCTTCTTACACTGATGGTAACTCTACATAGAAAACCCTTTTCTTTTCTTCCCCACTTAGCTCAAACCCATCCCCTTTGGAAGGCCTCATTTATGTCCCATCTCCCTGTGAATACTCTTCAGAACACTATAACTCATGTAATTACTTTCTGTTCTGATAATTTGCCACTTTTTTTTGTATTATATTTTGTTTCATGTGCTGATTTTCTTTTCTTAATTAGAGTGTAATGTCTTTGAAAACTGGGACCCTGTCTTATATTCTGCTCATCAAATACAACCTTTGCAATCATCCTGAGCTCCATAAAATTTAGGAATCTTAACATAACTTTTAATCTAGGCATATTCCAATTTTGTCAGTTGTCCCAACAATGTGGGCTTCTTTAGTAGCAATTTTGTTTTTCTTTAAGATCTAGTTCAGAATTGTGTATTACATTTCGTTAGCATGGCTTTTGGATCTTCTTTGTTGTTCAGTCACCAAGTCATGTCTGACTCTTTGTTACCCTATGGACTGTAGCATGGCAGGCTTCCCTATCCTTCACTGTCTCCCGGAGTTTGCTCAAACTCATGTCCATTGGGCTTCCCAGGTGGTGCTAGTGGCAAAGAACCTGCCTGCCAATGCAGGAGACATAAGACCTCAGTCCCTGGGTTGGGAAGATTCCCCTGGAGAAGGGAATGGTAATCCACTCCAGTATTCTTTCCTGGAGAATTCCATGGACAGAGGAGCATGGTGGGCTATAGTCCATAGGTTTGCAAAGAGTCCGACATGACATGACTAAAGTGACTTAGCATGCACACGTGTGTCCATTAAGTCAGTGATGCCATGCAACCATCTAACTTTCAGTTGCCCCCTTCTTCTCCTGCCCTTCTTTACTGTGGGACAATTCCTCAGTTTCTCATTGTCTCTCATACCACTTGGCATTTTTGACAAAAACACAGGCTTTTTATTACCTTAGCCTAATTGCCTAATTTTTTCCACTGTACAGTTACTATTTTTTTTTTCCTTTTGTAGTCAAAAAGTAATTGATGACGGGCCATGTTGAGATGTAATATTCTTTTCCCTGTCGAACTTTTCTGTTACCCAAATTTAGCACCTATTGAGCTTGCCTGCATCAGTTTTTACAATGCTGTTTGCAAAATGCTGATTTTCTAAATGCACTCCCTTTACTCTATTTTCATATCAGTATTACATGAAATTTGTTAGTCTGTGTTTGTTTACAGTATAAATTAATGGATTCTATTTTATTTAATAGTTTGCAACTTATTACTGTCCTCTATTTTAATAATTACATTTCCTGAATTTGGTCAGTTGGCATTCCTTCACGCTGATTCCTGTGTCTTTGTGACATATCCATACTTCTTTTTCAGTTGTTATTTTCAGGCTCAAAAATAGGATTCAACCTCATCTAATACTTCCTTGCCCCAGCCTTGGAATCAGCCATTTCTCCAAGGAGCTATGGTTCCTTTTAGTGGAGAATGGTATTTAGAAACCAAGATCTGGGCAAAAATCTGCAATTTGAGCAGGGCTTTGTGGGGAAAGTTTATTTCTGTTTCATGTCCTGTCCTGAGATTGCTCAGTTGAGAGATCTCCTGTCTTGAAATAAGGGATGTGTTTCCATTGTTCAAATCTGTTTTTTGTCTTTCAGTGTCTTTTCCTTTTAAAAAGTTTTCTTCATATAGGTTTTGAACATTTCGTATTAACTTTACTTTTAAGTATTTTTGCTGTTATAAATAGAATCTTATTTCTGCTGTATCTTTTATTAGATTTTATTTGAGCATGAAAAAGCTATTGGTTTTTGCATGTTAATTTTAAAGCTGCCAGGTCACTAAATATTTTTTAATCATTTGAATTATTTTTAGCATTATTTTCTAGGATTTTTCAGGTATACCATCATGCCATCTGCAAATAGAGATAGTTTTGTTGCCTTTCCAGCTCATATGCCATGAACTGTTTTCTGTTCTCTAATTGTGTTAGCTAATATCTCAAAGATATTATTAAATATAGTAGATACAGTGGTCATCCTTGCCTTGATCTTAACTCTTGTCAGAACACTTCTAAAATTTCTCCATTAGATAAGATACTAGCTATAGGATGAAGTATACATAGTTCATTACCACAATAAAGAACTATATGTCCATTCTTATAATCTCAAGTACTTTTTATTAAGAATGGGTGTTCAATTTTGTTAAGTGCTTTTTTCAATATCTTTATTTTTCCTCTTAAAAAGTATTAATACTTAAAAGTATTAATCTGGTGAGGTATTTTAATGGATTTAATCCACAATATTTGCATTCCTGGTATAAACTCTACTTAGTCATGGTTTTCATAATGTGCTGTTGGGGTTTAGTTGCAAATATTTTTAAAATAATTTTTGCATCAATAGTTGTTAGATATATTAGTCTGTTTTCTCTTTCTTGGTTTGTTTTTTAAATCAGATTTAATTATAAATATCATAATACTTTATAAAAGGGATTTGGAATTTCTCTTTCATTTTATATTCTCTTGAACAATTTATGTAGCATGGGAACTTCTGGTAGAGGTCTCCTTGCAAAGCCACCTGGACTTGTGCTTTTTGGTTAGATAGCTCCTTTATAACTTTTGCCATTTATTCTACAGAAAATGGTCATTTAAATGTTCTATATCTACCAGAGTAAACTTTGGTAAGTTAAATACAACTAGAAAATTGCCCATTTCATCATTTTCTGAATTTTTCTTGTGTACAGGGTGAAAATTGACCTCATGATTTAAAACATTTCCTCTGTACTAATATTTATCCCTTGTTGTATCTTGTTTTGCATCTTTTCATATTCTCCTCTTTTTAACAAATTATAATGAATTAGCTAGTAGTTTGTCTATTTTATTGATTCATTTTAGGGAACCAGGAACCAGGATTGTATATTTATTTATGATTTGCTTTCTACCTCATTAACTTTTTAAATCTTTATCATTTCTTTCCTTATACTTTTAGTTTTCTTCATTGTCCTTTTCTTGCTTTTTGAGTTGGAAATTTAATTTCTTTTTATTCTAAATATGTTCTCAAAGCTATGAATTTTAGTCTCATCATTACTTCAAACATATCCCATCAATTCTGCTGATATTCAGTGTTTTTTTTACTTCCCCTTTCGGTGTTCAGTGTCTTTTTATTTCCTATTCCACTCAAAATTTGTTTGAGGACTTTTTTTTTTAAGATGGAAGGGTGCTTTGGGTTTTTGGTATTATTGTAATTTTTTAGTTTTATTGCATTGTGATCCAAGAGTAATTTTGCAGTGTTCTTGCTTTATTAAATTTATCAACATTGTCTTAGTGAAGTAATACATTATTAACTATTATGAATGTTCTCTGTATACTTGAGAACTTATATTCCCTATTATTGGAGTGAGTTGTTAGATGTATATTCATAAGTTCTACACTATCCATTGCATTGGTTGCTTTCTTTAGGTCTTCTAAAACATTACATAAATATTGTCACCTTAAATTGTTCTTGTATTGAAAATGATGTTAAAGTCTCCTATCATTACTGTGCCTTTGTCTGCTTCTTTTGCATCTCCTACAGTCTTGGCTTGAATTCTATTTGTCTAATACTAAGATTGCAACTTTGCCCTCTTTTTAAAGGTTTCCATTAGACTTGTCTATTTTTTCCTATCCATTTATTTAAGCCTTTTGAGTCATTATTTTAGGTGTGTCAACTGTATGATGCAGAGTTGACCTTTGTTTTTGAGTCATTTGAAGAAAAGTTTTATTTTAATTGCCAAGTTAAGCCTAATTACATTTGTTGATATGACTGATAAGTTTTGATCTCAACACTGTTACATTATTTTCTATAACACAACCTGTGTGTATCCTTCATTCTTTTTTGAAAATTTCTTTTAGTATTTAGAAAGATTTGTATTTTTGTTGTAGTGGTTAACTTTATATAAAATATTTTATAATGCTCTTATTTTTTCTCAAATTTTTTATGATCTTGTTACTAGTTTTAAATGATACCCTTTTACTTCCACCTATTTTTTATATAATGATCAATGATCTGATTTTAATTTTCTTTGTCTATTGTGTTAATTTGCATTTGTCTACTTTGTCAGAAAACATAATATTTACCTGTTTTCCCATCTATGCTATTACCTTTCAGTCTTAAGTCTTCAATTAAATATATTAAACTCTTACTCTCAGCACTGTTAAATTTCCCTAGTTATGTCTTGATTGAAAGGAGCTTCTCTAGTAAATCCTTCAGGAAATGGTTCTAAAAAGAGCATTCCTTGAATTCTTTGATATTTAAAATTATCTTTCTGTTACTTTGATACTGGAAAGATTACTTAGCTGAATATGAAATCTCTGGCTCCTACTTTTTTCCCTTGAGTTTCTTATTGTTAATTCTTATCTTTCTTTGTGTGTTTCTCTTGAGAAATTTGATGCCCATGTGAATTTGTCACCCATATAATAACTAGTTCTTTTTGCCTGAAAGTCCTGAGAAATTTTTGTCTTTAAAGTCTTCTTCTCTATTAGACTCCATCTCAGAACCGATCATTTCACACCAGTTTTCCCCAATGTACGTAGTGGCTACTTTCAATATGTAGATTTTCTTTTTGTCTTATCTCTGGAAACATTTCTCAGATATATGTATAGTATTTCTTCTAGTTACTGCAATTGTACCTATATTGGATTTTCTTTCCTTCTTTCTCAACAATTTTCTTTCTGACCCTTTTTACTTTTTTCCTTTCTGTTCTTTTTAGTTGTTTCCTTGTCTTTGTTCATTGTCCCTTATAATCATTTAGATCCCTTGTAATATTTTTTTTGAGACTTTTTTCTTTTATTTTTTCTGGAGTTCATTGCATGTCTTTATTATTTTTCACTTTTATTCTTAAATTTTTGAATTCCTGAGTTTGAATAGTTTTATATCTCCAAATGATTATTTGAGGAAGTTTAAATTTGGAGCATTGATTTACACTTTTTATCTCTTGATTATCTTTCTTGAGGGAGCTAATCATCAGCTGAAATGTTTTAAGTCTCATTTTTTGTTTTCTATTTCTCATGGCTTTATATAGAGTTAGCCTGAAAAGTTTATTGTTATTGTTAATTTGTTTTGTTTTTCTCTTTTCTATTCCAAGATATTCCAGAGTTCATCACTGAAGTGTACCCACTCATGCCAGAATATTGAAGTACAATTTCCTTACTGAATAATCTTTTTATTGATGAAGGTGTTGGAGGAGGGATTGGTATGAATCGTGTTTCTCTTTCTCTTACTCCTCTCTTTCTCTTTTTCCTGTAGATTTCTTAACTTTTTTCCTTCTTATTTCTTTGTTACTTTAATGCCACATCAACAAAGTTTCACTCCTTCATTTATTATCTTCCCCCAAAATACTCTGCAGAGACATCAGTGGAATCTCTGGTTTCACTCATTTTCAAACGTCTTTTCTATTGGTGTTACTAAAAACTACTAAGCCCCAGACCTATGTCCAGTATTTAAGCATTTAGTATGTAGTCTCTCCCTGGGAATTATTTTTGTCTGGCTTTTGTGTAAGTCTTATATTCTCCTCTTGTCTTTTCCCTGGAGAACCCTGCTGCTGCTAAGTTACTTCAGTCGTGTCCGACTCTGTGTGACCCCATAGACGGCAGCCCACCAGGCTCCCCCATCCCTGGGATTCTCCAGGCAAGAATACTGGAGTGGGTTGCCATTTCCTACTCCAATGCATGAAAGAGAAAAGTGAAAGTGAAGTCGCTCAGTCTGTCCGACTGTTAGCGACCCCATGGACTGCAGCCCACCAGGCTCCTCCGTCCATTGGATTTTCCAGGCAAGAGTACTGGGGTGGGGTGCCATTGCCTTCCCCGTGTGGCAACAAATGCCTCACTTTCTGAACCTACAAGCTTGTGATAGTGAAAGCTCCAGTTGGAATTTGATGATTGCTATTCTGCTACTAATGGGGGTTTCCCTTGTAGCTCAGCTAGTAAAGAATCTGCCTTCAATGCAGAAGTCCTGGGTTCAGTAAGTAATCTGAAATTTGTGCTATTATTTTTCTCCAAGTAATTCTTAATATGTGGTGTATTTGATTTTATTTGAGGTCTTTATTGCACTTAGTACTTTTGGGACGGGTGTGTAGGAAGCTGCCTTTATGTTAGTGTCAACCAGACCTCTCCATAACTTAAGTTTTTTTTCTTTTCTTTTGATGATCTGTATTTTTGCTTTTCCTTTTTGTCTCAGTGCCCTAGTATCTGTTTCTGCATCTCAAGCTTAGGACTCCCATGGATTCTGCCTTTATCACCATTTTGTATTTTCCTCATATTATTAGTCCATGGAAATACANGTTTTTTTTCTTTTCTTTTGATGATCTGTATTTTTGCTTTTCCTTTTTGTCTCAGTGCCCTAGTATCTGTTTCTGCATCTCAAGCTTAGGACTCCCATGGATTCTGCCTTTATCACCATTTTGTATTTTCCTCATATTATTAGTCCATGGAAATACATTGCTCGTTTCTTTTAGACTGGTTATAAATTTTTCAAAAGAGTCCTGATTGTTTAGAGTAGAAGATGTATCACACCATGAATCTACTGCATCAATTTCACGTGATAGCTCTTTAATTGGTATATTAGACAGAATCAGGAGAAAATAAAAACATTATATTTGGCAAAATATCTCTTTAGGTCCTCTGCCCATTTATTTTTTTTTAAATTGGGTTGTTTGTTTTCCTGATATTGAGCTTCATGGACTGCTTATATATTTTGGCAGTTAATCCTTTGTCAATTGCTTCATTGGTAATTATTTTCTCCCATTCTGAGAGTTGTCTTTTTTCTTGTTTATGGTTTCCTTTGCTATGCAAAAGCTTTTAGGTTTAATTAGGCCCCATTTTTTAATTTTTGTTTTTATTTCCACTCCTCTAGGAGGTGGATCGTAAAGGATCTTGCTGCAATTTATGTCAAAGAGTGTTCTACCTATTTTATTTTGTCCCCCCTTTAAGGGTTTTATAGTTTCTGGTCTTACATTTAGGTCTTGAATAGATTTTGAGTTTGTCTTTGTATATGGTATTAGGATGTGTTCTAATTTTATTCTTTTACATGTAGTTGACCAGTTTTCCCAGCACCATTATTGAAGAGACTGTCTTTTCTCTATTGTATATTTTGCCTCCTTTGTCAAAGATAAGGTGCCCATAGAAGTGTGGGGTTATCTCTGAGCTTTCTGTCTTGTTTCATTGGTCTACATTTTTGCTTTTGTGCCAGTACCATACTCTCTTCATGACTATAGCATTGTATTATAGTTGGAAGTCAACACGACTTATTCCTCCAGATCCATTTTTCTTTTTTAAGATTACTTTGGCTATTCAGACTCTTTTGTGCTTCCATAAAAATTGTGAACGTTTTTGTTCTAACTCTGTGAAAAATGCCATTGGTAATTTGATAGGGATTGCACTGAATCTGTAGATTGCTTTGGGTAGTGTAGTCATTTTCACAATATTGAGTCTTCCAATCCAAGAACATGGTATATCTTTCCATCTGTTTGCGTTGTCTTTGATTTCTTTCATCAGTGTCTTACAGTTTTCTGTATACAGATCTTTTGTCTTTGTTTAGATAGGTTTATTCTTAGGTGTTTTATTCTTTTTGTTTCAGTGGTAAATGGGATTGAATTTTTCTTTATGACTTTTTGTTGTTAGTGCATAGGAATGTAAGGGATTTCTGTGTATTGATTTTGTATCCTGTGATTTTAGTAAGTTTGCTGATTAGCTCTAGTAATTTTCTGATATCTCTAGGTTTTCCTATTTATAATATCATGTCATGTGCAAACAGTGAGAGTTTTGCTTCTTGTTTTCTAATCTGGATTCCTTATATATCTTTTTCTTCTCTTATTGCTCTGGCTAGGACTTCCAAAACTATGTTGAATAATAGTGGTAAGAGTTAGTACCCTTGTCTTGTTCCTGATCTTAGAGGAAATACTTTCAGCTTTTCATCACTGAGTATATTATTTGTTGTGGGTTTGTTGTATCTGCCCAGTAGAGGACCTAAACAGACATTTTGCCAAAGGATACATACAGAAGGTCAATAAACACTTGAAAAAATGCTCAACAATGCTCATTTTTAAAGAAATGCAAATCAAAACTACAATGAAGTATTATCTCACATTGGTCAGAATCAGTTCAGTTCAGTCGCTCCGTCATGTCTGACTCTTTATGACCCCATGAACTGCAGCACGCCAGGCCTCCCTGTCCATCACCAACTCCCGGAGTTCACTCAGATTCAAACAGAGGAGCCTGGTGGGCTGCAGTCCACGGGGTCACAAAGAGTCGGACACGACTGAGCGACTTCACTTCACTCCACTTAGAGCAGCTAAAAGCTGCTAAAGCTACATGCATCAACAACAATAAATATATACCTATTTTATTCACAGAAAACAACTTGTCACTGTACTTTACCTCTAGGACATTATCTCTGAAACCTGAAGAATCACTGCTTACGTCAGGAACAGAAGGCAGACAGACCCTGAAGGTGGAGCCCTCTGCGCTTGAGGTTGATCAGGGTGTCCTGGATGAAGAATCTAGGTATAAAATGTTTGGTTTACTGTAGCCTAATCATCTGAGTAATTGGTGGGAAATAATCATGCTCTGTGGGGTCTGTTTTTATGAATTCAGTCTCATTGTATCATGAATCTGATGAGCAAACACAGGGAGACTCTACATATTCTAGGCTGTCCCTAAAAGTGAATCTTTGTTATCCAGGCTATACAATTTATTACTTATTTTGAAGATATGTCTGAATTAACAGGGGTGTGACTCGGTTAATTCATTGATTTTGTAACCTTGACAAGTCCCTTTAATCTCTCTCAGTGTCAGGCTTTTCCGTGCCAACGTGGGGCACTGTGATAGCATCCAACCTGTCTACATAATAGGAGTCATGAATAGATAGTATATTTGAACACACAGAGAATTTGTATTGTGTATAAATCCAGGGTCATCATTAATACTTCAGTGATAGTCGTGAAGCTTATAACCATGAGAACAAATTTTATGTTGGTAAAGGTCATTACAAACTAGATTTTTATTGAAAAATAGTAGGTCAGAAAGCTGAAAGAGTTAAAAATACATCCCCAAAGGTGTTATCTGGCAATGAAAACTTTATTAAATTTCTGATTAAATATTCAGATATTCTTTTTTATTGAGTATTTTTCCATTTAATATTCTTCAGGTGAAGCAGTGTGCATCTGGTCTCTTCATTGGTTTTCCCTTTCTTTGCAGGGCTGATAATGAGCAATACTCAAGTTTTCGTGAACCGAAAAATTCCACATCAGACATAGAAGTAGCTGAAGTGGCATATGATGCAGAAGACTAATGCGACTCCAGTGGTTCCTTCCATTTTTACGTTCCTGTGAATTTAGAATAGAGTGACAAATATTTAAAAAGAAAAAAGAGACTGAAGCATCTACATTAAACAGCCAGATTGCACATGTATAAAGTTTACATGAAGGAAAATTTAAGTTATTGGTGTAGGAAATACAGTCACTGTTACTTTAAATTGTCTTTTAGACAAACTTTGTATTTAATACACTAAAAAACATCTAGTTAAGAGTTCTGTCATAAGGCCCACATCCTTAAATACTGCATATAAATCATTTTGGTATTTTGCCAATATATTGATCCAGACTAACATGGGTGAGCGCACTGTGTGTGTATGTCTTTAAGTCACCAGTTGTATTAGTTCGGTGGACATAAATTGCATGTTGCTGTCTGTTGAATATATGCTTCCTTGTGTCTCTGACCTGATATATTTTTATTAATGGTTTAAATGAGTGGTAAAGATGAGTTTTAAATATTGACGTATTTATCATCTCTAAATGAAAGTTGCTTATTTGGAATGTTACTATTTACAAGAAGAAAACTTTCTAGTACCAAAGCAAAACTCTGAAAGAGCTATAATAACATAGCTAAAGTGATAAAATAGCTTTGATTTGAAAAGCAAACTCATTAATATCCAAATACTATAATAAGTGTACCAGTGTATTACGTTACACTTATTTATTTTCCATGTAATCTTTATCTTAAATCTCTACCTATAGAATCAATGGGTTTGCCTTTTTCAGAACACTACCTCTTTTAGCTAATCAGGGCATACTCTTTTGAAAATACAGATTCTAAGCAAATAGGCAGTCATACAAAAAAATAAGAGAGAAAAAGCCATATATCCTGCAGAGTTCCTATGTCAGCTCCTAGCATTGCATTTTTATTTCTGTATATGTAAACATGTTGCTATAATGTCTTGATGCTGATTTTCTTCTTAATATATTTAGCTAAGTGATGCACTTTATGATAATTAAACTCCTTTGTGCCAAGTTTAATTGGTGAATTTCTTTAGTAAGTGGAGTTAGGAAAAAGAATTATAGTGCCTTCACTATTTCATCTTTTACAAAAGTCTCCTATAGTCCTGTGAGTCTGCTTTATGAAAAAGATGTTTATTTCAGCTTTGCATATAGTTGTCAAAAGTGCCTTGTTTCATTTTATAGTATGAAGTTACTCATTTTATTTCTGCTGTTTTACATATTGCTGTTAATAAATCATTCTAGCATTTTGAAATTCCAGTTGGTATATTGAACTGCATATGCTTTCTAAAAACTGAAGGAAACTTATTGGGGAATTAGAATAACAATCTCTATTTTTTCCCTCCTCTAAAATTTGTCAGTGTCTTGACGTACAGCATATTAAGATGCGGTTGTTTAAAATTCTACTGACATAGATAAACAGATACAATGGCTATTGTTAGTCTTGGCCTAAAAAGGAGACTGCTTTTTACCAAAGTACCAAAACTTTTTTAAAGTTTTCATCAAAATGGACAGGTATGCTTTATCTCAGAATATTTTCGACAGATTGTATTAGAAATGTGTTTCCTATCCTGGGAAACAGAAAGAATATAATAAAATGATCTACTTGTTCATTTCAAAATGTTTAAAAAGGCTTAAAGAGAACAATCATTTAAATTAATACCGTTTTTAGTCTATTAAAACATGATAATAAATTTCAGGTATTATAGTGCTACATATATATCTGTTTTAAAGTGAACCATACACTTTCAAAATCTGGCCTTTCAGAAGATTGTATTTAAAACTTAAATGGGTGAAGAAAAACTCTTGTTAATTAGGGAAATCACTATTATTTATATATATTTAGAATTTTTTTATTTTTATATGCATTTTATTCCTAGTATTATATTCATTTAATAAATTATTTTTTCAGTAAATAGTAGCTGTCTTGTCAGATTGTGAATGCCATTTTTCCCCTCCAGCTTCTGTGTTCTTATTGTCCCTACAATTACTGTAAATTGAACTGCAGTGACTAACCCAACAGGCATTTGCATTCCTCTTCTTCGCCAGCTCAAAAATAAGAGCTGGGGAAGTTTGTTTTCTCGGCTCCCCTGCAGCCAGGTTTGAGACTGCCCCACACGGGGACATTTGCTGGCAGCTGCGTCTGCTGCGTTGCACAGTCTGTGACTTTCCTTTCAAGTTTATGGTTTATATTACTGATCATTTTAAGTCTCTGTGAATAGGTGCAGGGAACTTCAAATGTAACCAATATTTATTAAAAATACGAACATAACTGAAACAGAAAACATTCTGTGAATAGTTTTTTAGTTTTTTAACCTTTTGAAAATTAAGTCCATGTATAAGAAACACAACCATAAAATTCAGCATTTAGAATGTGTTCTATCTACTAAGATTAGCCATTTAAAGCACATTCATTTAGAAAACCATGGTCAGGGACATGCCCAGTGGCCATGACTCTGCACTCCAGTGCTGGGTCCTGGGTTCAGTCCCCGGTGAGGGAGCTAGCTCCCACACACCAGCACTAAGAACCTGTGTGCCACAGCTAAAGACTCTGCCTCACACCTGAGACGCAGCGCAGCCAGATCAGCAACAGCTTTTTTTTTTTAAATCAACAAATGTTTATTTAAAGAAAGGAAACACGGTCCAGAGATAAACCATGTGGTTTACTGCACATGTCTGTGAGACCAGAAGGAAACAGTGGCCTTAGGTCCACGAATAGTCTGGTTTTGAAATGGGTTTTTATTCCAGAGATGTTAAAACAAGTTTGTATTCCCAGCTAGTAAAGGATTCTAAATTTTCTGGCAGATTTTCAAAGAGCTACGTATCTGATCCACATTTTGATTCTTCTTAGAAGTAGCTTTGTTCCGTTGCTGTTTGTTTCGATGCTGTTGGCTTGTACTGGCAAAGACGGTCACCAAAACTTGTATTTTCAGTGCATGTGTGTTTAAAACCGATGTCTTTGTCACATTGTGTACCTGTTATGAGAACTCATGGCAGAGAATTCTCTTAGGTCTCAGTTCCAGTAAAACCTGTGCTTCTCCTTCTCCTAAACAAGTGGTTTGTTTTTATCTTAATGACTATCTTAATATCTTGTTTTGTTTTCTGGGCAGCTCTAAGCCAAATGATGGTTCACCCATAGCTACTGTATAGAAGCTTATGAGTTATGCTTTTGTGTAGTGAATATGACTTTATTTTTCTCTCATTTTCTCAACTCCAATTTTCTTCACTATTTAACTTATTCAGTTAGAGCAGATGTATTTTTGTTCCAGTAAAGTCTCGGGCCTGAATATTTCAGACTACGTTAGATAAGAATTTGCCATAGCCTGCGTGAAACAATTCTTGGACCTTAAGTGATACCAGGAACTATGCAGATTACTTTAGAAGGTGCCTTTGAGTAAAATCAGTAAACGTGAGTGCAAATTTAGACATGCTGTCTGTTGGCAGCTATTGGTAGCTTCTTGGCCAGAGCACAGTATTAATAAGCTCGAGTTATGGTTTTAACTGTTGCCTCAAATTAGAGCACCTTCTGGTCCTTGGCCGGTTCAGGCCTGCTGCTGCCCGATCTTCCCATAACCTCTGTCTAGAGAGCCATACCCAAGTCCTACCTGGGTCCTCTCCTCCAAGTCTCAGGTTCAATGTTACCTCTTCAAGCAACACAAAATAGTCCTCAAAACAGTCATTTCCATGTCAATTTTCTTATTATCTGTTCCACTTGCCCACCTCGCCCAAGCTTGCCCCAAAAGGCAAGGCTTTGCCTATTTTCCTCTAATCCCTGCCTGCCCCACAACGACCAAGCTTAGAAAGAAATGACAGATGCTCAAAATATTTCTTGAATAACCTAAGTTAGGATAATAGTAGAGAAAACAGAGGTTAAGTCTTGGGGATTAATACTTCTGTGGGTTGCTGCGCTGCCAACCGAGGAAGAAAATAATGCAGGAAGAGGGGGGTTTAGGGGCTAGATTCAGCTTGGGACACACTGGATTTGAAATACGATAGGTCGTTCAAGTGGAGCTCTCGAGCAGGCATCCAAAATTCAGAGGAACGGTCTGCCTTGCAGAACTCAAGTCAGGTTCATAAGGATTAATTGTTCTTCACACCCGTTGCCTAGTCTACATTGATCTAAACCCTGTCAGGGCCTCGCAGGTTAGCAGTGCTAAAATGAACACCAGAAACGCATGACCCCAAGAGTACTACTGTGACAAGCATCAGAAATACACTTCATGGGTCCAGCTGTCTCATCCAGATAGTTTGTTTTTCATTCCAAAAGTAATTTGTAATCAGAGAGAACCGTGTTTCTCTTCTTCCTTTAGAGGGGACACAATAAGAGCACCATACCACAGTTTTGTCTTGTTTGGGCTAATTTTAATATTTAGCATTTAAAGTAAAGGTTAAGAAAAATTCAAATATACAGTAAAATTTAAATACTTCAACCTCACTAGTAGTCAGATATAGTTGCTATTTTTTTAATGTATTTTCACTAGAGTTGGAGCAATGAAGTCTGTATTGCTGGTAGGAGGACTGGTTCAAGAATAGCATTTCTGGAGTTGATTTGACTACATACAAACAAACTACTAAAAATGTTCATAGCCTTCAATCTAGCAATCACACTCTGAGGAACTTATACAAAAGAAATGTATGTGATGTTTAAACATTTTGCTTAAAGAATATACATCACATTTATCTTGAACACGTCAGCCAGTTTCCAGTACTGAGGGGATTTTGTCAAATATTTTGTGATAGATAAAAAGTGGACTTCTTTGTACCCAATAAAGCAATGTTACAGAAGATTTAAAGATATTCATGATATAATTAAAAGAAGCAGACTTCAAGATAGTATTATCTCACTTTTAGAAGTAAAAAGGTGTTCAACGTTTATGCATTTGTATACAGAAAAAATCATAGTCATGGTTATCTACTTGATGGAATTATGAAGGAATCTTATTTCCTTCCTGTCATGAATCTGTATTCTCTCTCTTTTCTATAATAAGCATGTACTGGAAAGAAGTCTTTGTAATTTTTAAATTATTTTCAAAATAGCAATTAGTTTGTGCATTACCCCATCATCTACAGTGTGTTTGCCTCGAGGCCAATTCCTTCATCTGCTTCACTCCTATCAAAGGAAGACGGTGCCATCCACACTGTGGCACTGTGGTGGAAACCCTCAATTGGTCTGTCCCATAGCAGGCACTCGTGAAGGAACAGACTCTGACAAATGCGTCACCTTGGCCCTTCAGGAGTCTACCTGTGACCAGGAGAAACACTGGAAAGCCTTCATTAAACTGACACTGGTGGACGGACTGAGTCATTAATTAACTAACCATCATTTACCCTATATTCCATTCTTTACAAAAGTCTCGACTTAACTTTCATCTCTAACTAATCTGCTTTCCTGAAGCCCTGTGCATGCGTGATGAAGCCATTCCATCATTTACCCTATATTTTACATTTTGTAAATTTGAGTAGGCTCTATCTGGTTTACAAATGGTTTTTGTTCTAACCACGCTTCCCCATGACTTAATCCATTGAGACTGCATGTTAAGGCCCTCAGTCATGTCCGACTCTGTGACCACATGGACTGTAGCCCTCCAGACTCCTCTGTCCTTGGAAGTGGGTGGGTTGCCATGCCCTCCTCCAGGGGATCATCCCCACCCAGGGATTGAACCCACCTCCCCTCTGTCTCCCACGCTGGCAGGTGGACACTCACTAGTGCCACCTTGGGTAGACGATGTTCTTTCAGATTAATCTTAAAAAGCCTTTCAATATATAAGATAATAGAAATCTGCATAATGATTGCAACGGAACAATTTATAAAGTTTGAACTGGTGATTAAGCAAGAAAAATGTAAACCAAATATTTGTGTGGACAAACAGGGCTTCAAAGGGCTTCCCAGGTGGTGCTAGTGGTAAAGAACCCATCTGTCAACACAGGAGACATGAGAGACTCAGGTTCGATTCCTGGGTTGGGAAGATCCCCTGGAGGAGGGGATGGCAATCCGCTCCAGTCTTCTTGCCTGGAGAATCCCATGGACAAAGGAGCCTGGCGGGCTACAGTCCATGGGGTCGCAAAGAGTTGGACAGGACAGAAGCGATTCAGCACGCATGCACAGGGCTTCAGGAAAGCAGATTAGTTAAAGATGAAAGTTAAGTCGAGACTTTTGTAAAGAATCAAATGGGAGATTTCCAAGTGAGCCAGGCCAAGCACAAAGAGATGATACAGATCTGGAATCTCCTCAAAAATGACATGTCGGGCCACCTCAACTAAATGGGCCCACAAGCAGTGCAGATGGTTTGCCAGAAGGATAAAGACTGCTTCCAAGCCAGCCTCCAGCCTGGCGACTCAGGCAGCAGACTCGAGGCAACAAGTGCACCAAGTTACGGAAGCGGAGAAACTGCCAGGTCCCTCCCTGTGCCTGGTCCACCAGCTGAAGCGGAGCCAAGTCAGCCCACCTACCGCCACACAAGGGAACCCTTGCCGCGACACCATTACCTGAATGTCTTCATGCATTCATGTTTCACAAAAGACTATCAATCACCAGCTCTAATTTTATACTCATTAATCAAAAGAAGGGCTGTGCTTTTGCCTAAAACAGATTAATAATGCTTTACTTATGATAAATGGACAGGAGTTGGAAGACAGAGGAAGAAGTGAAAGCTAGCCCGAGGTGAGGTGATGAAAGCGTGCGTAATAAGGGAGAGCAAGTTACAGCAGCATATGGGCTCAGGCCCCAGAAACGAAGGAAAGGTGAGCAGAAAAACATGCCCCAGAAATGAAGGAAAGGTGAGCAGAGAAACGTGGTGGGTAAGAGTGGAACAGATAAAACCAGGAGGGCACTCAGTGTGGGAGGCTGATAATTCAGTTTCAGACCTCAATCCTTTAGCTACTCCATCAGTGATTTCTTTACAGGATCTTGGAGACACTGGTTTTATGGTACGTGAATGACTTTATGTTCAAAGTAAGATTTTACTGTATGTGTTGAAAGATGTAAATAGGTTTAGAAATGTCTTTCAGTTTTTAGCTAGGCAATACATTAATTTCTCCTTTATGGAGGAATCTTTGTGGTTGATACAGCGTGTGTGTGTGTGTGTGTGTGTGTGTGTGTGTGTGTGTGAGTGACTCAGTCGTGTCTGACCCTTTGCAACCCAATGGACTGTAGCCCACCAGGCTCCTCTGTCCATGGAATTCTCCAGGCAAGAACACTGGAGAGGGTTGCCATGTCCTTCTCCAGGGGATCTTCCCAACCCAGGGACTGAACCCAGGTCTCCTGCACTGTAGGCAGATTCTTTACCATCCGAGCCTCCAGGGAAGCCCCTGAAATAGTTTGCATGGATATATTCATAACGCCATCCTCAAAATATTTTGTAAAAATCTGTGGGGTTTACTTTTCTGAACATGTCATATCTACAAAATGTTTCCTTATTTTCTCCAGTTCTTGGAACCCCAGAACCTTCCAAGTTCACTTATCTCTTAATCCGAAGCTAGTTAAGAATATACTTTAAGCAGACCTAAGCTTGGGTTCTTGCTTCTTACCAAGTAAAGCAAACTACCTCTGCTCTCTGAGCCTCAGCGCTCCTCTGAAACAGAGATAATAGGAATGCTCACCAGCTTTGTTAGTTGAAAGGAGAACACGTGGGAGGGTGTGTCGAGCTTGCAGCTGTGGACCTGGCACCCCCCGTGGCCTGGAACCAGCCGAGCCCAGGGCAGCGGGGGGCTTGCACGGGCGCCTCATGCAGTGCCCACCAAGCTGTGTCCCTGAGAGGTCGCAGTTCAGCCGCAGCGGGAGAGTTAAGAGGAGGAGAGAAAGCGCCCTGAAATGCTGAACTGTCCACATTCCTACCGCTCACAGTTTTCTTTCCCACAGTTTTCTTTGGTGATGGTGGGATCTCGGCTTGAATCTGTTCACAGACATGCACGTTAAGGCACCCTAGTGGACAGTTAATATGAGATCACCTCCTCAAGGTCGCTGCTCACTCCGCTTCCTACTTCTTAGTCATACTAGCCTTTTCAACACCTGGAATGTTCTACTTGCCTACCCCAAACCTTCCGGGACAACATTTTCACTACATTTGCTTTCAATACAAGAATAAAGCCAAAACCTACAGAAACCTCAACTTCCTGCTTCTGCAGTCTGCCCAATAAATCTTGTTTTATGAGTGATGCTTACAAACTGTTCTATAAACACTGAAATTTAAAATGTAAATACATAAAGCAAATAGGCATATTGTTTAAGGACACAAAGAAAAAGGGAAATGAGAGAAGCTGATTTGTTGTCAGATATCAAATTCCTTCGAACATTGTTGGAAGCGTTTTTCTTTTGGTTTAGTCTCCCCTTTCAAATCTGTCAGAGGAATACTATTGATTCAGTGTGCTGTCAAGGCACAAGAATTTGATACAGAAGTCACTTCCTAAATTTATTTTCAAGGCACAGAACAGCCACCGTGACCAGACAGACAGTATGCCTTGTGCCTTGGTCAGTGCCTTACTCAATTGCATAGAGAGTTTTTAATTCTAAAATGTTTGAAAGCAAATATTATTTGAGTAATGTTATTCCATTCTTCGTTCACAAGCTTCTGCTAAGAAGTGACATCATCTAAGAAATTTGTATTTTGTGATATGTAAATAAGAATTTCCTTGTGTACAGTGTACATGCTAAGTTGCTTCAGTCGTGTCTGACTCTTTGTGACCCCATGGACTATAGCCCGCCAGGCTCCTCTGTCCATGGGATTCTCTAGGCAAAGATCCTGGAATGGATTGCCATTTCCTCCTCCAGGAGATCTTCCCGACCCAGGGATCAGACCCACATCTCTTACGTCTCCTGCATTAGCAGGCGGGTTCTTTACCACACCCCACCTGGGAAGCTCTAAGAATTTCCTTAAATTTAACCAATTTAATCATGAAAGCCTTGCCCATGGCTATAGCATTTCTGGAAAAATGATGGCAACAAAAACACAATCTATGCTGGCCTTGGATTCTGTCTACAGAAATATCAAAGGAACATTTTAGACTTTGCTCTCAGTTACCCAGTGTTTTGTGGTCTGTTTGCCCACCTGAACGTAGGGCCTGTTTTTGACATGTGTGCGATGAACAAGGCCATTCCTGACCCAGCCACTTCCGCAGGCACCTCTGAGAGCCCTCGACTCCAGATGTGCTGTCTTCCAGCTCTGCATGGCGAGTCTCCACCAGGATGCCCGGAAAGTGGGCCCCCAGCACCGTGTGCATGCCTCTAGCACGGCGCTTACTGCTTTGGGTTGTACTTGTTTAAGGCCATTCCCCATGCAGACGCTGAACACATGCATGCCAGAGGCTCTACAGATATGTGTTTCATATGAATGGTGGATTAATCTTGGAAATTAAAAGTAAGTTAAAAATAAGGTATTTGAACTTCTTAGCCCTCAGACAATTAATGCCTTTTGATCAATATGGACTCAGAGGGTCTAGAAGTACTTTGAGAATTGGCTGGTTTAAACTGACCCTCAGCATGAATCCCGTAGGTAACAAATCTGCCTTTCCCCCCAGAAGCTACTGAGATTCAAAAAGCTCTTCCACAGTGGTTGAGGGGTGCAAGTTTGCAGACAGACTCTACTTCGTTAGCTCCGAATCCTAGAACGTTCACGCCTGATGGAGCCCATCAAGTCAGTCTTCTGTTCCAAACCCCTCATCTTTCAGGTAAAACCTCACACCAGGAAGATTACCTGAATGCCGATCGAGCGGTAGAACGCTGTGGACAACAGCTCTCTTTGGTTCCCAGCCTGGCGCTGTTGTGTTTGGTCATGTCCATAAAGATGGCATGGATATTGGATCATAGCCACTATCTGTGTGTTAACTTTTTCACAGCCACTGGAGAGAGGTTCTCAATTTTGCCCTTGGTTCCAGACTCCAGTTCTACCTTTTAGGCTTACATCGATGGAAGAGGTTGCTGAAGAAAGGTCATGCAACATATTCTAAGTAATTACTTATTTAGTTGGAGTGGAGTTGCTTTACAATGCTGTCTTAGTTTCTGCTGCACAGCAAAGCGAGTCAGCCATATATATACACATATGTATGTGTGTATAGGGGATAGACTACATATGTATGTGTATATACACCCTCTGCCTTGTAGTTCATGCAGCACATTTTATTCTTTTTAATTGGAGTGGAGTTGCTTTACAATGTTGTGTCCGTTTCTGCTGTGCAGAAAAGTGAATCAGCCACATATACACATATATTCCCTCTTCCTTGGGTTTCACGGGTCACATTTTAATACCACTAAGTGTGAGTGCGTGTGTGCTAAGTTGTTCCAGTCCTGTCCGGCCCTTTGCGACCTCAGGGACTGTAGCCCACCAGGCTCCTCTGTCCATGGGATTCTCCAGGCAAGAACACTAGAGTGAGACACCGTGTCATCCTCCAGGAGATCTTGCGGACTCAGAAATGGAACCTGCGTCTCTTACATCTCCTGCCTTGGGAGGCGGGTTCTTCACCACTAGAGCCCCCTGGGGAGCTCAGTATCCATAAGCAGAGTCAGTAGCTTGCAGCCTGAGCCTGGATGCAAGCATTCTATCCTCCTTCCTGATGGCTTTGAGAATCGCTGTCCATTCCAATGCTAGAAGCTCACAGTTAAGGAGCGCTGTGGCTCTGAAGCTGTGAAAGTGCTGCACTCAGTATGCCAGCAAATTTGGAAAACTCAGCAGTGGCCACAGGACTGGAAAAGGTCAGTTTTCATTCCAATTCCAAAGAAAGGCAATGCCAAAGAATGCTCAAACTACCACACAGTTGCACTCATCTCACATGCTAGTAAAGTAACGCTCAAAATTCTCCAAGCCAGGCTTCAGCAATACATGAACCGTGAACTCCCTGATGTTCAAGCTGGTTTTAGAAAAGGCAGAGGAACCAGAGATCAAATTGCCAACATCCGCTGGATCATGGAAAAAGCAAGAGAGTTCCAGAAAAACATCTATTTCTGCTTTATTGACTATGCCAAAGCCTTTGACTGTGTGGATCACAATAAACTGTGGAAAATTCTTCAAGAGATGGGAATACCAGACCACCTAACCTGCCTCTTGAGAAATCTGTATGCAGGTCAAGAAGCAACATTTAGAACTGGACATGCAACAACAGACTGGTTCCATATAGGAAAAGGAGTACGTCAAGGCTGTATATTGTCACCCTGCTTATTTAACTTATATGCAGAGTACATCTTGAGAAACACTGGACTGGAAGAAACACCAGCTGGAACCAAGATTGCCGCGAGAAATATCCATTACCTCAGATATGCAAAATACGTGAACCATGAACTTCAGATGTTCAAGCTGGTTTTAGAAAAGGCAGAGGAACCAGAGATCAAATAAAAACTGCAATGAAGTATTATCTTACATTGGTCAGAATGGCCATCATCAAAAAAACTACAAACAATAAATGATGGAGAGGATGTTGTGAAAAGGGAACCATCTTATGCTGTTGATGAAAATGTAAATTGATAGAACCATTATGGAGAACAGTTTGGAGATTTTTCAAAAAAGAAAAAAAACTAGGAATAAAACTACCATAATGACACACAATCCCACTAATGAGCATATACTCTGAGAAAACCACAATTCAAAAAGATATATGTACTCCAGTATTCATTGCAGCACTATTTGTAGTAACTAAGACACAGAAACTACATAGATGTCCATCGACAGACGAATGGATAAAGAAGTTGTGGCACATATATACAGTGGAATATTACTCAGCCATGAAAAGGATTGATTTTAAGTCAGTTGTAGTGAGGTGGATGAACCTCAAGCCTGTTATATAGAGTGAAGTAGGTCAGAAAAACAAATATCGTATATTAATGCATATACACGGAATCTAGAAAAATGGTACTGATGAACCTACTTGCAGGGCAGCAGTAGAGCTGCAGACTTAGAGGACAGACTGTGGACACAGTGTGGGATGGGGAGGGTGGGGTGAATTGAGAGAGGAGCTCTGAAACATATGCATCACCACATGTAAAATAGATATCCAGTGGGAATTGGCTATATGACACTGGGAGCTCAAACCGGTGCTCTGTGGCAACCTAGAGGGGAGAGAGATGGTGGGAAATGAGAGGGAGGTTCAAAGAGAGAGAGGGCATATGTATACCTATGGCTGATGTATGGCAGAAACCAATGCAACATTGTAAAGCAATTATCTTCCAGTTAAAAATGAAATTAAAAAGATTATATACTCAAATTAGGTAACTTGAAAATTTATTTATTAAAGAATTACTTCTACTTGTGTCATTGGAGTACAGAGAATGTCAAGGAATAATGCAGAGTGTAGGAAAGCAGGACTGGTGTAGTACCTTGACTAGTAAGAGACAGGGATACTTATCACCTTTAAGTCAGAAAAGGCAAGGAGAAGGAAAAGGCTATCAAATCCTAAATAAAGAAAGCAGAGTGGAAAGGGTTGCCTCATAGGATCTGGGGCTTTTAGTTGAAGGGCATAGCTAGTCAAGGTGAACTTGTTTTCAAAAGACTAAAGGAATGACTAGACTAAATTTGGTCTCTCCCTTCAGTCTCTTGCTGGTGCTCCCTTTTATCCAACCCAAAAGGAAACCAAAGGACAGAGAGCCTGTTGTTGGTGTAGTCCATATATTTAGCTTCTCCACTTAAGAGCAGACTGAATTATGGACAGTATATTTAGAGGAGTGTGGTTAATAAAGATTTTCAGGTGTGACTGCAATACTATCTACTGTCTTATGTGTTCTTCCGGATTACTACCATACCTATATTGCCATACTCAAGACCTAGAGTCGGGTCATATCTTCTTAGGAGAGCCTTTATGACTGTCTGAACTAATAAGGTGAGGTGGAAGTGAGGCTATGTTACTTTCAAGGTCAAGTCCTAAAAGCAAATACAACTTCTCACTGGCTCACTCTATTTGGATGCTCACCCTTGGAACGTGGTTGCTCTGCTTTGAGGAGGCTTCAGGCATGTGGTGGGATCCATGGGAGAGGAACTGAGGTTTCTGGCCGTGAACCCTGGTTGGGAAACCAGCTAACTGTTGGCACCAATTGTCAGTCTTCATGAATGAGCCATCTTGCTGGAAAATCCTTTACACCTTGGTTGAACCACCCCAGTTTACACCACATGGAGTAAGAGGCAAGTGTGTCCAAATTGCAGGTTTGTGATCATAATAAATAACTTTTGGTTTTAAGTCCCTAAATTTTAGGATCATTTGCTACCCGAAACAAAGGGCGAGTGGACACTATCCAGCATACCTGGCTGATGTGAAAGTACCCTTCATATTTTAGCTCAAATCTCATATCCTAAGAGATTGTGTCCCTGATGGAAGAAACTTCTAAGGACTGAGATGTTTCCTTCCCTTCCCTCTGGCACTCCGTACTAGTCTGTCACGGAATTCAACCTATTGTATTTTAATTATCAATTTATTCCCCCTTGTACTAGATTATATGCTTCATGAGGGCTGATATGATGGCATTATTATCATTTTACCTCCAGTGCCTACTACTGATTCTGAAGCATAGTACAAGTTTAATATATTTTGGTTAAATAAATGGATATGGATTTGGACCTCTTTTCCCCTAGCTTTAACTTTCTAAGAACTTTTATGGGTTGTCATTCATAGCCCCAGGGTTGCAGATTAAGAAGCAGTTGTGAGCAGCATCGCAGCATGAGGCTGCCATTTGAGCAGTTTCTCTCTATAATATACCAGCCTTTCAGAGTGCCTGGTGTGACACCACTATCATTTTTTCAGAACACCAATAAAAAATGATTTGATGTCGTTAAAAATGATTTCTCAAACGTGTTCTTAGGAGGAAAGGGAAATGGAGAGATTGTACAGGGAGATTTGGAAAAAAAAATAATTGTCTTCCTTTCCTGAGGGAAGAAATGAGGATGAAGAACTCAGGAAAGAAGGGAGGGTAAATGACAGAGGAAGTAAGATGTAGTGGCCCTACATCTAAGACAGGTGGAAAGATGGGGGATTTTACAGTCAGAACTGAATTTAGATTCTGTTTCAGCAATTTTGGGGCTGCTAGATAAGTGAACCTCAGTGTCCTCCTTTGAAATGAACATAGTAATAGCCATTATACAGAGTTGTAGAGGATTAAGAGACCCTATATAAAGGCTAACACAACACATGGTATATGGCATGTGATTAACAAATGTTTTCTCCATCATTCACATCCCTACAACCACTGCTACCAGAGCTGTGGAACTAATTGAGAAAGAAGATGGGGGTTGTGAGTATCTTCTGACCTCCAGAGTCTAGTTCCCATCCGATGGGTGACCACTGATGCCTAATATTCAGTAATATATTTCATTGCTTCAGGTATAAGTATAAGACAGTTGAACATTATCATGATGTTATTTCATAGTCACTGAACTTGCTAGTTTATAAGCAAATTCTCCCTTGGGTTAAGGTAGTCAGAATGCAGATACACCTAAAGAAAGAGGGAGATGAACCATGGCTGGTTCACCACCATATCAGTGATTCATTTAGATGTTCTGAACAAAAAGCATATTATTGAGTACCCAGACGATACCAAGACAGTTTATGACAAAGAGCAAATTTGCCATCCCGAGTATACCTTCAGAAAATTTTCGGACACTTTTATATAAATGTGTTTATTAGTTGCATAAGAAAAAGGATGTAATTTTTTATTTTTATGTTTAAATCTTGACTCATCACTCATTTCCAAAGGGACCTTAGGCTAGTTTTAATTTTCCAGAGCCCAAGTTTTCTCATTGGCAAGAAGGAGATAAGAATAACACTTACATTGTAGGATTGCTATGATAATTAATGTGAATATATAAAATGACTATTTCAAAGGTATTTCATCCTAGATACTCAATGTCCACTTGCTAGAATAATTATTTTTTAGATCAAGGAAAGGCAAAAAGTTGTGGGCGGGGGGCAGGGACAGGGTGTTTGAAGGGGAAGAGTAGGAAATAAGGTTAAGGGATAGGTCTGGGGATAAATTTTCAAATGCCTTGGAGGGTCTGAAAGTTTGACTTTTAGTTAGTGGATATTAGATCAACTTAGTTCAGATTAGATATTAGAAAAGAGGTTTCTAATTTAGAAAGAAAAATCTGATGGAGGGATATTGTCTAGAAAGAGATGGCTGTTAATTGAGAGCGGAGAAGGCAACAGTGATTTGGTGCAGGCAGTGTAGATACAGCAGAGTAAACGGTTCAGGACCCAAGCTGCCTGAGTTTAAATCTTGGCTCTGCCATTTATGAGCTGTAGGGCCTGGACCAAGATGTTTAACCTTTGACATGTCATTCCTTATCTCTAAAATGGGTAAGTTTTAGTGCCTTCCTCACCGGGCTATAAAGCTTAAGGCAGTATCTGGCCATGATTAGCATTTTTTAGATAAGAACATCATTCATAAAAAGGTCCATTTCACTGGACCACAGACCGGGAAGGCAAGAAGAATGGAGGGTGGATCTGAGGCCCCATTTGGGAAACTGAGTACATGCTGGTGTCAGCAACTGACCTAGCAACACAAGAGGAGCAATGAGTTTGAGGCTTTTCATGATAAGCTTGGAGTCTGGGAGAAGGTCTGGGATGGAGATGTAATTTGGGACATGCATTATGGAAAGTAATGGGAATGGATGAGTTTATCCAGTGAAATTAGGTAGAGAAGAAGAGCACCATGGAAACCTGGGTAACATTTACATCCTTAGGTGGGTTGAGGACTGTGATTTGAGCAAGAAGGGGGCTGAATGATCGACAAGAGGAGAACCAAGAGATCCTGGAGTGGTAGAAGCAAAAAGTAGAATTGTCAGTCTGACTGGGTGGTCAGCAGGGTTAAAGGCCAAATGATTCTATGACTTTGTCATCATACGATTTACCTCCCCACGGGCCATGCCTCTAATGTTTCTGGTAATGGGATCTGCCTTTTTGCCTTATGAATTTCCAGCTGTATTGAATTTTCAGTCATCTAATGAGTCCCAGATATGTGCACACATCTACTGTGCAGCAGAAAGAAAGACTCCCACATCCACCAGCCACGAGTACAGACACACACCACAAAGCCTTACCTGGGAAATGAATTAATATGGCCAGAGAGAACTTCCTGTCCTTAAGTAGAACACTAATGCTTTTCCGTAGCTCATGAAAGTGGTGTTAATCAGTTTGCTTGTCCTGCTTTGCTGACCTCCCCACTCCCCACCAAACTACGATGCCTCTCAGATGGCCTTGTTTTTGTATTTTGCTCGCACAGGGCATAGAAGTCATACTGAGATGTGGGCTCCATTAACTCAATTCACAGGATCATCATGTACATTCTTAAAGCCCGAATGGCTGAATTGCAGAGTTGGCTGTCCCTGACCCTGGCCTTAGTAACGATGGTGTAAGTGGAGTCTTGGACACATCTGATGGGAAGCGTCAGCCTATTGTCACTGAGGCCATCTCTCTGCTTCTGGAAGGGACTGCATCTCTAATATTCCAAATAAATGTCTGAGGTTTCCAGAGAACAAGCCCTGTTTGATTCTGTCCAACAGAACAGTCTGCTTTGAGCGCCAGCTGTGCACTCATTCTTGAGTGAGAGCAGAGGGTACCACCACCCAGTGTTCCTATCTCCCAGGTCACAGTCAGCATCAGGAAAGCAGGCCAATAACAAGCAGCACTGGAGAGAAAGAAAGAGTGCTTTGGGGCTTTAAGGAGGTAGGAAGAAATGTTAGGTACTTGTTTTTATTTTCAGAATGCTAATAAGATAAAAAGATTGAATTTGGAGAAGTGATGTACTATTGTCCCGTGACATGTTTCAGGGTTGCTTTTTGGGGTAAAGCACTGGAAATTGGAATATGGAATGAAAAACAATGTTGGCAAAGAGACTTTCTGTTAAGGTAAGTTAGGTCATTAGTTAATTAACTCAGCATATATTTATTACATGTGCACAATGAGGAAGGCACTCTGCTAGCTGCTGAGGATATAGCTGCTTCTGTTGAGAATGCAGGTGATGATCAGCATCTCCAGGGAGCACTCTTGTCCTTCAGAGTGAACTTGAAGGGGAAGGAGGCTGTCAAGAAAGGGTTATATCCACTTCTGCATTGTTCACATTTTTGCAGGATTCTTCTGAACCTTGACTGAGTGGGTTTTTTGCTGATGCATCAAGCATTTTCCTCCTCTCACTTCCACCATTAGCAATGAAAACCAAAATGATGGGAATAAATTGTCCATTCCACAAATCATTGGTAGAGATGTTTAATTAATGGATAGAAAAATGCACAGTAGTTAAATGTTAATTTCTTTTTTTTAACCGATATATTCGTTTTATGCTATTTATGAGGTTGTCTTGTAAACAGATTCGTATTACTTTGGTTCAACCATTGAGTTTCCCAAAGTCACTTTATCGTTAATGTTCATTAATTTCCATCAGCTCTAGAGACTAAATTCTTGCTGAATATTACCACAAAGTGCAGCTCAAAAGCAAGGAGCATGTCTGCTTCATGTTCTAAAAAATGCCCATAAGGAAGGAGAAGTGCTTGAGGGAGCCCCAAAGACAGGCTTTTATGATGTTGATGATGATGATAGGATAACGGAGATGGTGATAGTGATGGCAGTGTTGGGTTTATTCCCTGTTTTGATGCCAGCTGAAGATGAGAACTGTGGTGTGAGTAACGTTTCAGATGTGTTAAAAAGATTGTGTGTGTGTGTGTGTGTGTGTGTTTACCAGGGGCACAAAGGAAGATGCTTTCAGGGGAGAGTTTGTTAGATAATCTAGCTTAGAAGGGCAGCTGAGGAGTGAATGGACCAAATGGACTTTCCTACCTGCCAGAAAAATTAAGTAAACCCTCAGCCAATGTAAGGAAAAAACCTGAAGCCAACCTGGTCTAAGTGCAA
Source organism: Oreotragus oreotragus (assembly GCA_006410675.1). NCBI lineage: Eukaryota > Metazoa > Chordata > Mammalia > Artiodactyla > Bovidae > Oreotragus > Oreotragus oreotragus. The sequence continues at coordinate 256,096 of SJYX01017677.1, read as the reverse complement.
ATCCAAGGTCAGTTCTGTCAGTCTGAGTGGTCACATAAACGCCAAGTCTCCCTTTTCTCATGTGTAAGTGGAATACGGCTCCATGTGGTTCTCTAGGTCTTGGGGCTGTTGTGAAGATTCAGTTGGGTAAGGTAGCAAAACTTCCATGTGGTTTCTAATGCATGAGTTGCAAAAAAAAAAAAAAAATTATCTTTCTCATATTCCCAATAATAATCAGTTTACTCATTTGCATCAAATATAGTAATGTATGTGAGAACACTTTGTAAAAAAAAAAGTATGTGATAGACTTGCAAAGATGAATTATATTCTGGTGAAATATAGGCTGTTAGGGATGAGCAGGTCCTTTGGAAAATCCTTGTAAATCTCTGGGCTTTTTCAAGATTCTGTGACTTTGACCTCAAGTTCAGTGTCAGTGTCGTTCAGTGAAGAGTTACAGCCGTCCCTTTGAACCATGGATTGTAGTCGGGGAGAGAAAGCAAGAGATGGGGGCATTCTATAATGTAGAATTCTATGATGTAGAATGTAGTAGCTGCCAAGAATCCATGAAGCTTTACAAAGTTCATCTGTTTGATGGTTGTCACAAATGGCAAAGAGAGCTGGGCCTCAGCTCTGAAGAGAGCCAGTGGGGGATGGGCACTGCCAAGCCCATGTGATGCTCTGAGAATGGTTATGAATTGATCACTTTTCTTAATGGCTCAAGAGTGTCAACGGCTCAGTGCCCAAAGCTCCCACAAGCTCCCAGCCACCCTGCCCACATCTCCCCTCCAGGGAGCTGGATCTCTGCAGCTCCCTCTGCAATGAAAGGCTTGTCCATGTGACGTCAGGAAGATCTGTGTGTTCCTTGGCTTCACAGCAGTCCCATCATCATGCAGATAACTCCCTTTGCTTCTGCCAAACCTCTTTATTGAAAAATCGGATTATCTTGTCTTTATTTTAAATTTTAAAACAGGCAAATTAATTTTATTAGTTAAACCACTCTGAGGGAAGAAGAGCTTTTTACCTAAGATGCCATGACATCATCTCCTCTGTCACCTTTTAAAAGCCCTATGTCTGTAAAAGTCCAAGCCTCTTGGCAGTCTGTACTTGGGCAGACACAGCTTTAAAAAGAGGGAGAGAGGGAAAAAAAGTCATAAAGTGAACTGAACTGACTTTTGGAAATTTAGTGACATGACTACAAAGAATCAAATAGAGCCTGAGCTGAAACAGCTGCTCCAGCCTTGAGTCCGAGCTCCAGGGACAGCCAGCTCCCAGCACGTCACACACTGCGACAGATGCCAAATGTAGCAGGAGCATTAGCAGTTATTAGAATGGGGACAAGGTTTGAAATGGCACTGGGGCTAGTGTTCTAAGGAATTACTGTTCCTCTCTTTCATGCAAGCATGAGGGAAGTTGGAAGCATCTCAGCTTAGAAGGGATTAGTGCGTTTCTTTCAATGACTCCATTGACTCCAATTGACTGCAGTGCAGGAGACCTGGGTTCAATCCTGGGTCGGGAAGATCCCCTGGAGAAGGAAATGGCAACCCACTCCAGTATCTTGCCTGGAGAATCCCATGGACAGAGGAGCTTGGTGGGCTCCAGTCCACGGGGTTGCAAAGAGTCGGACACGACTGAGCGACTTCACTTACTTACTTTCATTGACTCNAGATCCCCTGGAGAAGGAAATGGCAACCCACTCCAGTATCTTGCCTGGAGAATCCCATGGACAGAGGAGCTTGGTGGGCTCCAGTCCACGGGGTTGCAAAGAGTCGGACACGACTGAGCGACTTCACTTACTTACTTTCATTGACTCCACAAATGTTTTGTTCTCTCATTGTTATTCTGGGACCCTTAGGACTTGAGAATTTCAATCAGTACACTTCTCTCCCTGGTATCCACTGCTAAGCCTGCTGTCTTGTGTTGCCAGCTTCCTGTAGTCTTCTGATTGCTTGGCTGACTTGGGTTGCATTCCGTGAGACATAAACTTTGAGATGGGAGATTGGCATGCAAGATGACTACTGAGGAGTGCTCTGGCGTCACCGTGTGTGAGCAGTGAGTGTTGCAGGATTGGGCAGAAGAAGTTCAGTCATGATGTCATTGCAACAAGGTCTCTGCTGATACCATAGGGAGCATCAGAGCACAGACAGCACACCAGAGCCACCCCGAATGGAAGCTTTCATAGCAACATGGTTCAGTTATCTGATGTCAGCTCTGCCCAAGGAGGAATGGCCTCCAAATAACAACTTCCTTTAGTCAAGGGCTACTACCAGAAAAGGTTTTAACCATTGAGTTGTCAGCAGCCAACACTTGCTCCTGTAACTGGTAGAATGCACCGTAGTCCTGAAGGGGGTACCTGGGATACACACAACAGCATCCACTGCACTGATCTCTATCCACTCCAATACCCTCCATCCCCTGTTCTTTATACCCTACTCCAAATTATCTTTCCAAAATACAATTGGGTATACCTCTCCCCTGCTTATAAATTAACCAATGACTTACTGCATTAAAGTAAAGGGCCAAGTCCTTCTATGGCCTACTAAAACCTGAATTAGTTCCACTCTCCCTAGATTCCCAGCCTCATCCATTTCTCAGTCTCTCTACCCTTCTGGCACGGGGCCACTGTGCATCTTTTTCTTTCTCTCAGAAATACTCTTCTCCCTTCTGCCTTGATAACAGACTGTTTTTCTTTTTTTATGTCCAGTGTTGCACCCACCATTCATAATTTTGGGAACTCTCAGCATGTGGGTCAATAAAAGAGTCACTTTCTTCTTGGACATCTGACCTAAACTTGTACATCTGGATGTTCCCATCCTACACTTTGAATCTGGAGTTAGTGACAACAAAACAAAGGACAATGAGGTTCAGTTGCTGGCCTCAGCGGCAGCATCAGTGAGCAGGAATAGCTACAGATCCAAAGGTTTCTGCCATTAGCTTCCCCTGATGTTCTGAGCTTATTCATTCAGTCTTCTGTCAATTCAGTGAGTTGTTACCCAACACCTTCTTATACATTCTTCATTTGATATACTTTTGCTTCATTACTCCCACTCATGATTGAGTAAGTAACCCACTCATGAGTTACTTCCTTAGGGAAGCCTTTCATGGCACTCCTCCCCGGTGTGCGTCAGTTTCCCATCATATCATTGGTCCTCTTCATCCAGAACACTTATATGCCTCTAATTAAACATTCATGAAAGTGATTATTTGGTTAATGTCTGTCTTCCCAATTAGAGTTTGAACTTTCAGAGAGCAAGTATATATCTATTTTTGCTCATATATTTTTTTCTGAAGCTCTAGTAGAGGGTCTAAAGCTAAATATATAAGCACGTGTTTTTGAATAAACAAAAATATAATGAAAGCCAGTGTCAGGAATTGATCATCTATAACTTTTTTAAAAGTAAGATAGATATGGACTTTGAGAGAGGGTGGTACAGGTAATTTTTCCAAAGGACTGAGAAAATGCCGTTATTGTCATGTACTGTCTTCTTGCTTTTAACAATAATGTTCTGTTTCTTTTTTTCTTGTTACCCATTAGTAAACTCTTTTTTTCCCCCCACAATTAAATTTTTTATTGAAGTGTAGTGAATTTATAATCTTGTGTTAGTTTAAAGTGTAGAGCAAAGTGATTCAGTTTTACATACGTATGTATATATGATTTTCAAATTCTTTTCCATTACAGATTTTAAAAAAATTATTTAAGGATAATTGCTTTACAGTTTGTGTTGGTTTCTGCCATATATCAACATGAATCAGCCAAAAGTATACTTACGTCCCCTCCTGCTTGAACGTCCCTCCGCCTCCCACCCCCTGCCATCCCTCTAGGTTGTCACAGAGCACTGGGTTGAGCTCCCTGAGTCATACAGCAGTTTCCCACTGGCTGTCTGTTTTACATATGATATTGTACAAGTTTACAAGCTACTTGGTTTTTCCCACCCTCTCCTTCCCTAACCCATATACAAGTCTGTTCTCTATGCCTGCATCTCCATTGCTACCCTGCAAATAGGCCCATCAGTACTATCTTTCTAGATTCTATATATGAGTATTAATATATATTTGTTTTTCTCTTTCCAGCTTACTTCACTCTGTATAATAGGCTCCAGGTTCATCTGTCTCATTAGAACTGACTCAAACACATTCCTCGTTATGGCTGAGTAATATTCCATTGCACATATGTACCACAACTTCTTTATCCATCCATCTGTCAATTACATCGTTTAGAAAGTTTAGTACATGAAAGTAAACTGTCTTAATGATGTAATTGATCAGACTTCTTGCATTCAGATCCTTACCACACTTGAGGAAGGCTGAAAATTCCAGCTTGACCTCTTTTGAATCTGTTCCCCCACCCCCGCTGCCACTGTTTAACACAGTTTTGTTTCCTTCTCATCATTAACTGAAACTTTTAAAGAGTTACTGATGAAATCAATAGACATTTGCTACATGGAGTCAGATTCCCTTAGAGTCTCTGTCAGGTGGCTCCTGAGAACCACGTGGCAAAGATATACCTTCAGTAGAAAGTGCATCAAATGCGAGAGGCTCCCGATCCTTCCCTTTTTGGGTATCTGCCAAATCTCACATATCAATGTATGGGTCCAACCTTAATGTCACTTCATTTGACCCTTGCCAGGAAGCTTGGGTTTTGGTTGGCCTCGGGAGAACTCTCAGGGCAGAGTGGATGGATGCTATAATGATAGTTGCCTAGGACCCTACAGCCACCAGCACGTTTGTGAGGAGGATGAAGAGGGTTGAGTTTCACAATCTGGAGGGCTTTTCAGATAGCATGGCCTGGATTTAGCCCACATCAGAGCTTATGGGATTCCAGTGTGTACTCCTTGCACAAAGCTCCATGTCATCTCTACATGTTCAAAGCCAAATTGAAATAAGAATTTACTGCCTTCCTCCATCAACTTCTCACCTTTCCCCAAGACCAGGATACTATAATACCAACCAGAACCAGTCCCTGTGATAGCATCAAATCAGTAGGATGTTCACCCAAAAAGAAAGGTAGGTATTCCTTAAGAAGTCAGCTCCCTTATCAGAAAACAAATGTCAAAGGAAAGGGGAAATAAGGGCATATTAATGGGCTTCAGAGCTGTGTTGGTAGCTTAACACATGTGAAGTTGCTGGATCCTCATACTATCCTTGACAGATAGGTAGAAATGTCTTTGCTTTCCTTGTGGCTCAGATGGTAAAGAATCTGCCTGCCATGCAAGATACATGGGTTCAGTCCCTGGGTTGGGAAGATACCCTGGAGAAGGGAATGGCTACCCACTCCAGTATTCTTGCCTGAAGAATCCTATAGACAGAGGAGCCTGGCAGGCTACAGTCCACGGGGTTTCAAAGAGTTGGCCATGACTGAGTGACTAACACTTTCGCTTTTACTTTCATAGGTAAAATATTGAGGTTCATAAGGGGTAGGTGATGAGCCCACATCACACATTAAAGTGACAGAGCAATGAACAAAATGGAGGACTGACTGATTCAAAGTTTTGGTTTTTCTCACTCTTCCAAACTGTCATGCCAAAAGGGCACTGTGGGAGACAATTCCTATACCTGTAAGACTTCCTACTGGTGAATACTGCTGTTTAGACACAGCACTGGTCCCTCTTTATAGATGTTGCTTGACACTGATCTGGCTGGTACTCCTGTACCCTGTGTATCTTGAGATGTCTGTATTCAGAACTATTTTCTTGGTATCTTATTTTTGATTCAAATAATGTCTTAATTGGACAGGATGGTGCTATGAAAACTAAAAAGGGAGTACTAAAAGTTATAACATCTAGAATTTGGATCCCAGCTTTGCCTTTTACTACTTGTGTGATGATGAGTGAGTTACTTTAATGCTCTAAGTTGCATCATTAAAATGGAAATTCTCTTACCTTTGTGGCAGGATTAACTGTGTAGTAGCAAATATGATGCTACCTTATTTTCTTTAAATCAATTTAAATCTGACTCTGAGTTCTTCATGTTAGCTTATGAAAAATTTGTTCTCCAATAGCATAGGGGCTTCCTCTGCTAGAATTGTCCTTGACGTATGTATGAGAGACATATGTGGTATGTGCACAATGGGGGATGAGGTTGGAGCGTTGAGTGAGTATCTCTAAATCAGCCACTTACTGATAAAACAACCAGTATGTTCTATTCTGTGATACATGTCAGGGTGAAGATGGAAAAGAAACTCAGTCACTCCAGTAAGACTGAGAAGACAGATTACGTTACAAGATAGAGTGATTAACATTGTTACAAGGAAAGAATGTGAGGGAAACTAATCCAGTCTGATTGTCAGGCAGAGTGGTTCATTAATTCTGCCGTGTGTGTGTGTGTGTGTGTGTGTGTATGCATATCCAGTCATGTTCAACCCTTTGTGATACCATGAACTGTGGCCCACCATGCTCCTCTGTGCATGAATTTTTCCAGGCAAGAATACTGGAGTGGGTTGCTGTTTCCTACTCCAGGGGATCTTCCTAACCCAGGAATTGAACCTGCTTCTCTTGTGTCCCCTGCATTGGCAGGTGAATTCTTTACTGCTGGTGCCACCTTGGAAGCCCAATTCTGGCATAGACAGCAAGAAAGTAGAGTGACATGAGATGCGGCTTGGGGCATTGGGAGGGGCCACATAGTTGAAAAATCAGGTTCAGATCCTGAAAGGGTAGATGACTTGCTGACAATCACAACATTAAAGTAGCAGCAATAATTGAAACTAAAGCTTGACCAATTCATTTGTTTGTCCCAGTCTTTAGTCAAGCCTCACAAAGTCTTTCCCCAGAGGGTTTATACAACAGCTTTATCTAAAGGGAAATATTGTAAAGCAGGAGAAAAGAAGCAACTGAGATTTATGGTATGATTCATGTATTTGTTTCTTGAATACTTACATGTGTCAGACACATGTTACTGCAGCCATAACCTCACTTCAGCACCAGAGTAGCCCAATGCAGTATGCCCATTATCATGCCCAATTTATATAATAGAAAATTAAGGAGTAGTGAGGTCAAATAGGGCTTCCCTGGTGGCTCAGAGGTTAAAGCGTCTGCCTGGAATGCAGGAGACCCAGGTTTGATCCCAAGGTTGGGAAGATCCCCTGGAGGTCAAATAATTGCTCAAGATGACACAGGCCATAAATGATAAAACTAGGATTTAAATCTAGCTATTCTTTATTCCAGATCCCTTACTTTTACCTTAGAATTTCTGACTGGTTAATCGGGTAAGTTACCTCTTGGCAGAAAGCAGTTATCTTGAAGTTGTACATATAGTTAACATGTTTTGATAGAGAGGAAACTAGTTTTGGAAGGTTAAACTGAAAGCAAAGAATGAATCCTTCCAAAGGAGCAACTATGATATTGGTGTGTATGGGGGTACATGTGCTCATCACACATGTACCAGGATGGAGTCCATGCCAAAGGGACTTTGATATTTGCAGGACCATTTGATCCTCTTCAAAGTATCCACAAGACATTTGATTCTTGTAAAATGTCCTTAATACTTGGTTAGGTTTGGTCCTGTCCAAAACATCCATGAAGGCATTCGGTCCACACCAAAAGGTCCTTGATATTTGGTCTTGTCCAAAACCGTTTGGCATGGACTCCTGGTAGCTCAGGTAGTAAAGAATCTACATACAATGCTGAAGACCCTGGGTTTGACCTTTGGGTTGGGAAGATCCCCTAGAGAAGAGCATGGCAACCCGCTCCAGTATTCTTGCCAGGAGAATTCCATGGACTGAGGATCTTGGCAGGCTATCCATGGAGTTGCAAAGAGTCAGACACAAGTGAGAGACTAACACACACACAAATATGCCTGTGGACATTTTGAACAGAAACAAATTTCGAGAAGCTTTTGGCTTGGACCAGATGTCTCATGCACTAAATGTCTTACAAACATTTTGGACAGGACTGAATATCAAGGACTCTTTGCCATGGGCCAAATATCCTGCAAGGGAGTTGGATGATATTAGGAGGTTGAGATTCTATCCCAGAGTTTCCCAAACTGTGTTCCACAAAGAGTTCTAGTCTGACACATGTTAAGAGATGTTTTGGGAAAGAGAATTTCTGCAGTCAAATTAATCAAGGAGACATTGGAAAACAAAGTTAAATTTCTTAACTCCAGGACTTCTCAGTTTCTTCAGTATGATCTGTAAAGTATGACCCTTCAAGAGGGAATTCCTATTTTTTAAAGATGATTGGTACCATTATCTATTATTTTTTTCCTTAAATACTTATTGACTAATACCATATATAACATAGGTTAGAGAATGCTGTTGTAAAGAATCTTTATGATTTTTATGATTTTGCATTGGTGAAACTGATTATGGTATTCAGTATAATTCTGTGAATTCAGTTCAGTTCAGTTGCTCAGTCATGTCTGACTCTTTGTGACCCCATAGACCACAGCACGCCAGGCCTCTCTGTCCATCACCAACTCCTGGAGTTTATGCAAACTCATCTCCACTGAGTCAGTGATGCCATCCAACCATCTCATTCTCTGTCATCCCCTTCTCCTCCTGCCCTCNGCTCAGTCATGTCTGACTCTTTGTGACCCCATAGACCACAGCACGCCAGGCCTCTCTGTCCATCACCAACTCCTGGAGTTTATGCAAACTCATCTCCACTGAGTCAGTGATGCCATCCAACCATCTCATTCTCTGTCATCCCCTTCTCCTCCTGCCCTCAATCTTTCGCAGCATCAGAGTCTTTTCAAATGAGTCAGCTCTCTGCATCAGGTGGCCAAAGTACTGGAGTTTCAGCTTCAACATCAGTCCTTCCAATGAACACCCAGGACTGATCTCCTTTAAGATGGACTGGTTGGATCTCCTTGCAGTCCAAGGGGCTTTCAAGAGTCTTCTCCAACACCACAGTTCAAAAGCATCAGTTCTTTGGTACTCAGCTTTCTTTATAGTCCAACTCTCACATCCATACATGACTACTGGAAAAACCATAGCCTTGACTAGATGGACCTTTGTTGGCAAAGTAGTAGTATCTCTGCTTTTTAATATGCTGTCTAGGTTGGTCATAACTTTCCTTCAGCTTTTGATAAAAACATCCTGGAAGTTTGCTTTCTTTGAGATACAAGGATTATTTTTTATTGACTTGTTTGCTTTAAAAAGAAAGGATGTTATTATTGTCTTGGGCCAATTCGAACCTAAGAGAAAACCCTTGCCCCTCCAGATACACATGAACAGCTGTGAATTACATTGTGATTTAATAATACTTTCAATATTTCATTACAATATATCTGTAGGGGTGGATGAGTTTGGCACAGAAGGGTTACAAATTAGGCTTTAAATCCAGAAGCCGAAACTTATTTCCTGGTATAAAGTCTTTTGTATGAAAAAGGCTTATTCATGTTTCAGAGATGAACAGAATGAGAAGTGGAGTGAAAATCTGGCTTTAGAAGTTAGTAACAATAGAGAACGGAAATGCAAACAGAAGAGAAGAGGAAAGAGTTTACTGAATTGTAATTTTCTTTTAAAATCTATTTGGAGAGGTCCGTCTAGTCAAGGCTATGGTTTTTCCAGTGGTCATGTATGGATGTGAGAGTTGGACTGTGAAGAGAGCTGAATGCCGAAGAATTGATGCTTTTGAACTGTGGTGTTGGAGAAGACTCTTGAGAGTCCCTTGGGCTGCAAGGAGATCCAGCCAGTCCATTCTGAAGGAAATCAGTCCTGGGATTTTTTTGGAGGGAATGATGCTGAAGCTGAAACTCCAGTACTTTGGCCACCTCATGCGAAGAGTTGACTCATTGGAAAAGACTTTGATGCTGAGAGGGATTGGGGGCAGGAGGAGAAGGGGATGACCGAGGATGAGATGGCTGGATGGCATCACGGACTTGATGGACGTGAGTCTGAGTGAACTCCAGGAGTTGGTGATGGACAGGGAAAGAGTTGGACACGACTGAGTGACTGAACTGAACTGAACTTGCTTTTACCACAGTGTTCATCCATTAAACTTTTTCTTTTTAGCAGTAAGCATTGATTTGTGAAAATAATGGCTCCTGCTGGAAGATGAGAATTTCATTAAAAAAAAAACAAACATTTTTTAGTTTATGATATCTTTAAACATAATCTAAAAGAAGAAATTGCTAACTTGATTCTGTCAGTTTTCACTGTGATTTGTTTTTTTAAAATTCTTGGACTGTTTCCACTGATAGAAACAATTTCAATGCTTATGGTTTGGCAGAGAAATGACTTTTTTTTGGTCCCCAATAATTATTTTCTTTAATAGTTTTCATCAAAAACAAAAACTTATTTTGCAAGATGAAAACTTACTAGGGTTTGAGTGTTTAACTAAACACTAAAATTATTCTTAAGAATGATGCCAAATGATAATAATCCTCATAGAATTATGAACTGGAAGACCTAAGCTTCAGTAAAGTGGAGCAGAGTAAACTTGGTTTCACAGTTTAAGGTAGGCGAACATGCATGGCCATAGATGCTTGTTCTCAATATGCAAGTGGCTACAATAAAGAGGTTGAGGTGGGGGGGTCTTTAAAAAATGCATAGTTCTTATAAGTTACATGCAGAAAGTACCATTTAGTTTACATTGCCTCACTTTAACAGCAATTTTGTGACAAAGATGTTGCCATAATCCCCATTTTATAGGTGGAGGAACTGAAGCTCAGAGATGTTAATTGATTTGTTGACCTGTTCATAGATTGAACATAAAGCTGAACACTTAAACTAGGCTGTATTAGAGTTCTCCAGAGAAACAGCCAATATATTTCTATATTTAAAACTCACAGTGACCTAAGACATATACATGTACACACACACACACACACACACACACACACACACACACACAGATTATATGGATTGATTGGCAGGTGTCAATATGGAGGTTGACAAGTGCCGAGGTCTGCTCTCAGTAAACTGTTCATCGGGGGAACTAATGCATGGTTCCTGTCTGAGTCTGAAGACCTGAGAACCAGGAGAGCTGATGCTGTAAGTTCCAGTCTGAAAGCCAGCAGGTTTGGCAGACTCAAGAAGAGCTGGTGTGTATTTCCATATGAATTGGAGGGCAGGAAAAGACTAGAACCTCAGCTCTGCAATCAGGTAGCAGAAGTTCCCTTTTAATTCAGCCTTTTTGTTCTTTCTGTTCAGGTCTTCAGTGGATTGGATGAAGCCCACACACACTAGGGAGGGCTATCTGCTTTACTCAGTCTGCCTCTTCAAATGTTAATCTGATCCAGGAATACTCTCACAGACACACCCAGGATAATGTTTGAATAAATATCTGGATACTCCATGGCCCAATCAAGCTGACACAAAATTAACCATCACATGGGTCTTCTGGGTCTAAACCTTATGCCATGCTTTCATAATAATAATATTAAGCCCCCTTCCCATATCTGTTTTGAAGCTGTGATCCATGCTTTTGTTTGTCTATATTACTGTAAGGTTTTTACCCCTTGTCATTCAATATTGATCTCACAATATTAGAGCTAAATAAGATGCAACTGGGGGAAATTTTTGCCCTCAGAAGGACACATGGCCATGTCAAACAATTTCAGTCATCACAACTGCATTAGAGGAGAGTGGTGGAGAGGCTGGACTTCTGGCATCTAATGGGTAGAGGCCAGAGATGCTACTAAAGATACTGCAAGGATAGTCTACAGGCTAGCTACCACCCCCCCCCCCAATAAAAAAATTACCCAAATGTCCCAAATATTAATTGTGTCAAAGTTCAGAAGCTGTAACAGTGTGAAGAGTTCTTAGATTCCATGGTGAGTTTGGGGAGATATGCACACACCATGAAAATATATGCAAAAAATTTATACATGCATTATGTACCTTTTTTTTTTTTTTTTTCTGGAGAAGGTTCAGGGCTGTTATCGGACTGACAGAGATCCATACTCTTAGTAGTGGATGTGGCAGGTTGGCACAAGCTTCTTTTGTCTTGTTTTCTTATAGTGCAGAGCTTGAATGGCTTAGAGCTATATTTTCCAAACTCACCCATAGCTATGGTGTTGGGTATTACTTCAGTTCTTCCACCACGTTTGTGAAAGGCCGATATGAGGCAGGAGTCATATTCCTGTTGCTTTGGTTTTCTACTGGCAGGTTGTGCTGGTAGTCGTGTTAGGTTTTTCTGCATTTTCTTTCTGGGGATCAGCCCAGAGCTGCACGGGTGGTAAGAGGCAATGTAGGGACAGTGGCAGTGAGGACAGTGGTTTTCTGCTCTTGTATCGCCATTAAGAGAGGATGTTCTTGAAGTCCACAGTTTCAGAAGCCACCTTCTCATTTCCCATCTTTTCAAAGGCGGCAAAAATATCCACTCCTCTGATGGACCATTTTTTGAATATTTTTCTAGGAGTCATTTCTGGAGGCCCAGTCTAGAACTTGTTCCTCCATGTTACTGAACATTTTGAAAGCACCTACTTCCTTGAGCTAAATCCCATCCTACTTAAATATTGAGGGAGTTATCAGTTCCTTGCAGTTGAACCCTACTGACATATCTCCAAAAAATTTAGGACCATCAATTTGCTGAACTTCTGCTCTGGTGGACTGTTGATTATCTTTCCACTGTTTTGTACTCTAAAGTACTCAGGTACCTTAATGTCAAGGTCTCCTTAATATCTGTGTCAGGGCACTGTTAGAAGCATGTTTCCCCCGGTGCACAAGTGAGCTTGTCATTGTGGAGAATAAGCAAAGACTGTTGTTCGATATAAAACAGTTCTTCACTGGTATAGAACTGTTGCTGTGCATGTAAGAAATATTGAAAGGTTAACACTGGAAAAAGCCTTAGCGACCATCTAGTCCAGTTATTCTCAAGCAAAATGGAAATTTGTGGGAAACACTGGGTTGATACAATGAGTGGGGAGTGCTACTGGCATTTAGTGCCCAGAGGCCATGTGTGCTCAACTTCCTACCATGTGTAGAACAAACCTATGCCACAAACAATTGTTCCCTGCCTGCCCGTGGCCAGAGCATTCTTTCTGGAGAATACCAGTTCAGTCTCCTTGCTTTACCAAAGAAGCAAGTAGAGCACAGGACAATGAAATGATTTTCCTAAGGTCACAGAACTCATAGCACTAAGACTGAAACCTAGGCCTTCTGATTCCTAGGGGAGGGGTCTTCCCTCGTCACAATAGGAGAGGCTGTCTGATGTTGCCAGTTGATGAAAGGAGCCAAGAAGTAGGCCTGGAAATGGAATTAAGACCAGAAGGAGCTGAAAGGTCTACCAGACCTATGCTATGAAGTCAGCATGCTCCTCAATAGCCAGATTTTTGTTCTGGCTATTTCCATATGGGCAGAGCCGGTCCTGACTGCTCATGCTGTACTAATTGCTAAATGTTTTGTATATTGACTGAGTTAGAGAGTCTTGCTGAAGAAAAAATGTGAATGGAGAGATGCTGGCTTAGCATTTGTTTTCAGCATGGTGTCTCCATCTTGTTTATTCCTTAATGCAAACAGGGAATTTAAAATCCTACCTCATTATATTGAATTGCTAGGCAGTAATATTCTACTTGCTATCATGTCTTAAAAGGACACCTCACTTGCTATAGCTTTTGTCACTTCCATGATACTTTCCTTTCTAGGGTGTTCTAAATTAAACTAGAAAGTTTTGCAAATGTTTTTGAGGCTCTCAAATTGTCCCCAGGATTCCCAGTGCATGACTAATTGTGCAGGGATCAGTGATTAGTTCTTACTTTGGAGAAGAGATTTCTCAGCTGAACAGAAAACAGATTTAATGAGTAGGTTGCCTTGTTCCAATGTACAATTCAGTCATAATCACCTTTTTCTAAGAATCAGGCTCCTGAATCTTTTTGAATTTCATTATAAGCTTGCTATTTACTCATATGGTAATTTTTAAAATGTAGGTATTAGAAATAAGAGAACTAATTAAGCTAGAAATTCAGGCATATTAAGTTAAATCTTGATTTTGCCCTTATACCTGTGGTCAATAGTTATCCATATCTCCTATAACAGTGAAATGCTTTTTGGCAGAGGTGATGTCTTACTGCTTTTTCCACCTGCACAAAGTAGGCATTCATTTGTTTGTTCCTGCTAGAAGCAAATATTTATGAAGCACCTATAATCTGTCAGGCAGTAATAGGTAGAGGGGATTTATCTAAGGCTGTGTTCCCCAGCCAAAATGTCAGTATGTCTGGAGGTACTGTAATTTTATGATTGGTGGTTTACAATGGCCTAGGTTTTTTTTTATTCTACTTCCCATTTTGTCTGTGAGTCTGAAGGTGAAACTGACAGTGATCTAGAGGAGTTCGTATATACTTAGTCATGTCTAACTCTTTGCAACCCCATGGACTGTAGCCCACCAGGCTCCTCTGTCCATGGAATTTTCTAGGCAAGAATACGGAAGTGTGCTGTCATTTTCTACTCCAGGGGTTCTTCCTGACCCAGGGATCAAACACATGTCTATTGCATCTTCTGCATTGGCAAGTAAATTCTTTATCATTGAGTCATCTGGGAAGCCCCAATCTAGAGGAGACGGGTCTCTCAAATGGTGAAGGAAACCAAACAGTCTTTACCTCCAGGGACCTTATACTCTAATATTATTGTCTGTTGAACTAGAGTAAGCTGTCTTATCAGAATATCACTAGGGTTTTGAGGAAAAAAATAAAGAATTCAGTACAATGATCAACTCAATGGAATACACTAAAATAATTCATATTGTGTTAGTTATAGTTGTTAGGTAAGTTTTTCATAACTTTTCCAGCTGTTTGTCTTTCCCAATAATGTGAGTACCAGCCAGACTCTGTTCCAAATCACTCAGTGTCACCTCCTCACTCCTGTGCAAAATGAGACACAAAACATATGATTGGTGTCTATTGCAAGATACCAATCATAAATTACAGCACCCCCCTCCCCAACAGATTGACGCCTTGGCTGGGGAACATAGTTTTTAGATAAAGTAGCTCAAATTTCTGCGTTAGTTTTTATCAGTGAAACTCATGTCACCTCCTCCTCCGGAGCTGGGAGGATTGATGGGGCCCTAGATTACAAGCTTATTCAGCATGTAGGATGTAGTCTTTCTCAGTGGATAGCACACTATGATGACAAGCTGCTGTCCCAACAATTATGCCACAGAAGAAGAACAGCAGATAAAGAGATGCTGACTTTATGTTCCATTTAAAATTTGATACAACTGAGGGTGGGAAGAGTGCAAGTACATCTAATAGAAAAAAATATTAATAATAAAAGACTGAAGAACAACCAAGAATTAGAATTGATGAGAAAAATAATGAGGGTGCTTAGAAAACATTTGAAGTGAAAAGTAGAATATAATGTTGGCAGTTGTATAGAGTGTGGTGTAATCCTGACAACAGAAGTTTACAGTGAAGAAAGGTGACAATGTTTGAGAAAAGTCGAGCCTGGGCTCTGACTAGCCTGGTGACTTCTGGCTTCGTTTAGTCTCCCTGGGTTCCAGTTTTTTCATCAGTCCAATACTAATGCTTGCTCTGAGCCCCAGAAATTGTTCTGAAGACTAGTGAGAACAATGAAAAAAATAAGAAAGGGCTTTATTATAGAATTATAATATAGCTGAATTATATGTCTCCAAACAAGACCAGGAGCTGACTGTGACTCAGATCATGAACTCCTTATTGCCAAATTGACTTAAATTGAAGAAAGTAGGGAAAACCGCTAGACCATTCAGGTGTGACCTAAATCAAATCCCTTATGATTATACAGTGGAAGTGAGAAATAGATTTAAGGGTCTAGATCTGATAGACAGAGTGCCTGATGAACTATGGAATGAGGTTCGTGACATTGTACAGGAGACAGGGATCAAGACCAACCCCATGGAAAAGAAATGCAAAGAAGCGAAATGGCTGTCTGAGGAGGCCTTACAAATAGCTGTGAAAAGAAGAGAGGAGAAAAGCAAAGGAGAAAAGGAAAGATATAAGCATCTGAATGCAGAGTTCCAAAGAATAGCAAGAAGAGATAAGAAAGCCTTCTTCAGCAATCAATGCAAAGAGATAGAGGAAAACAACAGAATGGGAAAGACTAGAGATCTCTTCAAGAGAATTGGAGATACCAAGGGAACATTTCATGCAAAGATGGGCTCGATAAAGGATAGAAATGGTATGGACCTAACAGAAGCAGAAGATATTAAGAAGAGGTGGCAAGAATACACAGAAGAACTGTACAGAAAAGATCTTCACGACCCAGATAATCATGAGGATGTGATCACTAATCTAGAGCCAGACATC
>SJYX01017677.1:147769-237279 GCA_006410675.1 Oreotragus oreotragus | reverse complement strand
AAGGCTGTATATTGTCACCCTGCTTATTTAACTTACATGCAGGGTACATCATGAGAAACGCTGGACTGGAAGAAACACAAGCTGGAATCAAGATTGCTGGGAGAAATATCAATAACCTCAGATATGCAGATGACACTACCCTTACGGCAGAAAGTGAAGAGGAACTAAGAAGCCTCTTGATGAAAGTGAAAGAGGAGAGTGGAAAAGTTGGCTTAAAGGTCAACATTCAGAAAACGAAGATCATGGCATCCAGTCCCATCACTTCATGGGAAATAGATGGGGAAACAGGGGAAACAGTGTCAGACTTTATTTTTTGGGGCTCCAAAATCACTGCAGATGGTGACTGCAGCCATGAAATTAAAAGACGCTTACTCCTTGGAAGAAAAGTTATGACCAACCTAGACAGTATATTCAAAAGCAGAGACATTACTTTGCTGACTAAGGTCCGTCTAGTCAAGACTAGATGGTGGTTTTTCCAGTGGTCATGTATGGATGTGAAGAAGGCTGAGTGCCGAAGAATTGATGCTCTTGAACTGTGGTGTTGGAGAAGACTCTTGGGAGTCCCTCAGACTGCAAGGAGATCCAACCAGTCCATTCTGAAGGAGATCAGCCCTGGGCTTTCTTTGGAAGGAATGATGCTAAAGCTGAAACTCCAGTACTTTGACCACCTCATGCAAAGACTTGACTCATTGGAAAAGACTCTGATGCTGAGGGGTTGAGGGCAGGAGGAGAAGGGGATGACAGTGGATGAGATGGCTGGATGGCATCACTGACTCGATGGACATGAATCTGAGTGATCTCCAGAGTTGGTGACGGACAGGGAGGCCTGGCGTGCTGCAATTCATGGGGTCGCAAAGAGTCAGATACGACTGAGCGACTGAACTGAACTGAAATACACATGTTGAAGTTTTAACTCCAAGTACCACAAATTATAACTTTTTGGAGATAGGGCCTTTAAACAAATACGTTAAACTGAGGTCATTAGGGTGGCCCTCATCCAATATGACTAGTATCCTTATAAAAAGAGGACATTAGGACACAGATACACACTTAGGAAAGACCATGTGAAGTAAAGATAGAGGGAGATGATGGCCATCTACAAGGCAGGGAGGGAGGCCTCAAAAGAAACCAACCCTGCCAGCAGCTTGCATTCAGACTAGTAGCCCCCTGAACTGGGGGAAAATAAACATCTGTATAAACCACACAGTTTGTGGTACCTTGTATGGCAGCGCAAGCAAATGAATGCAGCCTTTGACACAGTAAAGGCACTGACTATTCTGTTTTTATAGTTTGCCATTGCTGTGGACTAAATATTTGTGTCCCTCCAAAATTAATTTGTCTAAGCCCTAATGTGATGGTTTTTGGAAGTAGGGTCTTTTGGAAGTAATTAGGCCTTGAAGGTGGAGCCTCCATAAGATTAGCATCCTTATTAGAAGAGAAAGAGGCTGGGCACTGTCTCTGTCTATACCTTTTGTGAAGTGAGAAACCTAGGAGGAGGAGGGGCAGGATTTGGGGTAACTGATTAGTGAAGTTTGATTTATGCTGAGCATAACATGTATTCATATTCCTACATTGATTTTAGTACCTCTTCAAAGCTATAGTCATTTTATGTATCTTTATTCAGTTTCAAAAAATTCACTAAATCTTTTGGATCTTCTTCTCTTGAGTGCTCTTAGATCCCTGCAAACAAACAGCCCTCGACCTGAGGATACTTCACAGTCTGTGCTCCACATTGTTCAAGAAAAAATGAGTTGGAGAGGCAAACAGGCAGAAACGAGAAAAAAAGCATCTGGAAAGAGATTCAGTTCAGTTCAGAATGTCACAAATACGTGGCCCCTAACATGCTTCATTTTAATTTACAAGAGAAAGCATGAGGCCACATGTTTCAAGGTTAATGTGTTTGAACATGATTTTTGGTAAAAATACATTTTTAGAGAGGAAGAGAGGAGGATCCCCGATTCTATAGCTCACTTCTTATTCATAGCCTTTGTATTTCTTTTGGTGGAGTCTTTTCCATATGAATTGACGACATCTGTCCAGAGGATTTTCCCTGGGGGAATCAGTGCTTTCCAGGTCCTTGTTCCTGTAGGGATGACAGAACTAGAGGTCTGTTCACCAGATTCTCCCATCAGTTTGGTGAGGCCTGTTCCACATACCATGGGGGGAGGGGGGAGGATGGTTAAAGGCAGCCACCAGTCCTGTGCTGGGTCCTCCTAGGAGACCTCCGACTTAGCGAGGGTAAGTGGGTGAGGGTGGCTACCTTGTTAACAAAAAACTGTCTACTGCTTTCTTGTTTGTTTAAGTCTTTTGGTGCCAGTTAAGGATTACTACTTAGTCAGCTGAAATATTTGATAGCAGCTTCTGAGAAGAACCAGAACCAGCTTGGATTTGGAAAGATATTTTCATGCTCCTTCCAAGCCTGGACACTGGATCAGGAGCTCCTGAGCATGCAGAAGCCATGGCGGGTGGGGGTGCCCCTTATTGCAGATAGGCTTTTATCACTTGGATTGATTGGTATATGAACAAAGGGGCTCTTCAGAACCCTCCCAGAACAGAAGGCCTGGCCTGCCCCCTCCTCCTGGCCCCTCCTTTGTCCCCCAGCTGTTGTTTTTGGATTGTTAATTTCCATGCCTGGTTGTGGTTCCAGTTTGAAAAATCACCAAGACTGCCCTTTTTGATTTTGGCTTGTTTTGTTTGAAGCTGACTGGAACTTTTGAAGCCAGTCAGCCTTTGGGGAACTCAGTGGCTCTGCTGTGAAATACAAGGAATATACCAGAGAGAAAACGAGCAGGATTTTATAATGTGTCTTTTCTTTTGCCCATCGTTTCTTCTAAGCAAATGACATCATGTCTTGTCTGATTTTTCTGGGGCAGAGAGAGGGTAAGAGGATGTTATAAAGAGTGCAAAAAGCAAAGAAACCTGCACCCCTCACCCCTGCACTCTTCCTCACCCCCAGGAGAACAAGTCTCTCCAGCACACCCATCCCTCTCCTGCCCCCTTCCCACTCAACCTTTGGCCAGAAAGAGCTACTTGTGGGCTGAGGGCTAGAGGATGCTTTCAAGAGAGGAATGGGAGGTGTTTCCCAGGCTCCTGTTTTCTGTTTTGGGCCATTAACGGTGTTAACTGAATAAACCAACCACCAGGCACAGCTGTTTTATTCCAAATACTTGCTGATCCACACAATTTCTACAGAACTCCACAGTTGTTCTGGGCTCATAAAGGACATTTGAATAGATTGTTCTAATTCTGACTGGCACTGGAGTGTGGGATTCTGACCTCCCCTGAAATGACATTTTTCCAAGGGGAGAGATGGTAAATAGGATGTTTCCCTCCTCTTCCCTCCCCTTTATGGCCGATGCTAGCTGGGTTGAATTGTTCAGAGACCCGTTTCATACTCCATCTTCCTTTCGGAGAGGCTGCAACATGACAACTCAATTACCATATGGCAATATTTAGAAATGATCTGAATAGATGAAAGCAAACAAGCACATAAAGCACACACACACTCATATAATTTCTAGCTAAAAAGCTAATCTATTGAAAATGTAACTCTAAATTGATAACTTCTCATTGCCACCCAGGGCCGACATGAGGTCAGTAGATCATTACACCTTTCTTGGTACTGTTAAAATTTCTCCTAATGCAATTTGGAATAAATATGTGATATTAAAGGTATCATCTTTATAGCATCTCAATCCAGAGCACAGTGAGGGCTTAAAGAGCTCTCAGTTCAGTTGCTCAGTTGTGTCCGACTCTTTGCGACCCCATGAATTGCAGCACACCAGTCCTCCCTGTCTATCACCATCTCCTGGATTTCACTCAGATTCACGTCCATCGAGTCCATGATGCCATCCAGCCATCTCATCCTCTGTTGTCCCCTTCTCCTTCTGGCCCCAATCCCTCCCAGCACCAGAGTCTTCTCCAGTGAGTCAACTCTTTGCATGAGGTGGCCAAAGTACTGGAGTTTCAGCTTCAGCATCAGTCCTTCCAAAGAAATCCCAGGGCTGATCTCCTTCAGAATGGACTGGTTGGATCTCCTTGCAGTCCAAGGGACTCTCAAGAGTCTTCTCCAGCACCACGGTTCCAAAGCATTAATTCTTTGGCACTCATCCTTCTTCATAGTCCAACTCTCACATCCATACATGACCACAGGAAAAACCATAGCCTTGACTAGAC
This sequence comes from Oreotragus oreotragus, assembly GCA_006410675.1. Lineage (NCBI taxonomy): Eukaryota > Metazoa > Chordata > Mammalia > Artiodactyla > Bovidae > Oreotragus > Oreotragus oreotragus. The sequence continues at coordinate 233,103 of SJYX01017677.1, read as the reverse complement.
AGACCTTAGTCGGCAAAGTAATGTCTCTGCTTTTGAATATACTGTCTAGGTTGGTCATAACTTTTCTTCCAAGGAGTAAGCGTCTTTTAATTTCATGGCTGCAGTCACCATCTGCAGTGATTTTGGAGCCCAAAAAAATAAAGTCTGCCACTGTTTCCACTGTTTCTCCATCTATTTCCCATGAAGTGATGGGACTGGATGCCGTGATCTTCGTTTTCTGAATGTTGAGCTTTAAGCCAACTTTTTCGCTCTCCTCTTTCAGTTTCATCAAGAGGCTTTTTAGCTCCTCTTCACTTTCTGCCATAAGGGTGGTGTCATCTGCATATCTGAGGTTAAAAGGGCTCTAGTAGGATGAAAGTTCTTTGCTCAAGTTGTGAAAACCTAACTCCCTTCTGCAGTGATTCTCAATTTTCCTTTTTCCTATTAGGACCGTAAAACCACTAGAATTTGCTTCCTTTCAGAGTGCTGCTTTAGCACATACGGAGGATCTGTGGGTCTTAGATGCAAGCCCTTGTGAGAGGTTAGCCTGGCCCAGTAGCCTGCACTTTCCCACTCTTTTCAGATCATCTAACACTATGTCTGTGTTGCCCTGAATGAAATGTGTGAACCACGATTGTAGTTAGGGTGACCACAAAGTACCTCTGTCTCAGGGCTTTCGATGGGGAGTACCATGGTTATAGACTGGTAGAATTCCTTTGTTTACTCTGAAAGGTTACTTTTGGAAATGGCCCACCAATTTGTGATTTCAGGGTTAAGTATTGAGGCTTAAAAGCTGTTATTCTAAGTACACTGTGTACATTAACATTTCTATCATTTATGGTGATGCCACCTCATCATGGGCTTTCCAGGTGGCACAGATGGTAAAGAATCTGCCTTCAGTGTGGGAGACCCGGGTTTGATCCCTGTGTTGGGAAGATCCCCTGGAGAAAGAAATTTCAACCCACTGCAGTATTCTTGCCTGGAGAATTGAAAGGACAATACAGTCCATGGGCTGTTGAAGAGTCAGACAGGACTGAGCAACTAACACTTTCACTTTCACCTCATCACAAGTAGAGTTCTAGGCCTTCTGAGCTCTTATTAAAAGGAGTAATAACTGTAGTTAGAAAACACTTCAATCTTTGGAAAATTAATCACCACTGTAATGTAATCATTAAAGAGAAATTGAGATTCTTGTTCTACAGTCTGCCCCATCTGCTCTCTGAATAGAATTTTTTTGGGGGGTGAAGAGGGAGGAGGAGCACTATTTGTCCCCTCCTAATGACTGTCACATAATGTGTTGGAACTAACATATGTTATTGGTTCTTGTTCTTGAACTATTTGCTTTTCCTAAACAGAAACAGAATCAAGGTAAAGCTAAAAGAGGTATCTAGGGCACAGAATTTAAGGAGAGATTCTTAGGATCATGCAAGTTCCAGCCCTGCTCCTAAACATGAGAATCCACTTTCCAGGAGCAACCAAGAACATCTCCACTCTGGACCTTGGACAGAGTAAATTCTTTAATTGTCGGCTCTGTCACAAAGCCTTGCTAAGAGAAGAAATATTTATGAAGCTTCTTTCAAAGGATCACCTCTTCCTCTAGATAGGAAGATTCTATTTTGGATCAGGTTATTCTCAGAACAATACACAATTGAACTCTTTTTAGGTTAGCTGCTTTCAGAGTTATAGCTTATTTAATTTTCTTTTAATGGCATTCCCTTAGCTTTTATCTGAAAATAGTATTTTTAAAAAGGCAAATCATACTCATAACTATCTGTTGAAGAAAACTTGCTCAGAATGTTTCCTCTAGAATGTTCAATGCTTCCTAAATTAATTCTTTTACAATTTCATACTAAGAAAATGTTACCTCCCTTGAGGAATAGTTATGATTCATGTTGTGATGGTTAATTTTATGTGTCAACTTGACTGGGCCATGGAGTGCCCTGATACTTGGTTAATCATTGTTCTCGGTGAGTCTGTGAGGGTCTTTCTGGATGAAGTTAACATTTGAGTTGGTTGACAGTAAAGCAGATTGTCCTCCCCTGGGTGGGTGGGGTCTCATTCAGTCTCTTGAAGTCTTAATAGAACAAAGGGCTGAGCAAGAGAGAATTCACTCTCTGCCTGATGGTATTTGAGCTGGGGTATCAGTCTCTCCTGCCTTTGTACTCAGACTGCAACTTACACCGTTGGCTTTCCTGGTTCTCACGCTGTTGGACTGTAGGTTGTGGGACCTCTCAGTCTTCACAATCACATGACCTAATTCCTTTTAATAAATCTCTTTTTCTCTATATGTCTTAGTGCTTCTGTTTCTTTGGGGAAACCTGAATAATGCACATCTTTTCTGAAAATTAAGCTTATGTACTTGTCTACATCCTCTTTTTGCTTTGATTTTCAGGTTTCTCAGCTTCCAGTTNGGTTAGCCTGGCCCAGTAGCCTGCACTTTCCCACTCTTTTCAGATCATCTAACACTATGTCTGTGTTGCCCTGAATGAAATGTGTGAACCACGATTGTAGTTAGGGTGACCACAAAGTACCTCTGTCTCAGGGCTTTCGATGGGGAGTACCATGGTTATAGACTGGTAGAATTCCTTTGTTTACTCTGAAAGGTTACTTTTGGAAATGGCCCACCAATTTGTGATTTCAGGGTTAAGTATTGAGGCTTAAAAGCTGTTATTCTAAGTACACTGTGTACATTAACATTTCTATCATTTATGGTGATGCCACCTCATCATGGGCTTTCCAGGTGGCACAGATGGTAAAGAATCTGCCTTCAGTGTGGGAGACCCGGGTTTGATCCCTGTGTTGGGAAGATCCCCTGGAGAAAGAAATTTCAACCCACTGCAGTATTCTTGCCTGGAGAATTGAAAGGACAATACAGTCCATGGGCTGTTGAAGAGTCAGACAGGACTGAGCAACTAACACTTTCACTTTCACTTCATCACAAGTAGAGTTCTAGGCCTTCTGAGCTCTTATTAAAAGGAGTAATAACTGTAGTTAGAAAACACTTCAATCTTTGGAAAATTAATCACCACTGTAATGTAATCATTAAAGAGAAATTGAGATTCTTGTTCTACAGTCTGCCCCATCTGCTCTCTGAATAGAATTTTTTTGGGGGGTGAAGAGGGAGGAGGAGCACTATTTGTCCCCTCCTAATGACTGTCACATAATGTGTTGGAACTAACATATGTTATTGGTTCTTGTTCTTGAACTATTTGCTTTTCCTAAACAGAAACAGAATCAAGGTAAAGCTAAAAGAGGTATCTAGGGCACAGAATTTAAGGAGAGATTCTTAGGATCATGCAAGTTCCAGCCCTGCTCCTAAACATGAGAATCCACTTTCCAGGAGCAACCAAGAACATCTCCACTCTGGACCTTGGACAGAGTAAATTCTTTAATTGTCGGCTCTGTCACAAAGCCTTGCTAAGAGAAGAAATATTTATGAAGCTTCTTTCAAAGGATCACCTCTTCCTCTAGATAGGAAGATTCTATTTTGGATCAGGTTATTCTCAGAACAATACACAATTGAACTCTTTTTAGGTTAGCTGCTTTCAGAGTTATAGCTTATTTAATTTTCTTTTAATGGCATTCCCTTAGCTTTTATCTGAAAATAGTATTTTTAAAAAGGCAAATCATACTCATAACTATCTGTTGAAGAAAACTTGCTCAGAATGTTTCCTCTAGAATGTTCAATGCTTCCTAAATTAATTCTTTTACAATTTCATACTAAGAAAATGTTACCTCCCTTGAGGAATAGTTATGATTCATGTTGTGATGGTTAATTTTATGTGTCAACTTGACTGGGCCATGGAGTGCCCTGATACTTGGTTAATCATTGTTCTCGGTGAGTCTGTGAGGGTCTTTCTGGATGAAGTTAACATTTGAGTTGGTTGACAGTAAAGCAGATTGTCCTCCCCTGGGTGGGTGGGGTCTCATTCAGTCTCTTGAAGTCTTAATAGAACAAAGGGCTGAGCAAGAGAGAATTCACTCTCTGCCTGATGGTATTTGAGCTGGGGTATCAGTCTCTCCTGCCTTTGTACTCAGACTGCAACTTACACCGTTGGCTTTCCTGGTTCTCACGCTGTTGGACTGTAGGTTGTGGGACCTCTCAGTCTTCACAATCACATGACCTAATTCCTTTTAATAAATCTCTTTTTCTCTATATGTCTTAGTGCTTCTGTTTCTTTGGGGAAACCTGAATAATGCACATCTTTTCTGAAAATTAAGCTTATGTACTTGTCTACATCCTCTTTTTGCTTTGATTTTCAGGTTTCTCAGCTTCCAGTTTGAAGCATATCTCTAACATGTATGTTAACTATTACAATTTGCCTTACCCTTTTTGGGCCTGCAATGCAGGAGACCCTGGTTTGATTCCTGGGTCAGGAAGATCCCCTGGAGAAGGGACAGGCTATCTACTCCAATATTCATGGGCTTCCCTGGTGGCTTAGACAGTAAAGAATCTGCCTGAAGTGTGGGACACCTGGGTTTGATTCCTGGGTTGGGAAGATTCCCCTGGAGGAGGGCATGGCAACCCACTCCTGTATTCTTTCTTGGTGAATTCCCATGGACAGAGGAGCCTGGCGAGCTACAGTCCATGGGGTCACAAAAAGCTGGACATGAATGAGCAACTAAGCACAGCACACATACATAATGAACATACCATAAACTGCATGGCTTATAGACAACAAATATTTATTTCTTATAGTTCTGGAGGTCTGGGAAGTTCAATACTAAGGTACCAGCAGTTTCAGCATCTAAAATTCAGGTTCAGTGTCCAAAATTCAGAAGCTGTCTTTTCATTGTAACCTCCCATGGCAGAAGGACAAGAGAGCTCTCTGGAGCCTCTTTGATAAGGGTACTTATCTCTTTCACGAGGGCTCTACCGTCATGACCTAATCACCCCCAAAGGGCCCCATCTCCTAATATCATCACTTTGAGTGTTAGGGTTTCAGTGTAATTTTGAGGGGGACACAAGCATTCAGTCATTGTAGTCTGCCGTTTTGTCTTCATCTTGGAATTGACTTTCTACTTTTATCCATAATGAAGTCGCTCAGTCGTGTCTGACTCTTTGCGACCCCATGGACGGTAGCCTACCAGGCTCCGCCATCCATGGGATTTTCCAGGCAAGAATACTGGAATGGACTGCCCTTTCCTTCTCCAGGGGATCTTCCCAACCCAGGGATCGAACCTGGGTCTCCTGCATTGTAGACAGAAGCTTTATTGTCTGAGCCACCAGGGAAGCCCATATCCATACTTTTCCCTATACTTTTGTCTAGTGTGTATCTTTAAATAAAAATATTTAACGTTTATTGAATGATTGCCAGTTGACCAGTATAGTCTAAGCACTTGCTGAAGATTACTCCATTTAACCCTTAAAACAACCCTACCAGTTTATTGTCCCTATTGTATATGAGAAGAAATTGAAGCCTGGAGTAATTCAGTAATTTGTCTGAGGTCAAGTAATGATAGAGCCAGTTTGAATTCAGACAACTTTATTCTGAAATCAGTATTTTTATTCAGTATCTATGTGACATTTATTTGAATGTATTAATATAAACATTTTTTCCCCTATGTCTTTATAGAAACCATTTCAAATAGTTTTAGTGAGAGATGCATATATATATTTAATTTAATTTTCTTCTGTTTCCAATTTATATTAAGATTTGAATTATAAGGCTATTTAATTCCTTAATATCTCTCTGCTATATGCTTTTCTAGTTGAACTTTTTATCTTGAACAAATTCAAGCTTACATTTACAGAGGAGTTTGCAAGAACAATACAATGAATCCTTGGATACTTTTCACATAGATTCTTCAATTGTTTAGATTTTTGAAATATGTTTTTGCTTTAGTGCTTTTATTTATGTCTATCTTTATTACTATTTTTCTTATAATTTTCTGAACTGTTTGAAATTAAATTATAGCCATCTTGACCTTTTACCACTGACTATATCAACACAGATATTTGAAGAACAAAGATATGTTCTTATATGATTATCAAGCACAGGGAATTTAAAATTGATAATTATTCAGATTTCACCAGTTATCCTGAATATATTTTATAGTATTTGTTTCTCTCTTTCTTCCTTTTTTTCCCATCTGTTCTGTCTACAGTTTTTCCTATTTCCTTCTTTTTTCCCTTTCCAACTTCCTTCATTCTCCTCCCTCCCCCTTTCTCCCACTCTCTCTCTATCTCTGTCTGTCTCTTTACTATCCAGGATCTAGTCTAGGACTGTACATTTAGTTGGCGTGCCTTGCTATGTGCTTTGAACATTCTGAGTTTTAAGTTTGTCACTCAGTCATGTCTGACTCTTTGTGAACCCATGGACTGTAGCCTGCCAGGCTCCTCTGTCCATGGGATCCTCTAGGCAAGAATACTAGAATGGGTTGCCATTTCCTCCTCTAGGGGATCTTCCCAACCCAGGAATCAAACACAGGTCTCCTGCATTGCAGGCAAATTCTTTACCCTCTGAGTCACCAAGGAAGCCCTCAAATATTTACTTTCTCTCCCCGCCAAGCCAGTTATCCTCCAATCTTTCCTTCATAGGAAAGATCTACTTTTCCTACCTGTTTCTTAAAGGAGCTGCGTTCTGTTCCTTGCAGACGTTTAGAAACCGTCAGAGACAACATGCATCAAAAATTCAAACTCAGTCTTTTTCTTTACTTTTGCACTGGAAAACTTTCTAACCTCTATTATAGATCAAATTTGATTACTTTTCCCCAAAAAGCTATGTAAGATCAACAAAGCCAAAACCAGAGGAGTACAATTTGAAGACCAAGTATGCTACCGAGTAGGAGTGTTTCAGGATACATGATTCTGCGAGTGAATACATGTAACCCTTCTTAATAAAAGGAAGCATCAAATCAGCACATCTTGATATCAAATATAATTGTATTTGAGACAACATTATCTTCTAATTTTGAAGCAGTTAGGACAGAAGCAAAAAAGATTATTAAAGTGAAAAACAAGGCCATTGCAGTAAACTAGAACACATACTCAAAGCTCATTCAAGCATTGTTTATGTTTAAACTCTTGAATTATGATGGGCACAATGCAAGGAATAGACAAGCAATTTTCCATCGACCTCCCTCATAAGGAACAGCACTTTCAATTCATATAAAATTATTTGATGCCAGAATTATATTTTCTATTGCTTTACAATGCAATTTAGGTAGTTTTATTTTTTTAAATTCATTTCCATTAGTTGGTTGAATATTTTAACACTCTAATTTTAAGGCTCTATTCTCTCCACCCCCAATCTTCATGTCAAATATTTAATGATCTATAAATATTTAGAAAGTTCTAACGTGGCATACTATTAAAAGCAAACCTATAAGGAAGTCTGGTAATATTTGAATAATCTCTCTTATCTCTTTATAAATTTGGATATATAAATATCTAATTTTCTTAAATGGAGTTTTGGCCTCACCCATCATTTTATTACATTTTTCCACCCCTTTTACAAACTGGTAGGGAGTACAACCCACTCCAGTGTTCTTGTCTGGAGAATCCCAGGGACCAGGGAGCCTGGTGGGCTGCCATCTATGGGGTCGCACAGAGTCGGACATGACTGAAGCGACTTAGCAGCAGCAGCAGCAGCAGCAGGGAGTACAAATTCTGTTACTCACTGGATAGTTTATTGGACAGGAAGTGTTGACTGAGTACTGGCAGATTAATAGGAAGAGAAAGTCTTTTGTAAAAACAGTATCAGGAAATTTTATATAGTAATGAATAATACTTAGACCCACTCCACCCAGTTGAGTGCTCCTGAGTTGTCATATTTGTCTTCCAGTTAAGGTTAGTGGAGTACATCATGAGAAACACTGGGGTGGATGAAGCACAAGCTGGGATCAAGATTCCTGGGAGAAATATCAATAAGCTCAGATATGCAGATGACACCACCCTTATGGCAGAAAGTGAAGAAGAACTAAAGAGCCTCTTGATGAAAGTGAAAGAGGAGAGTGGAAAAGTTGACTTAAAGCTCAATATTCAGAAAACAAAGATCGTGGCATCTGGTCCCATCATGGCAAATAGATGGAGAAGCATTGGCAACAGTAGCAGACTTTATTTTGGGGGGGCTCCAAAATCACTGCAGACGGTGACTGCAGCCATGAAATTAAAAGATGCTTGCTCCTTGGAAGAAAAGTTATGACCAACTTAGACAGCATGTTAAAAAGCAGAGAACATTACTTTGCCAACAAAGGTCCGTCTAGACAAAGGTAGACAAAGCTATGGCTTTCCCAGTGGTCATGTATGGATGTGAAAGTTGGACTATAAAGAAAGCTGAACACTGAAGAATTGATGCTTTTGAACTGTGGTGTTGGAGAAGACTCTTGAGAGTCCCTTGGACTGCAAGGAGATCCATCCAGTTCATTCTAGAGGAGATCAGCCGAGGGTGTTCTTTGGAAGGAATGACGCTAAAGCTGAAACTCCAATACTTTGGCCACCTCATATGAAGAACTGACTCCTTGGAAAAGACCCTGATGCTGGGAAAGACTGAAGGTGTGAGGAGGAGCGACAACAGAGGGCGAGATGGTTGGATGGCATCACTGACTCAATGAACATGAGTTTGAGTAAACTGCAGGAATTGGTGATGGACAGGAAGGCCTGGTGTGCTGCAGTCTCTGGGGTTGCAAAGAGTCAGACACAACTGAGTTACTGAACTGAACTCAGGTTAGAGCATTTGTGTTCCTGTGGAGGCAGTGGGGTCCACAGGAAAGAGTGACCATCTGGGAATCAGGAGGCACTGGCTTCTGCTTGGCCTTCATCACTGAAACACTGTATGACCGTGAATCTGGAGTTTCACCTCTCTGGAATCCAATCCTCACCTTCAGTGTGGTGAACTAGATGATCTCTCTTTTTCTTTCCAGCAGTGTACACAATACTAAGAGATCTAGACATCTGATGGAAGCATAGAACTGTTTATTGACATGTTTTGATTGGTATTTATGGTTGCTCAGACAGTAAAGAATCTGCCTGCAATGCAGGAGACCCAGGTTTGATCCCTGGGTTGTGAAGATTCCCCTGGAGAAAGGAATGACTACCCACTCCAATATTCTTGCCTGGAGAATCCCGATAGACAGAAGAGCCTGGTGGGCTATAGACTGTGGTGTCACAAAGAGTCAGACATGACTGAGCAACTAACACTTATGCTCAAGCAATACCTTTCTATTTAATGTTGATTTATCTTTATTTTTCCAATGGTTTGCCAGTGCTTTCCTGGATATGAATCCAGGAAAGTATCTTAGTTTACAGATAGAAGAAAATAGTTGAGCATAATGTGGATATATTGAATTTAGGTTAAACAGACTCTTAAGAGTCCCTTGGACTGCAAGGAGATCCAACCAGTCCATCCTAAAGGAGATCAGTCTTGGGTGTTCATTGGAAGGACTGATGCTGAAGCTGAAACTCCAATACTTTGGCCACCTGATGTGAAGAGCTGACTCCTTGAAAAAGACCCTGATGCTGGGAAAGATTGAGGGCAGGAGGAGAAGGGGACAACAGAGGATGAGATGTTTGGATGGCATCAGTGACTCAATGACATGGGTTTGGGTGGACTCCAGGATTTGGTGATGGACAGGGAGGCCTGGTATGCTGCAGTTCATGGGGTCACAGAGTCAGACATGATTGAGTGACTAAACTGAACTTTTCATTAAAATTTTAAATGAAAAAAAGAAGTTAAAGGGATACCTTTATTCAGAATGCCTTTCTGTAGGAATATATTTTTTAGATTGGGTCTCAGCTTTTTGACCTTCTAAATGAGGAGCTGATGCCTATTCTGGAATAGCACATGGGGTTATCTGAAGTACTGACTCTAAGGCTCAGCAGGGAAAAGCACTTGCCATGGTTAAGAACCAATGTCTAGCAAAGGTAAGAGAAGCACTCAATGCCTTCCATTTCATGGACTTGGACAGAACGCCATTAAGAGTCTTTCCTAAGTATAGTCTTCTTCCACAGTTAGCTGTCCATTAAATAATCCAGTTGCCTAATCCACAATCTGGAGTTCATTCTTGCTGCCTTCCCGTCCCTCATCTCCCCACTAGCAAAATTCATCACCGGAATCTTTCTGTTTACCTCCTAAGTAATTCATTACCACTGTCCTCATCTGAAGCACCAGCATCTCTCATCTGAACCACTGCCTCCCTCTGCTAATGGGCTTCACAACAGGTGGTCTAAGCATGTGCTTAGAGTACCAGCAAGATGGGAATACATTTCCTCCCCCTGCCACATAAACACACAAAACGGACTAAAAAGGGGGGAAAAGCTATTTTAATAGAAGCACCCATGCTCATCCGGGTCATTTAAAGTTGAAAAATTGCTATATAATGTTATATGATTGCTTCTGTTTTGCATTATAGAACCGTATTCTTGTATGTGTGTGTGTGTGTGTTGAGGGGGTCGGTTGGGCAACATAACTTTGTTTTACAAAATAGTGTCTTTAAAATTCTGATTCTTGCCCTGCCTCTAATCTATATTGTAGCAGAATAATCTCCTTTCTCTCTCTCTCTTTTTTTCCTTTGAGAACACAGTAAAATCTCACTAATCCAGACTGCATTAACCATCATGATTTATGAACTGAGAATAAATTCACATTGGTATTATCTATTTTTATGAAAAAAAGATATACTTAGAAATTAAGCATATAAACCAGAATAATCTTTTAAAAGCAAATTTTGATCTTGTTATTTCCTGCTTCTCCCTCCCCTTAGGCTAAATCCTAAACTCCTTATTATGGCCATGTATACTCTGGGTCCCTGCCTGCTTCCTCTTAGCTCACATCTCACCACATTTTCCCTTTCTCTTTTGGGTCCAGTCATGTTGTATGTGTTGGTCACTCAGTTGTGTCCAGCTCTGCGACCCCATGGACTGTAGCCTTCCAGGCTCCTCTGTCCATGGAATTCTCCAGGCAAGAGTGCTGGGTTGCCATGCCCTTCTGCAGGGGATCTTCTCGACCCAGGAATCAAACCTGGGTCTCCTTCATTGCAGGCTGGTCTATGTCAGTTCCCCAAAGGTTCTGTGTAGTAATTTATCACTCTCCCTGCAAAGCTATTCTGCTTCTTTCCCTTTAGTATTTAATACTGTGACTCATACTTTGATCTCAGCTCAAACATCTCTTACTTGAGGACTCTCAGCCATCCAGATGAGGTCAGAAGCTGCCATATTCTTGCTTTATATCACAGAATTTTGTTTTTACTGTTTTTATGAAATTTATTATTTCTTTAAATGAAGGTTAATTGCTTTACAGACTTGTGTTGGTTTCTGCCAGACATCAACGTGAATCAGCCATAGGTATACATGGTATTTGACTTGTATCTCTCTCTTTGTTCACCATTGTTCCAGGGGGACCAGGTTAACACCAGGCTCAATAAACCCTGGTGGAGGAGATGGATGCTTCTTTAATTCCATGCAATCTAGGATTCCTCAGGAAAGTAGTAGAGGAGATGCAATCAAAAGAAGTTAAAGCCTTATTCTCAGTAGTCTTTGATCATAGTGTAAATTCAACACCAACAGTTAGTTGTTGATAAATATCCCAAGTTTTTAGAAGTTCTTAGTTATAATAATTGCCTCATTCATTTCTCACAACTTTTTCAAACTTTTTGTGGCCAAACAGAACTCTTAAAGTCTTCCTCCTGTCCCTCATTGAATAATATAAACATATTACTCTCCCAGCAATCTGTCTTAATGACTCAAATCCTTGAGGTCTGCCTTAGCTCCATTCCTTTTTCTCTCAACCAAATCCATCTAACAGAAAAGATTATTGGCTCTACAAAATATATCTGGAGTCTGACTCTTCTCACCTTCTCTGCTATCATCCCATTTCCAGTCATAAATATCTTTCACCTGTACAACTTTAATATGTTTCTTATTGTTGTCCCTGGTTCCAGTCCTGGCTTGATCTTATCATCTTAGAATGGTGAAAGTTATTTTTTAATGAAACATATTAGAACATATCATGCCCTTATTCACACTTTCCTTTGTTTTTTTTGACTTGATTTTACCCTTTATATGAAATGCTCTTATTTATCATTGCTTCTTGCCTACAACTTTGCTCTCATCTTTTACCACTCCACTCCCCTCTCTTGATAATTCCCAGTCACATAATGGCCTCTTTGTAATTCTTCAACCACAAAATACTGAGTCTCACTTGAGTACATTCATGCTTGCTGTCCACTTTGCCTGGTATTCTATTCCCTATCTCATAGCATATGTTTCTCCTCAATATTCACCCCCAAAAGATGTCCTTTTCATAATAAGGGAGTGGAATGCAAAAGTAGAAAGTCAAGAAACACCTAGTGTAGCAGGCAAATTTGGCCTTGGAGTACAGAATGAAGCAGGGCAAAGGCCAATAGAGTTTTACCAAGAGAACTCAATGATCATAGCAAACACCCTCTTCCAACAACACAAGAGAAGACTCTACACATGGATGTCACCAGATGGCCAACACTGAAATCAGATTGATTATATTCTTTGCAGCCAAAGATAGAAAAGCTGTATACAGTCAGCAAAAACAGGACCAGGAGCTGACTGTGGCTCAGATCATGAACTCCTTAATGCCAAATTCAGACATATTGAAGAAAGTAGGGAAAACCACCAGACCATTCAGGTATGACCTAAATCAAATCCCTTATGATTATACAGGGGAAATGAGAAAGATTTAAGGGACTAGATCTGATAGAGTGCCTGATGAAATATGGATGGAAGTTCATGACATTGTACAGGAGACAGGGAGCAAGACCATTTCCAAGAAAAAAGGAATGTAAAAAAGCAAAATGGCTGTCTGAGGAGGCCTTACAAATAGCTGTGAAAAGAAGAGAAGCTAAAAGCAAAGGAGAAAAGGAAAGATATACACATTTGAATGCAGAGTTCCAAAGAATAGCAAGGAGACATAAGAAAGTCTTCCTCAGTGATCAGTGCAAAGAAATAGAGGAAAATAATAGAATGGGGAAGACTCGAGATCTCTTCAAGAAAATTAGAGATAGCAAGGGAACATTTCATGCAAAGATGGGCTCAATAAAGGACAGAAATGGTAGGGACCTAACAGAAGCAGAAGATATCAAGAAGAGGTGGCAAGAATACACAGAGGAACTGTACAAAAGCGGTCTTCACGATCCAGATGATCATGATGGTGTGACCACCCACCTAGAGCCAGACATCCTGGAATGTGAAGTCAAGGGGGCCTTAGGAAACATCACTATGAACAAAGCTAGTGGAGGGGATGGAATTCCGGTTGACCTATTTCAAATCCTAAAAGATGCTTCTGTGAACGTCCTGCACTATATGCCAGCAAATTTGGAAAACTCAGCAGTGGCCACAGGACTGGAAAATGTCCGTTTTCATTCCAATCCCAAAGAAAGGCAATGCCACAGAATGCTCAAACTACCGCACAGTTACACTCATCTCACATGCTAGCAAAGTAATGCTCAAAATTCTCCAAGCCAGGCTTCAGCAATACGTGAACAACTTCCAGATGTTCAAGCTGAATTAGAAAAGGCAGAGGAACCAGAGATCAAATTGCCAACATCCACTAGATCATTGAAAAAGCAAGAGAGTTCCAGAAAAACATCTATTTATGCTTTATTGAAGATGCCAAAGCCTTTGACTGTGTGGATCACAATGAACTGTGGAGAATTCTGAAAGAGATGGGAATACCAGACCACCTGACCTGCCTCTTGAGAAATCTGTATGCAAGTCAAAAAGCAACAGTTAGAACTGTACATGGAGCAACAGACTGGTTCCAAATAGGAAAAGGAGTACATCAAGGCTGTATATTGTCACCCTGCTTATTTAACTTTTATGCATAGTATGTCATGAGCAACGCTGGGCTTGATGAAGCACAAGCTGGAATCAAGCTTTCTGGGAGAAATATCAATAAGCTCAGGTTAGCAGATGACTCCACCCTTATGGCAGAAAGAGAAAAAGAACTAAAGAGCCTCTTGATGAAAGTGAAAGAGGAAAGTGAAAAAGTTGGCTTAAATCTCAACATTCAGAAAACTAAGATCATGGCATCCGGTCCCATCAGTTCATGGGAAATAGATGGGGAAACAGTGGAAACAGTGGCAGACTTTATTTTTTGGTGCTCCTAAATCACTGCAGATGGTAACTTTAGCCATGAAATTAAAAGATACTTACTCCTTGGAAGGAAAGTTATGACCTAGACAGCATATTAAAAAGCAGAGACATTACTTTGCCAACTAAGGTCCGTCTAGTCAAGTCTATGATTTTTCCAGTAGTCATATATGGATGTGAGAGTTGAACTGTAAAGAAAGCTGAGCACTGAAAAGTTGATGCTTTTGAACTGTGGTGATGGAGAAGACACTTGAGAGTCCCTTGGACTGCAAGGATATCCAATCAGTTCATCCTAAAGGAGATCAGTCCTGGGTGTTCATTGGAAGGACTGATGTTGAAGCTGAAACTCCAATACTTTGGCCACCTGATGCGAAGAGCTGACTCCTTGAAAAAAACCCTGATGCTGGTCAAGATTGAGGGCAGCTGGAGAAGGGGATGACAGAGGATGAGACTGTTGGATGGCATTACTGACTCAATGGAAATGAGTTTGGGTTAACTCCGGGGGTTGGTGATGGACAGGGAGGCCCTGCATGCTGCAGTCCATGGGCTTGCAAAGAGTTGGACACGAGTGAGTGACTGAACTGAAAATTATTTTATCAATTTATAATATTTTTATTATTATTTTTTACTGTTTTCTGCACTGACATATGATGTTCAGAGAGAAAAACTCTTAGTTGCCTTGTTTCCTTTTTTTTTTTTTTTTGCTCTTAGAACAATGCCTGTAATGTGGTAGTTATGAAAAATATATTGAATGAATGAATGAATGGAGATTCACTTCAGATTAGATTGGTGCTGGGCAAAGACTGAAAAATAACAAAAGTGTTATTTTGGTTTTTTTTGAAAACCATTTAAAATCACCTTCATCCTTGATTACTTTTAAACTTTCCCTGTTCCAGGCCTCTATACTATACAGAGGTTTGCTCACAGCTTTAGCTTGGAGCATAATCAGTCAAGTGATTGTTTTTGAGGAGTGAAATTTCACAATGGATTGCATAATTTACATGATTATAACCTTTAGTGTTTGACTTTTTCTCAGAAGAGAGTTTTGTTAAAATAGGTAACTACACCTTGGCTTTCTTGGCACCGGTCCATCCGCTGATTACTTAGAACTCGTTGTTTTGTCTTTTTTTTTTTTTTTTTTTTACGTCTTCTGAGTTTCATTCTCAATGACTCTAATCTAAAATTCACATTTTTTGCTGTTTTATTGAAGGGCACAAGAAACCCTCATATTCATCGAGCATTGGATTCCTAGTCACTGACAGGTTATTGGAATGACTGTATTGTTGTTTCCACCAGGACCATCTTTTGACCTTTATGACTGCTGGTCCTCGGTGGCACCCATTAGATGGTAAGGCAAAATGCTGGCCGATGGATTTTGCTCTTAATTTGTGAAGGAGTCATGGGAAAATTGTAAAATGAGTGTGTAAAAGTCAAGGGCTGGTGAAATGTAAGTACTTTTTTTAAAAAGATACATGAGAAAAGAAAACCATCAATATGTAATACATAATGCTAAGTCACTTCTGTCATGTCCGACTCTGTGTGACCCCATAGATGGCAGCCCACCAGGCTCCCTGGTCCCTGGGATTCTCCAGACAAGAACACTGGAGTGGGTTGCCATTTCCTTCTCCAATGCATGAAAGTGAAAAGTGAAAGGGAAGTCGCTCAGTCGTGTCTGACCCTTAGCATGGACTGCAGCCTACCAGGCTCCTCCATCCATGGGATTTTCCAGGCAAGAGTACTGGAGTGGAGTGCCACTGCCTTCTCTGGTAATACATAATAGTCACTTGCATTTCCTCAAAATAATCAATGCAAAACTCAAAAAACCATTGCATGTATGGTAATTAAGCAATAGAAGTAGATTTTATCACTTGCCTACTGTGCTCTGGACTTTATTTAGGTTAAATTTTTTAGTGAATATCTTGGTTATTTTATCATATGCTTCTTTGTTATTGAAGCAAAAAATCTAGATCAATGAGAGTTTCATTTAGTTGTATTAAGATAAAATGAGAATTACTTTATCAGAGTAGCAAATACCTATGGTAATATAGGTATTACCATATACCAAATCGATTTTATCGTACATAACTGCTTATAATAAACATCAACCATCCTTCTTTCTATTTCCAGCCAGATTCCACAAGGAAAACTTAAAAAAACTTTTTAAACCCATTATTTAAATACAGAAATATGAAATTATTTTGAGTTAAATAGATATGATTTTCTAGGAAGATTAATATGCAAAGATAACGTGATGTTGGCATGATTCTGTATACTTGTTTCAAACTACAATGGGTACCTAGGAATAAAATCATAGACATCTGTTAAAAATTCTCTTTAAATTGTGTGCAAGATGCTTAAGCTTTTGGAAGTCTTTTCTTGTAAGTAATTCAACTGGTAAAGAAGGGGTAGGGAAGAGGGAGAAAGAAGGAGAATGAGTGACAGGAAAGTCGAAGAACAGCAAGTGATGGAGAAATGGACAGAGAAGACCTTGGTGTTGCTCTTCAGACTTCACTGTCTAGGACCTCTGGTCAGTCTATTCCTTACTAAGACCCTCAGTTCAGTTCAGTCGCTCGTCGTGTCCAACTCTTTGTGACCCCATGAATCGCAGCACACCAGGCCTCCCTGTTCATCACCAACTCCAGGAGTTCACTCAGACTCACGTCCATCGAGTCCGTGATGCCATCCAGCCATCTCATCCTCGGTTGTCCCCTTCTCCTCCTGCCCCCAATCCCTCCCAGCATCAGAGTCTTTTCCAATGAGTCAACTCTTCGCATGAGGTGGCCAAAGTACTGGAGTTTCAGCTTTAGCATCATTCCTTCCAAAGAAATCCCAGGGTTGATCTNTCCAACTCTTTGCGACCCCATGAATCGCAGCACCCCAGGCCTCCCTATCCATCGCCATCTCCCGGAGTTCACTCAGACTCACGTCCATCGAGTCCGTGATGCCATCCAGCCATCTCATCCTCTGTCGTCCCCTTCTCCTCCTGCCCCCAATCCCTCCCAGCATCAGAGTCTTTTCCAATGAGTCAACTCTTCACATGAGGTGGCCAAAGTACTGGAGTTTCAGCTTTAGCATCATTCCTTCCAAAGAAATCCCAGGGTTGATCTCCTTCAGAATGGACTGATTGGATCTCCTTGCAGTCCAAGGGACTCTCAAGAGTCTTCTCCAACACCACAGTTCAAAAGCATCAATTCTTCTGCACTCAGCCTTCTTCACAGTCCAACTCTCACATCCATACGTGACCACTGGAAAAACCATAGCCTTGACTAGACGGACCTTTGTTGGCAAAGTAATGTCTCTGCTTTTGAATATGCTATCTAGGTTGGTCATAACTTTTCTTCTAAAGGCCACCAAAATCTGAGTTGGGGTAGGGAGGACAACTTGAATCTGAAAGACTATCAAATTTTACAACTTAGTCCCTTGCTTTGAGAAGAAATTCATCAGAAGAGTCTCTGATGATTATCTGGTTTACTGATGAGATCATGGGATAGTAGTCATTGCATGGCCTGGATAACTTGAATTTCTGCCTTTCTTACTAGCTATGGTTGCCCTGTGACTTCAGTTTTTTCCATTCACCACCTGTGGGCCAGCATATATTAGATAGATAGCATAGTCGTGATTTGTGGATAAAATCACATTTGTGAATATGCAAAACTACCTATGAAGGCTTCTTATAAACTTTCTGGGAAAGAATGTTGGTGGAATGCCTAGAGGACAGCCTCCATTTCTTTCAAATCCCTAAACACGCATTTTCTACAATCCATAGCTTGAGCAATGTCTATAGCATAGGAAAGGAATAGGCCCACATCTTCCCAGGTCTTACTTAAATAAGACTTGGTTTCTACTAGCCTAATATATGTACAGCTTATATTCAAGCTGTAGAATGAAGGTAATTAATTAGAAATGGCATTCCCATCAATTCTGCAGTGATCATTTTCACACTAAGAAATCCTCTTGCTCCAGACTCTTGAGAACCTGTTAGAACTCTCCTTCCACACAATCTCATATGTGCACTCCAGGATTCCCCCATGAATTTCTCATATCCAGCCGCACTGACTAAACCTAAGATAGTTAATTTCTTAGTGCTTACCTGCCCAGGTTCTGTGTCTTTGTCTTGAGAACCTCTCTCGATATCTTGATATTGGGATATTTTGGCATCTTCTCTTAGCTGGAACTTCTTTCTTATCTTCTTTTTGTTTTTTAAATTGAAGTATAGCTGATTTACAGTATTGTCTTTTTTAAAATTTTATTTAAATTTTATTTTACTTTACAATACTGTATTGGTTTTGCCATACATTGACATGAATCTGACCATGAAGTGATGGGACTGGATGCCATGATCTTCGTTTTCTGAATGTTGAGCTTTAAGCCAACTTTAACTTCCATTGTTAACTGGTATGATTGTGGAGCTTCAGTTACCAATAGCATTGTATATGATCTGAAGAATTCTCTAATATCACTTTCATAAACTTCATGAAATCTTGTACCTATTGGAGAATCTGTAGTTAAATTCTTTTTGATTCATTTGATTCGGATTTGTTTGGTTGATACTTTTGGATGTTTAACATAACCTCAAAGTTCAAACCAATGAAGTTGTCAACTGAAGGGCCACTGAATGAGCTAAGGTGGGGAAAATAAGCACTAGAGTTTTGTATGGGAAAATATTTAAGTAGAGGCTTGTTTTATAAATGATAAAATTCGCTAGAGAATATTTTAGTGTTGTGTGACTTTTGCTTCCATATGCCAGCACAGATTTATGTAACAAATATTCAAAAACAAGGCCCTGCAAGAAACACCCCCCACCTCTCTTAATATTTTATCTCATATCTTGATTCCTGCCCCTATCCCCATGCCCATTCTGCTCCAAGTACCCTGACCTTCACACAGTTTCTTGATCAAGTCAACCTTTTTCACGATGCAAGAAAATCTACTCTTTATCTAACTTAATAAGTGGGCCAAAAATCTAGATTTGCTCTTAAGTGCAATGGGTATCAGTAGACAAGTTTTTAATCACGAAAATGACATCCTTTGATTTAAACTTTCAAGGAGTCTTTCTGACTCTGAATGGAGAATAGATTATTCAGAGATAAGAATGGTAATAGGGAGACTAATTAGGAGGCTGTTTCAGCAGTCCAGATGATGGCGTGTTTCAGATTGAGAAAATGAGACTTGGTCAGATTTGAGAAATATTCTAAGATAAAATTAACAAGATTTGCTTATAGAATGTGGTGTGAGAGGAAGGAAAGAGTCACAAATGACTCCAGAACTTCTGTCTCTGGTAATGCATGTATGGTAGGGTCATTAAGATGGGAAAACAGTGTAGGACCAGGTTTGAGAAAAAGCAATCATGAGTTCCATACTGGCAATATTAAGTCTGCCTACGAGATCCTATGTAAAGTTTCAAGCAGGCTTTTGGGTATCAGTTTCTAGAGTTAGTGGCAGGAACTAGGCTGGAGTTATAAATTTGGAAATTGTCAGCATATACATGATACTGTTTGTAATGTTAAGGGGATCACGTAGAAAATGGTATAGATAGAAGTGAGAGTGAAACCTTGTGACTCTTACGTGGGACAGAGCAAGAGAAACTAGTAGAGTCTGAGAAAAAGAAAAACCCGTGTATGGTATTTCTGCCCAGGAAAGCCCATTGGAGAATCAGTACCCAAGAGCTTTATTGTAGTCCGGTCATATAGGCACCCTCTGCTTACAAAATTTCAGATTCCCAGAAGGAAAGCAGGTGTTCAGCATAAACCACATCATTTATAAAGTGCAGGCACAATGAACCATAATGATATCACTCAGGGAACAGTAGGAGCACTCCTCAAAATGAAGTTCCCAATTGCTAGCCAGCGGCCAGCCTAGCAAGTCTCTCCAAAAGCTGGCAGCCCCAGGTCTGCTATGCTAACTTTTTTGTACAGACTGGCATCACAGAAGATAGAATGTTTCTAGGGAGAGAGATGCTGCTGAAGACACCAAGAAGATAAGGACCAAAGTGGCCAGTGGAGCTGGCAATGTCGAGGTCATTTTTGACCTTGACACACACAATTTCAGAGATATAGTAGAACAGGGAAACTGGAGCAGGGAGGATTCAGCAGTGACTTGTTTGGACTTCCTTGGTCATCCGGTGGTTAAGACTTCGCCTTCCAATGCAGGAGGTGCAGGTTCCGTCTCTGGTCAGGCAGCTAAGATCCCACATGCCTCTCTATAAAACAGAACCAATGTTTTAACAGGTTCAGTAAAGACTTTAAAATGGTACACATCAAAAAACTAAAAGGAGTGGCTTGTGGATGAAGGAGTGGAAACAACATGTAGACACAGGGTATTTCAACAAGTTTTCCTTGAGAGGAAGCGAAAGAAAGAAAGGCAGCCTGAAGAAGATAGCCAGCAAAAAGGGTTTTAGCAGGCGAAAGGTACTGGCACATGTTTGTTTGCGATCAGCATAGTTCATTAGGAAGGGTGAGAAGATGACATGGAGAGAGAGGGATTAGATCCAGAAGAGGAATGAAATGATAGGAGGAGATCCTCCCTTTGAAACAAAGGGGGAGGAGGAGAAAATTTGGCACAGGAGCAGGAAGAATTGTAGATCTGGGAATCAGAAGATGAGCAACTTCTGATGGCTTCTGTTTTCTCAGAGAAGCATGTGGCAGTGTCCTCAACTGAGAGTGCAGGGTCATGGAAAAAATGCAAAAGGGGTGAGGGTGAAGAGGAAATTTGGGGATTTCTAGAGGAAGGAGGAAAACAATTTAGGAAAAAGAATGTAGAAGCTGGGGAGCTGGCAGGAGAGAGGTCATGTTGGGATGAGGAGGCTAGAATTATATTCTTAATGTTTTATTAATGAAAGGCAATACATTGAATTTATATCATTGGAATGTTTCAACCTCTACCAAGATTTACTTCAAAAGGAAACTATTGTTTTAGATGGCAGTTAAAAATAAGAATCAAATATTTTTTTACTTATTAGTCTAAAGCTACATTAGTGTAACAGTTTCATTCCTAAATTACCAGTGAACAGCTGAAACTCAATGACCAACTAACGGCCCCCAGACACACACAAAGTATACCTCTAACATAATGCTATCACTTCCCCCATCAAACACAACAGGAAGAATGGTTATGTTTAGCTGGTAGTGTTAGATGGTCTGTCACGTAGTTTCCCTTACTTCTGAATATCAAGTTGATGAATTATGAAGTTATTTATAATATAGATTTTCAAACTGCTATTACAGGAGTGTCTTTTCATTTTCATGGAAGTGTCTCATGAACTTCAAATAATGCCATTTGCAGCAACATGAGTGGACCTAGAGAGTGTCATACTGAGTGAAGTAATTCAAAGAAGGAGAAATATTGTATGACATCCGTTATATGAGAAATCTAAAAAGAAATGATACAAATGAACTTAGTTACAAAACCAAGACTCAGGGACTTAGAAAATGAACTTGCAGTTGCTGAGGGAAGAGATAGCTAGGGAGTTTGGGAAAGTCATGTACACACTACTATGTTCAAAATGCATACCCAACAAGCACATATTGTATACCACATGGAACTCTGCTCAATCCAGCCTGGATGGGAAAGGGTTTTGGGGGAGAATGGATACATGTATGTATATGGCTGAGTCCCTTCACTGTTCACCTGAAACTACCACAACATTGACAACTGGCTATACCCCAGCACAAAATAAAAAGTTTGATGTTAGAGAAAAAAAAAAAAAAAGAAATTTCAAGAGGATTGACATATACACACCGAGTGAGTGAAGTCGCTCAGTCGTGTCCGACTCTTTGCGACTCCATGGACTGTAGTTTACCAGGCTTCTCCATCCATGGGATTCTCCAGGCAAGTATACTGGAGTGGGTTACCATTTCCTTCTCCAGGGGATCTTCCCGACATATACACACTACCATATATCAAATAGATGACTAATGAGAACCTGCTGTACAGCACAGGGAACTGTATTCAAAACTCTGTAATGACCTATATGGGAATAGAATCTGAAAAAGAGTGGCTATATGTGTATGTATAACAGATTCACTCTGTTGTACAGCAAAAAAATAATGCAACACTGTAAATCAACTATAATAAAAATTAATTTTAAAAAAGAAGCTTCGAGAACATTGGCTACCTGAAGGAAATATTATAGTACATACACGGACTCACATTTGTTGAATTCAGGCTGCAGCACTTGTCAGAGAACTACTCTACCCCTTTCATTTATCTCATTGTTACTTTCAGTTGTGAGATGAAAATTTTCTCTTTAAATCGATTCCCTAAATAAATATTCAAGTAGCTAATTTAAGTCACTTATTTAATCTCAGGTTAAATCTGAAAAAAAGATTTCCGTCTGTAAAAAACTCCTTTAAGCTGCCTTCTGTGACTTCGGTGTTTTTCTCAATGCATAAATCATTATCACCTGACTCAGTTTTCTAGCTCATGGAATCATTAAACTCAGAATCTGCCTTTCCTAGATGCAACTAATTCAGTGCCATAATCTTTACTTGTATGAATTTTACAATGGGTAACTTTGCATGTATTTCCAAAGTATTTTTATATTAGTTGGGGATTGGAGCTTAACAACTTAGACTGAGCGACTTCACTTTCACTTTTCACTTTCATGCATTGAAGAGGGAAATGGCAACCCACTCCAGTGTTCTTGCCTGGAGAATCCCGGGGACGGGGGAGCCTGGTGGGCTGCCGTCTATGGGGTTGCACAGAGTCAGACACAACTGAAGTGACTTAGCAGCAGCAGGCAAAGTTGAGGAAGGAGCATTGAGTGGGGAATGGCTTCAGACCCGGATGATGATCTGACACTCATGAAAGTAAAGTGGGGAGGAAGCAGACTTGGACAAGGAGAGCCTAGCAGAGTTTGCAGATCTAGCAAAGTCTCAGTCAACCCAGTGGGAAGCTCCAGAGCAAAACTCGCCTGATAGAAAAGTTCTGCACTGAGTCGAAGTAATGAGGTTCGGTAGCCCTGCCGTGCTCAGTCACCGTGTGGTGGGGTGGGTGCTGCACTGGGAAGATGATGACCTCAGCTTGAGTGTTGCTGTGGTAGGTTCCAAAGGTGCTGCAGCTGGAAGCTGTCAGCTGACTGCCTTCTTCCAGCTGAAGGGAGACCCAAGCAAGGAAAGGCCTCGTTGTGCCGGGTACACCAGCTGTACCTCTTTTGCTAGTGTTGCCCTCTTCGAACAGTTCAGTCCTGCAGTTCAGATCATAGGTTGTAGCACAGTCTGCAACTCTCCTCCTCTTCACCAATCCCTCATCTCTCAATTAGGCACTCTTGGCAGATTAATCTTCTTAAGAGACCATTTTTTATCCTATCAGTCTTTGGCTCAAAAATATTCCCTGTCTATTGTTAACAAAATTAAGCCTAGACTCTTGCGTGGTACTCAAGGCCTACACAAGATCAGCCCCAATCTAACATTCTGCTTTTATCTTTGTGTCCTTTCTAGTCAATCCATGTAGGGCCTACTAGTGATTTCCCCAGAATTTCATTCATATCTACATATTTCTTGTTGCTCACATAATACCTGCTATTCCTGTTTGACACACCAGTCTTCTTTCTATCTACCTTTCAGGACCCAGCTCATCTTTCAAGACCCAGTTTACACTCCCTCTCCTGTAGCAAGCAATGTCTGACCCTTCCGTGAAAACAGTTCAATATGTATCCCACTTATTCATATTCTTCCCTATTTTATTGCTTATGTTTTAATGTTAGTACGTCTCTTTTCTACCTATTCTGTCATTTCCTATGGGATAAAAGGAGCATAATGTTGTTTTCTCCTCTGCAAGTACTCCATGATTGAATGAATCAGAGAGCCATGGGTGAGGGTGTGTAGATGGTAAGAAGCCACCACAGAAATGCAAGCAATAGAAGAGAGTCAGAACTTCAGAATGATGTAGAAAAATGCACTGGCAAGTGAAAGCCTACTCTGTGTGACTGTTTTGTGGGGATAGGTGACACTCTTTCTTAGGTACAGACCAGGGCAGGATTCTTTACCCAATTTACAGAGCTCTTTAGGCTATTATGGGTGGGCTTTGGGGTAGCTTGCTGATCTAAAACTCTGTGAAATTTATAAAAATTTGTATACATGTGTATGTAACTTTTCTGGCAAGAGGATCCATAGCTTTTATATGATATGGTTTTCAAAGGGGTCTGTGATCATAAAAATATTTAAAACCACTTGACCAGGGTTTGTGGCCATAGTAGGAGAGAGGTCATGCAGGTTGAATGTGATTTGGCAAGTAGGAGATCATTGGTAATCTTAAAAAAAACAAGTTTCTACAGAATGAAGGAAGCAGAAGCCAAATTCCCAGAAATTAAGGAGTGAATGCGTGGTGAGGAAGTGGAGGTAGCATATATAGCTTTTCCTTCCAGAAATATATCCATGAATAAGAAGGGAGATCTATGACAAGCTGAGAAACAGGTGGATCAGGGAAGGTGTTTCTGAGAGGCGATAGGAGGTACGTGAGCATATTTACAGAAGAAGACATGTAAAGGGAATAAGTATTAAGGGAGTAGGTGGAGAAGTGTCTTGGTAGTTGGAGTTTATGCTATGGCAACAATCCCAAAAGAATAGTGACTTAAAACATAAAAGTTTATTTCTTGCTAATGCAGACTCTGCGGTAGACTGCTGTCCTCTATGCCAAAACCCACTGACCCATGTTGCTCGAGTCTTTGGGAAATAGGCTCCTGGCTGGAGAAGAGAACGGTCCCTCATACCGAGGGGTGTGACAGCCGCTACTGTGAAGTGACACCTGTGACTTCTACTCATGTTTCACCAGCCAGAACTAGTCGCATGGTCACATTTAACTGGGGGGAGGGGCAGGGAATGTAGAAGAAATATGAAAATAAATTTGGTGAGCATAATTATGTTGCTTCGTGAAGGGATCCAGAAAAAAGCAAAAGGAATTCTGGGAAGTTGGCAATGGCATAGTTTTTTAATATCCCCATAAATTCAGTGGCACCCCACCCCAGTACTGTTGCCTGGAAAATCCCATGGATGGAGGAGCCTGGTAGGCTGCAGTCCATGGGGTCACTGAGAGTTGGACACGACTCAGTGACTTCACTTTTACTTTTCACTTTCATGCATTGGAGAAGGAAATGGCAACCCACTCCAGTGTTCTTGCCTGGAGAATCCCAGGGACGGCAGAGCCCTGGTGGGCTGCCATCTACGGGGTCGCACAGAGTCGGACACGACTGAAGCGACTTAGCAGTAGCATAAATTCCTACTGGGCTTCCCTTGTTGCTCACCTGGCAAAGAACCCACCTGCACTGTGGGAGATCTGGGTTTGATCCCTGGGTTGGGAAGATCCCCTGGAGAAGGGAAAGGCTACCCACTCCAGTATTCTGACCTGGAGACTTCCGTGGACTGTATAGTCCATCTGGTCGCAAAGAGTCACACGACTGAGCAACTTTCACTTTCACTTTCGCTTTTCATCTTCCTACAAAAATAGGACAATTTGGATTCAAAACCTGAAGCCCACAAGCATGAATAACAACAAGTTTATGTAGCCAGTTATGAGCTCCTGTATATACACTGGTGGGGACACATCATGGTAGCAAAAGGTTCACATGTGGGAAGATGCAGAGGGAGCCAAAACACAATGCCGAATTACCAGGAGATGGCACCCCGCTCCAGTACTCTTGCCTGGCAAATCCCGTGGATGGAGGAGCCTGGTGGGCTGCAGTCCATGGGGTCGCGAAGAGTCGGACACAGCTGAAGTGACTTAGCAGCAGCAGCAGCAGCTCCTGCAAAAAGAAGTCCCACTTGGTGTATAAAGATTAGAGAGTCCATCAGAGGGTAGCACTCAAACTTGGTGAGAAACTTTGTGGGCTCCGTTTCTCAGGTGAGCACGAGGGAACTATGGGAAGGTCAGATGGTGCTAGAATGATCCAGGCTTGAAACCAACCTGAGCTTCCTTCCAGAGAGAAGCTGCTAGGACAGGACTTAAAACAGGCCACATTTTATAACTACCACAAATGGTATTAATTATAGAAACTCCAAATCTGAAAATTCATCCCTTCATTTATTTCCATGCCAATTATATTTAGTAATATTGCCCAATCTTACATACAAGAGGGCTTGCAATGAGATTGTTGTTGTCTAGTCACTAAGTCCTGTCCAACTCTTTTGAGATGCTATGGACTGTAGACCATCAGGCTCCTCTATCCATGGGATTTCCCAGGCAAGAGTACTGGAGTGGCTTGCCATTTCCTTCTCCAAGGGATCTTCTTGACCGAGGGACTGAACCTGAGTCTCCTGCTTTGGCAGGCAGGTTTTTTTACCACTGAGCCACCAAGGAAGCCCTACAGTGAGATACACGGCACCATTAAGATACTTCAGTAATAAAATGCAGTCAACATAGTGACCCTCCTAATTTGGCCATGAATTCTCTCCCATTATCAAATGCCTCAGTTCAGTTCAGTTCAGTCACTCAGTCGTGTTGGACTCTTTGCGACCCCATGAATCTCAGATATGCAGATGACACCACCCTTATGGCAGAGAGTGAAGAGGAACTAAAAAGCCTCTTGATGAAAGTGAAAGTGGAGAGTGAAAAAGTTGCCTTAAAGCTCAGCATTCAGAAAACGAAGATCATGGCATCTGGTCCCATCACTTTATGGGAAATAGATGGGGAAACAATGGAAACAGTGTCAAACTTTATTTTTGGGGGCTCCAAAATCACTGCAGATGGTGACCGCAGCCATGAAATTAAAAGACGCTTACTCCTTGGAAGAAAAGTTATGACAACCTAGGTAGCATATTCAAAAGCAAAGAGATTACTGACTAAGGTCCGTCTAGTCAAGGCTATGGTTTTTCCCGTAGTCAACAAATGCCTAGGAAATATTAAATCCTGAAGATTAAAACCCCTTACAAATGATAGCCCAAAGAAATTAACACCTGAAGTCAAATTCTCTTGTCCTTGAGATTTAAACTTCAAAGAAATTAAGGTCCAGAATTCATTCTTTTCACTTCATATTTTATTCAGTCTTATTTAGAGGAGTGCTTAAGACTCAGATAGGGTCAGAAGTTTTTGTTAGCAGCTGTAGCTTGTACAGAAATTTATTAGTTTAACATTGTCTCCCATTGAGTTTCTGGAGAGTCAAAAAAATCAGTAAGACACAAAATTATCATAGCACTGGCCCAGCATCCATCAAATTAGAAAGAGCTATTCCTCAGGAAAAGGGGACGACCGAGGATGAGATGGCTGGATGGCATCACGGACTCGATAGACGTGAGTCTGAGTGAACTCCAGGAGATGGTGATGGACAGGGAGGCCTGGCGTGCTGCGATTCATGGGGTCGCAAAGAGTCGGACACGACTGAGCGACTGAACTGAACTGATTCCTCAGTCTCTGGTGTAGTTATTCCAGGCAAATTTGTCTTCTTAAAGCCCATTAATTATGCTTAGTCGTTCAGTTGTATCCAACTCTTGGTGACCCCATGGACTATAGCCTGCCAGGCTCCTCTGTCCATGGGGACTCTCCAGGCAAGAATACTGGAGTGGGTTGCCATGCCCTCCTCCAGGTGATTTTCCCAACCCACGGATCAAACCCAGGTCTCCTGAACTGCAGGCAGATTCTTTACCATCTGAGCCACCAGGGAAGCCCAGGGTTTCAGAGCTGTCAGGGATGAAAAGAAGAGAGAGTTTCAGTTTTAGCTTTACCAAGATGGTTGATCTGATGGAAGTTTCTGGAATCCATTTCCTGTGAACATAATTTGGAGATGTCAAATTTGGCACTTTCAGTTTTCCATTTCTAGTGGGGTGGTTTGCTATCCATATTAACTCTTCTTTCAGAGAGTAGCATTTGAAGTACACTGTTGTTTTCTTGTGAAGTGTAAAATTTTGTGAAGCTTGAAGATTGGATTAGTCCTTATTGGCTGGATTATGTTGCAATGGCAAGCTTAAAATGTTAGTGGCTTGAAACAACAATAGTTTATTTTTTATTCATACTACATATCCATCATGAACTGGCAGGGAGTTCTGTTCAATCTGTATCCACTTAAGGAGCTAGGATGATATAACCACCACAGATTTTTCCGTGATAACCACAATAGGGACAAGTAAATGTGACAAATTGTTGACCTGGCTCTTAAAATCCCTGCCAAGAAGTACTGCACATCTCTCTGATTCATTCTTGTGTTTCCCAGGCAAGAATACTGGAGTGGGTTGCCATTTCCTTCTCCAGGGGATCTTCCCAACCTAGGGATTGAACCCTGGGTCTCCTGCATTGGCAGGTGGATTCTTTACCACTGAGCCACCTGGGAAGCCCTTCATTCACATACCATTGGCTAAAGCATGTTATGTGGCCTTCTATCTTCAAAGTGAACAGGAAGGATAATTTTGCCTTTGAACTGCAATTTCTTGCCCTTTCATTGCCACATTTAGAGTGAACTCTTTACTAATACTGCTTGTGTAATACCTTGTGAGCTGAAAAGTTGAGTCCTTGGCCATCAGTTGCTGTGACTGCTTCCGGCTATAGAATAGCTTACACCAATGTCTGCCAAACTTGTCTGATCAAAATAATCACCTGGGTGCTTATAATTTTTAAATAACTGGGTAGAGTTATTAAAAATACTGATTCCTATGTCCTATTCCTGAAGAAATGATTCAGTAGATTTGGAATGAAGCCCACGAATTAAAAAAAAAAAAAAACAGCACCCTGTTAGGCAAAGAAATCTGACGTAAGTGGTTTTATTTTAAAACATTTTTAAATTATTATCTTTAGTTATTTATTCATTTATTTGTTTCTCTGTTTTATTTTTGGCTGCGCTGGATCTTTGTTGATGTGCGTGGGCTTCCTCTAGTTGCAGTGAGCGGGGGCCTCTCTTTGTTGTGGTGCGTGGTCTTCTCACTGCAGTGGCTTCTCATTGCAGAGCACAGGTTCTAGGCATCCGGCTTCAGTGGTTGTGGCACACCGGCTTACTTGCTCTGCAGCATGTGGGACTCTTCCCAGACCAGAGATTGAACCCTTGTCCCCTGCATTTGCAGGCAGATTCTTATCCACTGTACCGCAAGGAAAGTCCCATAAGTGTTTTTTTAATAGACTTTATTTTTGGAGTAGTTTTAAGTTCACAGAAAAATTGAGTGGAAAGTACAGAGAGTTCTCATATGCCCCCTAACCCCAAACATGTACAACTTGCCCCACTATCAACATCCCACCCCAGAGTGGTACATTAGCTATAATGAATGAACTCACACTGACACATCATTATCACCAAAATTCCAGAGTTTATCTTAGGGTTCTCTCTTGGTGGTGTACACTCTAAAGGTCTGTCCACCGTTTTGTATCATAGAATTGTTTCCTTGCTCTAAAAATCCTCTGTGCTCTGCCTGTTCAGTCTTTTCTTCTCCCTAACTCCCAGCAACCACTGATCTTCTCATTGCCTCCATAGTTTTGCCTCTTCCGGAAAGTTATGCTTGTAGTCATGCAACATGTAGCCCTTTCAATGGACTTCTTTCACTTAGTATCGTGCATTTATGATGCCTGTGTGTCCTTTCAGGACATAATAACTTACTTACTTTTAGTTCTGAATAATATTCTACTGACTGGACCATAGTTTATTCATTCACTTACTGAAGGATATCTCAGTTGCTTTCAAGTTTTGCTAATCATGAACAAAGCTGCTCTAAATATCTGTGTGCAGGTTTTTGTGTGAACATAGTTTTCAACTCCTTTCAACTTCTGGTTTGAATATTAACTTTCAATATTCTGTTTCACTGATCTACTTTTAGAATTGTTTTGCCAGTACCACAGTGTCTTTTTTCCTTTAATTTTATATAAAAATATAATGGACATATTACCACGTGGTCTTGATTATTCTAACTTTAGAGTAAGTCTTGAAATCAGGCTGTATCAGCCTTCTGACTTTTTTCTTCTCCTTCAATGTTGAATTAGCTATTCTGTGTCTTTTGCCTCTGTGTAAACTCCAGAATCAGCTTGTCAGTACACACAAAGTAACTTGCTGGGGTTTTTATTGGGATTGTGTTGAATATATATATCAAGTTGGGAAGAACTGACATTTTGACAATATTGAATCTCCTTACCTATGATCATGGTATGTCTCACTTATTTAATTCTTTGTTTTATTTCATCAGAATTCTGTAGTTTTACTTAAACAGGTCTTGTGCATATTTTGTTAGGTTTATACATAAGTATTTTATTTATTTTGGATACTAATAGAGATAATATTGTATTTTTAATTTCAAATTTTACTTTGCTGGTAAATGGGGAAGCAGCTGGCTATTAGAAATTAACCTTGTATCCTATAACCTTTTTCTAATTGCTTGTTAGTTCCAGAACTTAATTTATTGATTATTCTGGATTTTCTACATAGACAATCATGTCATCTGTGAACAAAAAGTATTTTACTTCTTCTTTCTCAATATATATACCTTTTATTTCCTTTTCTTATTGCTTTAGATAGGACGTCCAGTATGATGTTGAAAGGAGTAGTTAAGAGGGCAGATCCTTGACTTGCTTCTGATCTTAGTGGGAAAGCTTCTAGTTTCTCACTTTTAATTTTTTTAATTAAAAATTTTTACTTATAAATTTATAAATATATTTATAAAATAAATATTTTTAAATTAAAAATTTTTTAATTAAAATTTTAAATTGGAGTATGCTGCTAAGTCGCTTCAGTCGTGTCTGACTCTGTGTGACCCCATAGATGGCAGCCCACCAGGCTCCCCCATCCCTGGGATTCTCCAGGCAAGAACACTGGAGTGGGTTGCCATTTCCTTCTCCAATGCATGAAAGTGAAAAGTGAAAATGAAGTCGCTCAGTCGTGCCCGACTCTTAGCGACCCCATGGACTGCAGCCTACCAGGCTCCTTCGTCCATGGGATTTTCTAGGCAAGAGTACTGGAGTGGGGTGCCATTGCCTTCTCCACAATTGGAGTGTAGTTGATTTACAATGTTGTGTTAGTTTCAGGTGTACAGCAAAGTGGATCAGCTATACATGCACATATAGCCACTCTTTTTNCTACCAGGCTCCTTCGTCCATGGGATTTTCTAGGCAAGAGTACTGGAGTGGGGTGCCATTGCCTTCTCCACAATTGGAGTGTAGTTGATTTACAATGTTGTGTTAGTTTCAGGTGTACAGCAAAGTGGATCAGCTATACATGCACATATAGCCACTCTTTTTTAGATTCTTTTCCCATATAGGTCATTACACGGTACTGAGTAGAGTTCCCTATGCTATACACCAGATTATTATTAGTTATCTATTTCATGCATAGTAGTGTTATATGTCAGTCCCAATCTCCCAATTTATCCCTCACCCTTTACCTCCTGGTAACCATAAATTTGTTTTCTACATGTGACTCTGCTTCTGTTTTGTAAATAAGTTCACTTGTATCCCCTCTTGTTTTAGATTCCACATATAAGCAATATCATATATTTGTCTTTCTATGTCTGACTTATTTCATTCAATATGAGAATCTCTAGGTCCATCCAATGTTGCCGCAAATGGCATTATTCTGTTCTTTTTTTATTCCTGAGTAATATTCCACTGTATATATGTACCACATCTGTGTTATCTATTCCTCTATTGATAGACATTTAGGTTACTTCCAGGTCCTGGTTATTGTGAACAGTGCTCCAATGGACATTGGGGTGCATGTATCTTTCTGAATTACGATTTTCTCCATGTATATGCCCAAGAGTGGGATTGCTGGGTCATATGGTATTTCTGTTTTTAGTTTTTTAAGGAACCTCCATACTGTTCTCCAGATTGACTATACAAATTTACATTCCCACTAACAGTGTAGGAGCATTCCCTTTTGACCACACTCTCTTCAGCATTTATTGTTTGTAGATTTTTTTGATGATGGCCATTAGTGATGTTGAGCATCTTTTCATGTGCTTTTTGGCTATCTGTGTGTCTTTTTTTGGAGAAATGTCTATTTAGAGCTTACCCCCATTTTTTTTTTTTAAGAGTCATCCCCACAGGGCCAGGGTTTCCTGTTGGGAGGTGGGGAGTCACAAGCAGTGTGTTATGCATGAGGTGTCAAATTCCAGGGCTCAATAGAAGGATGTAATTTGAAACAAGTAATTCCTTAAAAAGCAACCCGACTCTGTCAAAAGAAAAATATATTTTCCTAATCAATCTGAATAATAAAAAGGATGTTAGTCAGAAGTTTTAACAAAACATCCAGGGTATCCACTGAACACTGCTTCTTGCAGAAACAAAAGAGCTGTCTGGCACTGGAACGGCTTATTCCTTCACTGACAGTGATTACTTGGTTTCTATGAAACAGATTGGTTGAAATCATCAGATTTATTTCTGTGATACTCACTTGATTAGGAAATATCAATACATCGTCTATAGCTTTCTTGTGTGTGTACCTTTTATTGTTATTTTAAACAGTCTGGCCATTGAGAACACACAATTAGCTGTTTTCTGTCCTTCTATGGGGGGAGGGGAAGGGAAATGAGATGTTTTGCTTGGTTTCTGTAAGAAAATAGTTTTCATTTCATTTGTTCTGTTAATAAGGTTCAGGTAAAGAATCTACCTGCAATGCAAGAGACCCAGGTTCAATTCCTGGGTGAGGAAGATCCCCTGGAGAAGGAAATGGCAGCCCACTCCAGTGTTCTTGCCTGGAGAATCCCATGGATGGGGGGAGGGGAAGGGAAATGAGATGTTTTGCTTGGTTTCTGTAAGAAAATAGTTTTCATTTCATTTGTTCTGTTAATAAGGTTCAGGTAAAGAATCTACCTGCAATGCAAGAGACCCAGGTTCAATTCCTGGGTGGGGAAGATCCCCTGGAGAAGGAAATGGCAGCCCACTCCAGTGTTCTTGCCTGGAGAATCCCATGGACAGAGGAGCTTGGTGGGCTACAGACCATTCGGTTGCAAAGAGTGGGCACAACTGATCGACTAACACACATACACTATCTAATTTTTTTATTCTAAGACGTTTAAATGATGCAGCAAATACCTGGAATTTGTTTCAAAATAGCTCCCATCCGGGCTGAAGGTAGAAAATGAGGTTTTGCCTAACCTCCAGCCTGTTTTGTTTCTTTGGGTTTGGGTTGTCTTTCAAACCCTAGAAGTTGCTGAGGCACCTTCCTCTGATTTTCCAGTCCTTGTTCAGCCCCCACACATTCACACACATTTGGCTCAGGGCTGTACATTCAGACCCCGGGATCTGAGTGACTGTCCGCCTGTGGAGGACCCTGCCCCAGAGTCTTCCCCTGGCTGAGTGTCTCCTGGGCTGAATGGACTCATACTGAAATTGTTGCAGGAAGGGGGACCCCTTCCAGGGCCCGAAAACGGGCTCTTGGCTAACACTCAGAAATGAATTGTCGAAGGAGACACATGTGCTGACAAAGCAAGACATTTTATTGGGAAAGGGCACCCAGGTGGAGAGCAGTAGGGTAAGGGAACCCGGGAGAACAGCTCGGCCGCGTAGCTCGTAGCTCGCAGTCTCGGGTGTTACGGTGAAGGGATTAGTTTCCGGGTTGTCTTTGGCCAATCATTCTAATTCAGAGTCTTTCCTGGTGGCACACACATCGCTCAGCCAAGATGGATGCTAGCAAGAGGGATTCTGGGAAGTGGACGGACACATGGTGTCTCCTTTTGACCTTTCCTGAACTCTTCCGGTTGGTGGTGGCTTATTAGTTCCGTATTCCTTACCAGGATCTCCTGTCATAAAACAACTCATGCAGATGGTTACTATGGTGCCTGACCCGGGTGGGCAGTTTCAGTCAGTGTGCTTCCCCTAACAAAATGATTAATCCCTTTCCTCAAATTCTATGTTTTTAAGGTGTTCAGTTCAGTTCAGTCACTCAGTCGTGTCCGACTCTTTGCGACCCCATGAATCACAGCGCACCTGTCCATCCAGGCCTCCCTGTCCATCACCAACTCCCAGAGTTCACTCAGACTCACGTCCTTCAAGTCAGTGATGCCATCCAGCCATCTCATCCTCGGTCGTCCCCTTCTCCTCCTGCCCCCAACCCCTCCCAGCATCAGAGTCTTTTCCAGTGAGTCAACCCTTCGCATGAGGTGGCCAAAGTACTGGAGTTTCAGCTTTAGCATCATTCCCTCCAAAGAAATCCCAGGGCTGATCTCCTTCAGAATGGACTGGTTGGATCTCCTTGCAGAACAAGGGACTCTCAAGAGTCTTCTCCAACACCACAGTTCAAAAGCATCAATTCCTCGGCGCTCAGCCTTCTTCACAGTCCAACTCTCACATCCATACATGACCACAGGAAAAACCATAGCCTTGACTAGGCGGACCTTTGTTGGCAAACAAAGTAATGTCTCTGCTTTTGAATATGCTATCTAGGTTGGTCATAACTTTTCTTCTAAGGAGTAAACGTCTTTTAATTTCATGGCTGCAGTCATTTTGGAGCCCAAAAAAATAAAGTCTGACACTGTTTCCACTGTTTTTAAGGTGAGTGGAAAGCAAATCCAACAACAGACTAATTCTTAGTGTTTTCTCCTCCCAAAAAACACCTCTGTGGCTTAACTGGGCTTTCAGAGATTCAACCAAGGACTGACTGTGTTGAAGAGGCAGCTGTTAGCCCAGAGTCCTCCTGTCTCCCTACTGCACTGGGACCAGACCTCCTCAGCCCAGTCTCAGCTGGTCAGTCAGCATGGAACATCTGGCATAGTTTCCATGATACTTGACTTGGGCTTCAGTAGATGGGATGGAGAAGGTTAGCCAAGGAATGTTTACTTTTTCCAATTTCATGTGGCAGATAGAATTACTATTCCTGAGATTTCAAAATGGTATGCTTATCAAAATCTGAAATTAATCAACATCTTTGCTCTTTCTCCAGAGAAAGAAAGGTCTGTGAACACCTTAACTTCACCTTAACGTCAACATTTTCTGTCTAACTTATATAATTTTGCTAGGCACATATTATAATTTTTAATCAATGTTATTCATTAAAAAAAAGTAGTTTAATGAAGGTGGCTTGACCCCTGCTCAGAATAGTCCGCTTCGCCTGGAGACCAAGCCCTGCCTTCATTCTTCATTAGCTGCCCTGCTAAGTGCTAACACGGAAGTAGAGGGGGCACAGCTTTGTCCCTGAGTTTCAGGAAAGGACATTTTTTTTTTTTAAAGACTTTCTAGATTGATGTATTGGGGCAGAAACGCTAAAACAGACAATATTTGAGGTGAAGTTTTCAGTTTTACTCTTTCCAGAAAAGCAGTGTACTGATAAGATTCTACTGAGATACAAGGGCTAGAAGAAATGACAAGATGCAGTCTCTATGCACGTGGTACTTAAACCAGTGGCTCCTGTGGATAGAACAGAATCTTAAGAATGGCCTGCTGAGTGCTGAGCATGCTTTCACTTGTAAGAAATTAAACTCAGAAACACTAAACACAATTCCTTGATGTGATTTCCTGTTGGTTCATCTATATACTCTAGAAGATTCCTGAGGAGAGGTTTATTGCTCACTGGAATTTAGTGCAAGAGTCCTCCAACAGTGTTGACTGTTTGCTAAGAGCCCCCTCTCAGAGTCAAATTATCCACTTCCCTTTCCCAGTGAGTTTAACGCAGATCATACATTTATCAAAAATATAGAAACAAGGACTTCCCCAGCAGTCCAGTGCTTAAGAATCTGCCTTCTAATGCAGGGGACTCAGGTTTGATTCCTGATTGGGGAGCAAAGATCCCACACGCCATGGGGAGACTAAGCCCAAACACTGCTGAGCAATCCCAATACAGCCAAAAATAAGTACATATTTTTAAAATATATATATATATATACATATACACAAACACATAGAGCCTGTTATAAGCTGGGCACTGAGCATACAGTACTAGAAAAAACAGGTAGAATCCTAGTCCTTATGTAGTGCTTAGTCATGTCTGACTCTTTGCAACCCCATGGACTGTGTAGCCTGCCAGATTCCTTTGTCCATGGGATTTCCCAGGCAAGAATACTGGAGAGGGTCGTCATTTCTTCTCCAAGTCCTTATATAGACACATACATTAAGCCTATGAACCACCCTGTATTAGGGTTCTCTAGAGAAACAAAACCAATAGGATGTGTTTGTTTTTGCCTGTCTGTCTTTCAATCTAGCTATCTTATCTATCTAGAGATTTAAGGAAATAACTTTTGTCCAGGCTGCCAAGTCTTAAATCTACAGGACAGGCCACCAGGAGTTGATGTTTGAACTTTGAGTCCAAAGGCAGTGTGGAGACAAAGTTCCTTCCTTGTCAGGGGACCCCAGAATTTTTTCTCATAAGGCCTTCAGCTGAATAGATGAGTCTGCCCCACAATGTGGAGGGTAATCTGCTTTACACAAAGCCATGAAGTTAAATCTTAATCACATCTAAAAACAAACAAACAAACAAAAACCTTCACAGCAACATCTAGACTGGTATTTGACCAAACAACTGGGCACCATGGCCTAGCCAAGCTGACACATAAAATTAACCGTCAATCCCCTCCCACCACCCCCAAGGGACTATGTCATTTCAATTTAATGGCTCTCAGACTTAAGCAGGCATCAGAATCCCTGGAGTGCTTGTTAAAGCAGAGTGCTGGCTCCCGTTCCCTTGATTCAGGAGGTCTAGGATGGGGCCCAAGAATTTGCAGTTTTAACAAGTCCCAGGTGATGCCAGTGCTGCTGATGCAGGGACCACACTTTGAGAACGCTTCGGTAATCCAGGGGCTGTCCCTTCGCCTCATGGCTCAGAAACTGACTTTGTGATCATAAGAAAGGTTTTTTATTTCTCAGGGATGGACCCAAATGAACCCAGATTACAAAGCTGCTGTGCAAAACATCAGTGCAAGGATGTGTATTAACCACCATAGTGGTTAGAATGATTGTGTCTGCTTGGGAGGGGTAGTCTCCCGTAGGGCCGCTTCATGGAACGATGAGCAATGGTCAGAGGGAACTGGAGAACCAGAGCCAGGGAATAGGAATGATTGGCTGTTTGCTACAGTCTCCTCACCACAAGGTCGGCCATGTTCTCAGGGTCCTGTGGCCAAGGCCTTCTCTCCCTGGACCTTGTACAAGGATTAAGACAGGGCTATTGTTTAAGGAATGGATGCCCTAAGTGGACAGCTTGTTTGTACTGGTCTGAAAGAATGCGTCTCTCTGCACTGCAAACTCGACTCAGCAGTGGGGCTCAAAGTCCACAGAGATTGGAAATACTTGTAGTAAATCATTAAGAATTTACTTTTTATAGTAACTTTTCATTAGCTATAACACATACTGTTTTTAGGAAAGAGAAGACTGGGCAGCATTAGAATTGGTTAGAGTGTGTTCTTTATATGTTAGATAGCGTTTCATGATTGTACTTTGAGTGAATTTACAATCTCCCCTTCGAAGGCTATTTCCACCTTTCTTTGTACATTATGGGGATTTGAGTTGGGAAAAAAAACAGTTATACATTTCATATTTTCAAAATCTTCCATGTCCATTTAGGAGCCACTTTCCCCTGAGTCTTGGCTTTCTGCCTCCATTGTGCTATTTTTAGATTTTTATTAATAGTTAAGAATGGGATTCTTCGCTTAATGCAGACCTTTGAACTGAACTGCATTGCAAAAACCTTATGTTTATATTATTTGTTTCAGTGTTCTTTTTTTTTTAAAAGAGTTCTGCATTTGCCTTCCTCGGTATGAAAAATTTGGTCTTTTGTGGAAAGA
Source organism: Oreotragus oreotragus (assembly GCA_006410675.1). Lineage (NCBI taxonomy): Eukaryota > Metazoa > Chordata > Mammalia > Artiodactyla > Bovidae > Oreotragus > Oreotragus oreotragus. Next base: position 195,459 of record SJYX01017677.1, on the reverse strand, counting down.
CAGACCCTTAAAGCTGGTTCTTAGAAATCTGTTGCTAAATTGCCATCACCTCACTCACCTAGCCAGTCTTTCTGAATAAATAGCCTTCGGACGTGAAGGTAGGTGGTGGGAACTGCCCCTGGGTTATTGTCCCCAGATCTCAGTGCAGATAAGAAGTATATCCTCGCGAATCTCAGCGACATGGCAAACGCAGGTGCATTCTCAGGTTTTCAGTCTCTTTGTCCTGTCGATTCAGGGTGCCTGGNTATGTCGGAGAGTGTTTTGCCTATGTTCTCCTCTAGGAGTTTTATAGTTTCTGGTCTTACGTTTAGATCTTTAATCCATTCTGAGTTTATTTTTGTGTGTGGTGTTAGAAAGTGATCTAGTTCTTTTACAAGTGGTTGACCAGTTTTCCTAGCACCACTTGTTAAAGAGATTGTCTTTACTCCATTGTATATTCTTGCCTCCTTTGTCAAAGATAAGGTGTCCATAGGTGTGTGGTAATTACTGCTGTACAGCAAAGTGTTTCAGTGATAGCATACATACACACACACACACACGCACATTCTTTTTTGAAAATGTTCTTTACCATTATGATTTCTCCCAGGATATTCAATATCGTTCTCTGTACTCTGCTAACCCCCACCTCCCACTCTTTCATCCGACCCCTGGCCCCCTTAGGAACCATCAGTCTGTTCTCTGTGTGTCTGCATCTGTTTTCTAGATAGATTCGTTTGTGTCATAGTTTAGATTCCATATGTAAGTTTTATGGTGTTTGTGTTTCTCTTTCTGATTTACTTTACTTAGTATGATAATGTCTGGTTGCGTCCGTGTTGCTGCAAATGACACCGTTTTGTTCCTATTAATGGTTGAGTAGTATTCTATTGTGTATTCTATTAAAAAAACTAAGATCATGGCATCCAGTCCCATGACTTCATGGCAAACAGATGGAGAAAAAATGGAAACCGTGACAGACTTTATTTTCTTGGGCTCCAAAATCACTGTGGACAGTGACTGAAGCCATGAAATTAAAAGAAACTTGCTTCTTGGAAAAAAAGCTTTGACAAACCTAGACAGTGTATTAAAAAGCAGAGACATTACTTTGCCTACAAAGGTCCATATAGTCAAAGCTGTGGTTTTTCTAGTAGTCACATATGGATGTGAGAGTTGGACAATAAAAAAGGCTGAGAACAAAAGAATTGATGCTTTTGAATTGTGGTGTTGGAGAAGACTCTTGAGAGTCCCTTGGACTGCAAGGAGATCAAACCAGTCCATTCTGAAGGAAATCAACCTTGAATAGTTACTGGAAAGGTTGATGCTGAAGCCAAAGCTCTAATACTTTAGTCAACTGAAGCAGAGAGCTGACTCATTGAAAAAGACCCTGATGCTGGAAAGATCGAAGGCAAGAGAAGGGGATGACAGAGAATGAGATGTTGGATGGCATTACTGACTCAATGGATGTGAGTTTGAGCAAACTCTGGGAGACAGTGAAGGACAGGGAAACCTGGGGTGCTGCAGTCTGTGGCGTTGCAAAGAGTCAGATATGACTTAGTAACTGAACAACAATAATAATTATTTGGAGGGTCACAAAGTTTGTGAAGCATTGCAAATACATGGTTATGTTACAGCCTCCTTAACTATCTGGATCAGTCTTTCTACTTGCATTTATACACATATGATCTCTTGTACCACATTTCTGGTCAACTGGGATGAAAGCTGAGGTTATTGATATATCTCCCAGCAATCTTGACTCCAGCTTGTGCTTCATCCAGCCCAGCACTTCACATGATGTACTCTGCATTGAAGTTAAATAAGCAGGGTGACAATATACAACATTGAGGTACTCCTTTCCCAGTTTGGAATCAGTCCATTGTTCCTTGTCTTGTTCTAACTATTGCTTCTTGACCTGCATATAGGTTTTGCAGGAAGCAGGTAGGATAGTCTGGTATTCCCATCTTTTTAGGAATTTTCCACAGTTTTTTGTGATCTACACAGTCAAAGGCTTTAGGGTAGTCAATGAAGCAGAAGTAGATGCTTTTCTGAAAATTTCTAGCTTTTTCTATGATCCAAATGTTGGCAGTTGAATCTCTGGCTCCAAATAATTATATTTCAAATTACAACTCAGTATATGCTCAATATATATAACTGAGAAACTTATAAAATAATAAATAATACTGGAGAACAAGATGGCGGAAGTGTAGGTAGACATGGAGTACTTCTCTCCACGGATACATCAGGAATGCACCTTCAGACACAGAAGTGCATGCAGAACACCAGTTGAGAGTGGACAGAAGTACCTGACAAGTGGAAAAGAATACATAGAACCATGCAAAACTTAGTAGGTTGAGGCACTAGGGGGGGAAACAGGAGTGTTAATAGGACTGGACCTGCCTTCAGTAGGTGGGAGAACTGAAGCAGGGCTCTGATCCCCACAGCAAGACAGTTGTCTGATTCAAAGGAGAAACATTTAAGGCTGATTGTGAAACAGCTGATCTGTGGCAGCCTAAATGGAATGAGAATCAGACAGTCTTTTCCACAGCTGTACATACCCTGGACAGGAACGCTGGTCTCCTGGAAAACGCAGTGGCTGGGAGGTGGAGTTCAAGGGTTGTGGAGCAATCCCAGGGTGAGGGCTACTATTGACTGTGGAAAGATGGATTGAGGGGATGTAAGGGATGAAATCATGGTTGGAAATGCCAGTGGAGGAAAGCCAGGCAGCCACGGAAGCAAGGCGATACTGCTGAGTCACGTGTAGGGGATGGAGCCATCACTGAAGCCCCTCTCCCCTCACCCACCAGCATTGGCAGCGGAACTAATAGAGAGGCTGGCCCACCAAATGCCTGATGCACTGAACTACAGATTAGGACCCCAGCCAGAGTGCACCTTTCAGTGACTGACACACCAATCTATAGAATAAGACCCCCAGTCAGGGGGGACCTCCATGTGCCTGATGCACCAAACAACAGAGGATGACCCCAGGCAATGGAGCCCTCTAAGTGCCTGAACAGACAGAGCTATGGAGAAAGACTGGCCAAAGAGGCCTTCTGATCGCCAGCTACAAGAGGCTCGAAAAGACTCTGATAGGGTCATACTCCTGCAGCAGAGGCAGTCCATGTCCCTGCACACTTGGTGCTGCCAGGGTCCCTGCAAGCCAAGCAGCTGTGCCATCTTCACGCTCACCTCTCACCGGGGCAGAGCTGCCACAGGCAAAAAAAAGTCTTGGCATCTATGCACACAGGGTCACTTCAGTTGTGTCTGACTCTTTGTAACCAGTAGACTGTGGCCTGCCAGGCTTCTCTGTCAGAGAAGGGGCAAGAACACTGGAGCGTATTGGCCAATACTGGTTGCCATACCCTTCTAGAGCACTCTATTTCTTGCTGCCCTAGCTGCCCCCTGAGTACCTGGTGCTGCCCAAACCCCTGCAACCCAAGCAGCTGCACCACCTCCACACCTGGCCCTCACAGGGGCAAACCCAGGCCCTCCAGGGCAGCCTCAGGAGCTAAACCACAGTGGATGACCCACATGTAGAGGTGGAAATAAAACCACAATTGAAACCCAAGGGCAGTGTGGCTAAGGAAGAAGACCCAAAACTTTCCCACCAGCTATACAAGCTGTAGATTAAATCTACACGATCAACTAAGCAGACTCTGGGTCTACGGAATATATACAAGGTCATTGAGAGCTCCCACAAAAGAAAATGGAGGCAAGAACACACAGGAATAGGACCAGATTAGAATCTGAGCTGCCCCCACATCAGGTCCAGAGATCAGCAGTGCTGGAGGGCATCCTAGGGAGGTGAGGTGGACTGTGATTCCCAGCAAGGGAAAGGACTCTGATAGCAGTGACTCAAGGAAAACATTTATTTTTCTTATTTTTTGACTTGTTCTGTAGAATCTTTTGGATTTTTTTATTCCCCCCCTTTTCCCTCTGTTGTAGTTGTCGATTTTATTGGTACTAAGAAATCCAACTAAGCTTTTGTGTGTGTGTGTGTGTGTTTTCTCAGTCACATTTTTTATTGTTGTCATAAACCTCTGCTTCTACATTGGGCTTTTGAAGTTCTGTGGAGTTTTCCTCTTTTTTTTTCTTTTCTTTTCTCTTTTCTAATTTTAATCTTTTAAACCTATTATTTTTTCTATATTCCTTTGTTTGCTTTAACTACTGTTCTTTTCCCCTTGCAGTTAATCTTTAAGGTAGATAAGGAAGATTTAACTGCATATTTATTCTTTCATTTCTTTCTCTGGTTTCCTCTCAACATATTTGTTACTTTATTTTCATTACTTTATTCCCAAGTTGGCACCTTGCTTTAGTTTTGTTTTCCAGTTTATGTTTTCATTAGTTTTATTCTGGTAGATATAATTTTTGGTTTCCTTTGTTCACCAGGTCAATCTATTGTAATTTATTTTTGTTGGGCTGTTTTGATTTTGCTTATGGGTGTATGTGTATATGTATATGTGTATATTCAGTCACACTTTCTATTGTTGTTATAAACCTCTGCCTCTACATTGGGCTTTTGCCATTCTGTGGAGTTTTCCTTTATTCTTTTTTCTTCTGTTTTTTTTTTTCTTTTCTCTTTATTATAATTCTAATTTTTAATATTCAATCTAATTTTTATATTTTTCTACATTTATTCCTTTGTTTTCCTTTCCTCCTGTTCTTTTCCCCTTGCAGTTAATCTTTAATGTATATAAATCTTCTTCATCTACCTCTGTTTAACTTTGCATATCTATTCTTTCTTTCTTTCTTTGCCTCTCTACATATTTGTTAGTTTTGTGTTCATTGCTTTAGTCCCCACTTGACACCTTGCTTTAGCTTTGTTTTCCAGTTTGTGCTTAAGTTAGTTTTGTTCTTAACTGGTAAATATATTTTTGATTTCCTTTTTTCACTGGGTCAATCTACTGTACTTAATTTTTTTCGACTGTTTTCACTTTGCATATGGGTGTATATGTATATGTGTATATTCCATTATTTTAATTATTACTTGCCTGATTTTATAACTGCCATTTATCTGGGGTTCATTTTTGGTTTCTCATTATTGGATATTTATTTTAATCTCACTTAGTCCAGGCTATAGTTTTTCCAATAGTCATGTATGGATGTGAGAGTTGGACTATAAAGAAAGCTGAGCACCGAAAAGTTGATGCTTTTGAACTGTGGTGTTAGAGAAGACTCTTGAGAGTCCCTTGGACTGCAAGGACATCCAACCAGTCCATCCTAAAGGAGATCAGCCCTGGGTGTTCTTTGGTAGAACTGATTTTGAAGCTGAAACTCCAATACTTTGGCCACCTGATGCAAGGAGCTGACTCATTTGAAAAGACCCTGATGCTGGGAAAGATTGAGGGCAGGAGGAGAAGGGGATGACAGAGAATGAGATGGTTGGATGGTATCACCAACACAATGGACATGGGTTTCGGTAAACTCCGGGAGTTGGTGATGGACAGGGAGGCCTGGCATGCTGCCATCTTGAAATCATATCAAGCATCTTCTCCAACCAAAATGCTATGAAGCTAGATATCAATTATGAGAAAAAAACTGTTAGAAACACAAACATATGGAGATTAAATAACACATTTGTAAATAACCAACAGGTTGCTAAAGAAATCAAAAGGGAAATCAAAAAATTTCTAGAAACAAATGACAATGAACACACGACAACTCAAAACCTATGGGATGCAGCAAAAGCAGTCCTAAGAGGACTTCCCTAAGAGGGAAATTTATAGCGATACAATCCTATCTCAAGAAACAAGAAAAACATCGAATAGATAACCTAACTTTACACCTAAAACAATTGGAAAAATACGAACAAAAAATCCCCAAATTAGTAGAATTAAAGAAATCATACAAATCCTAGCAGAAATAAATGGAAAAGAAATGAAAGAAATAATTGTAAAGACTAGTAAAAAAACTAAAAGCTGGTTCTTAGAGAAGATAAACAAAATTGACAAACAATGCTGGGAAAGATTGAGGGCAGGAGGAGAAGGGGATGACAGAGAATGAGATGGTTGGATGGTATCACCAACACAATGGACATGGGTTTCGGTAAACTCCGGGAGTTGGTGATGGACAGGGAGGCCTGGCATGCTGCCATCTTGAAATCATATCAAGCATCTTCTCCAACCAAAATGCTATGAAGCTAGATATCAATTATGAGAAAAAAACTGTTAGAAACACAAACATATGGAGATTAAATAACACATTTGTAAATAACCAACAGGTTGCTAAAGAAATCAAAAGGGAAATCAAAAAATTTCTAGAAACAAATGACAATGAACACACGACAACTCAAAACCTATGGGATGCAGCAAAAGCAGTCCTAAGAGGACTTCCCTAAGAGGGAAATTTATAGCGATACAATCCTATCTCAAGAAACAAGAAAAACATCGAATAGATAACCTAACTTTACACCTAAAACAATTGGAAAAATACGAACAAAAAATCCCCAAATTAGTAGAATTAAAGAAATCATACAAATCCTAGCAGAAATAAATGGAAAAGAAATGAAAGAAATAATTGTAAAGACTAGTAAAAAAACTAAAAGCTGGTTCTTAGAGAAGATAAACAAAATTGACAAACGTTTAGCCAGACTCATCAAGAAAAAGAGAGAAGAATCAAATCAACAAAATTAGAAATGAAAAAGGAAAGGTTACAACAGACAATGAAGAAATACAAAGGATTATGAGACTATTACGGGGAAGGCAATGGCACCCCACCCCAGTACTCTTGCCTGGAAAATCCAACGGACGGAGTAGCCTGGTGGGCTGCAGTCCATGGGGTCGCTAACAGTCGGACAGACTGAGCGACTTCACTTTCACTTTTCTCTTTCATGCATTGGAGAAGGAAATGGCAACCCACTCCAGTATTCTTGCCTGGAGAATCCCAGGGATGGGGGAGGCTGGTGGGCTGCCGTCTATGGGGTCACACAGAGTCGGACACGACTGAAGTGACTTAGCAGCAGCAGCAGCATGAGACTATTATGAACAACTATATGAAAATAAAATAGATAAATTGAAAGAAATGCACAGATCCTTAGAAAAGTTCAGTCTTCCAAGACTGAACCAGGAAGAAATAGAAATTATGAACAACCCAATCACAAGCACCAAAATTGAAGCTGTGATCAAAAGTCTGCCAAAAAACAAAAGTCCAGGACCAGATGGCTTCACAGAAGAAGTCTATCGAATATTTAGAGAAGAGCTAATGTGTATCCTTCTAAAACTCTTTAAAAAAAATTGCAGAGAAAAGAACACTTCCAAATTCATTCTTCGAGGTCACCATCACCTTGATAACAAAACCAGAAAAAGACAACAAAAAAAAGAAAACTACAGGCCAATACCACTGATGACCATAGATGCAAAAATCCTCAACAAAGTTTAGCAGGCAGAATTCAGCAACACATCAAAAAGCTCATACACCATGGTCAAGTTGGGTTTATTCCAGGGATCCAAGGATTCTTCAATATACACAATGTATGCAAATCAATCTATGTGATACAGCATATTAACAAAATTGAAAGAGGAAAACCATATGATAATCTCAGTAGATGCAGAAAAAGCCTTTGACAAAATTCAGCACCCATTTATGATTAAAACTCTTCAAAAAATGGGCATAGGATGGAACCTAGCTCAACATAGTAAAGGCCATATATGATAAGCCTGCAGCAAACATTCTCAATAGTGAAAAAACTGAAAGCATTCCCCCTAAGAACAGGAACTAGACAAGGGTGTCCACTTTTGCCACTATTAGTCAATATAGTTCTGGAAGTCCTATCTACAGCAATCAGAGAGGAAAAAGAAAAGGAATCCAGATCAGAAGTGAAGAAGTAAAGCTCTCACTGTTTGCAGATGACATGATACTGTACATAGAAAACCCTAAAGATAGTATCAGAAAATTACTAGAGCTAATCAGTGAACTTAGCAAAGTTGCAGGACACAAAATCAATACACAGAAATCACTTGCATTTCTATATACTAACCATGAAAAATCAGAAATTGAAGGAATCAATCCCATTCACCATTGCTCACAAGAAAAATTAAATATCTAGGAATAAACTTACCTAAGATGGTGACTGCAGCCATGAAATTAAAAGACGCTTACTCCTTGGAAGGAAAGCTATGACCAACCTAGATAGTATATTCAAAAGCAGAGACATTACTTTGCCGACTATGGTCCGTCTAGTCAAGGCTATGGTTTTTCCTGTGGTCATGTATGGATGTGAGAGTTGGACTGTGAAGAAGGCTGAGCGCCAAAGAATTGATGCTTTTGAACTGTGGTGTTGGAGAAGACTCTTGAGAGTCCCTTGGACAGCAAGGAGATCCAACCAGTCCACCCTAAAGGAAATGAGTCCTGAATATTCATTGGAAGGACTGATACTGAAGCTCATACTCCAGTCTTTTGGCCACCTGATGCAAAGAACTGTCTCATTTGAAAAGACCCTGATTCTGGGAAAGATTGAAGGCATGAGGAGAAGGGGACAACAAAGGTTGAGATGGTTGGATGGCATCACTAACTCAGTAGACATAAGTCTGAGTAAATTCTGGGAGTTGGCAATGGACAGGGAGGCCTGGCGTGCTACAGTCCATGAGGGTGAAAAGAGTCAGACACGACTGAGCGACTGAACTGAACTGATGAAAGAAATCAAAGATGACATAAACAGATGGAGATATATTTCATGTTCCTGGGTAGGAAGAATCAATATTGTGAAAATGACTATACTACCAAACACAATCTACAGATTTAATGCCATCCCTATCAAATTACCAATGGCATTTTTCACAGAACTAGAATAAAAAATTTCACAGTTCATATGGAAACCCCAAAACCCCTGAATAGCCAAAGCAGCCTTGAGAAACAAGAATGGAGCTGTAGAAATCAACCTTCCTGACTTATGATTATACTACAAAGCTACAGTCATGAAGACAGTATGGCACTGGCACAAAAACAGAAATATAGACCAATAGAACAAGATAGAAAGCCCAGAGATAAACTCATGCACCTATGGGTACCTTATTTTTGACAGAGGAGGCAAGAATATACAATGGGGTAAAGACCGCCTCTTCAGTAAGTGGTGCTGGGATAACTGGATAGCTACACGTAAAAGAATGAAATGAGAACACCTCCTAACACCATACACAGAGATAAACTCAATGGATTGAAGACCTAAATGTAAGACCAGAAACTATAAAACTCTTAGAGGAAAACATAGACAGAACACTTGATGACATAAAGCAAGATCCCCTATGACCCACATCCTAGAGTAACAGAAATAAAAACAAAAGTAAATAAGTGGGACCTGACTAAACTTAAAAGATTTTGCACAGCAAAGGAAACTCTAAGCAAGGTGATGAGACAACTCTCAGAATGGGAGAAAATAATAGCACATGAAATAACTGACAAAGGATTAATTTCCAAAATATACAAGCAGCTCATACAGCTCAATACCAGAGAAACAAACAACCCAATCAAAAAATGGGAGAAAGACCTAAACAGACATTTCTCCAAAGAAGACATACAGATGGCTAATAAACACATAAAAAGATGCTCAACATCACTCATTATTAGAGAAATGCAAATCAAGACTACAGTGAGGTTTCACCTCACACCAGTTAGAATGGCCATCATCAAAAAGTCTACAAACAATACATGTTGGAGAGGGTGTAGAGAAACGGTAATGCTCTTGCACTGTTGGTGGGAATGTAAATTGATACAGCCACTATGGGAGACAGTATGGACATTCCTTAAAAAACTAGGAATAAAACCACCATACAACCCAGCAATCCCACTCCTAGGCATATACCCTAGGAAACCAAAATTGAAAGAGACACATATATCCCATTGTTCATTGCAGCACTATTTACAATAGCTAGAACATGGAAGAAATTTGCTGTATGGCTCAGGAAATTCAAACAGGGGCTTTGTATCAACCTAGTGGGGTGGGAGGACAGGGAGATGAGAGGGAGTTTCAAAATGGAGGGGATATATGTATACCTATGACTGATTCATGTTGAGATTTGACAGAAAACAGCAAAATTCTGTAAAGCAATTATCCTTCAATAAAAAATAAATAATACCTTTAGTATCTATGAAAAAGTAAAAACACAGTAGTTAATTTAAATCTAAACATTTACTAACATAGAAAACTCTTTAAAAATGCAAAACACGATCAACAGCAATAAGAAAAATGTGACCGTTGACTCTCCAGATGGGTTTCATTGCCCACTAATAATTTATAACTCTCAATGTGAAATAAACTGATCTTAAACATATGGAGAAGCATCTCCTTTTCACTCAGGCATTGCCATTTCCCTTTGGTTGTCTTTTTACTTTATGTTCAAACACAAAAAGCCTTTATACTTCTGGAGTAAGTTCACCTAGGCGTATAGTTTTGCTTTTGACTTAGCTGAGCAAGAGACCACCCAAAAGAAAATGTGCATTGTAAAGGGCTCTCTAAGCTTGTAGAATGAGATCTAGCCTTAAATCTGTGAAAGATAACAACAATCTTAGTGTCATCTATCACTGGTAATATTGCTCAGTGCCCTCCCTGGCCAATGCAGTACCAGGACCTTTCCATTTTTATCTCTTATCTCTTCCTCGCCCTCGGGGTAACATGCTTACAATTCCCTTTTTTGCCAGTGCATACACATCTTCACAACAATCTCAGCTTTGTATAATTTACCCTGCCAGAAAGCAATGGGAGGGAAGTCAGAACTCTTGAGTTTCCTTTGGAACAGTTTCTCTGTGTTCCCTGCCCTCTTTCAAGTTACTTTCCTGAAGTAAGATGGATTCACTCATTCATTTATCAAACGTGTACCCAGAATATTTCTGTTTCCAACTAGTCTGACAAATGAGACAGGTAAGATTCTTGCTCTCAGGAGTGGCTGAGCAGACAATTGGGCTTCCCTGGTGGCTCAGACTGTAAAGAATCTGCCTGCAATGTGGGAGACCTAGGTTGGATCCCTGGGTCGAGCAGACAATTAGCAGGTATTAACAGTGAAATGTGATGCTTATCATAGCAGAGAACACAGAGAGTCACAAGCAGGGCATGGACATAATCCAGGTGTGAGAGAAGGGACCCTTGAAGGAACGACTTTTTAGCTGGAGACCTTGAAGAATAGTATATAAAGTGTCTGCAAGGATTAGATTGTTCTAAGTAAGGATATGACATCTTAGAAATGTCAGAGGGGAGAGACTCTGGCTCTGTGTGAGCTTTTCAGGGAACCAACAGCAACCAGGAGGTCTGGTGCAAAGGAGACTTGGAGACCGAGGCAAAGCACATTTTGCTTGGCTTTCAATAAGCCAGGTTGAGAACACTTAGATGTGTTTATGGCCAATAAGAATGGAAATCCATTACAGTGCTTTAAGTGAGGGAGTGACAGAGCCACATTTATGTTTTAGAAAAATCATTTTAGCCTCGGTGTGGGGAATGACTTGGTCAGGATTTAGTGTTTGATTGCATTGAGGGTGAGGGAAAAGAAAGAAGCAACAATAGCTTGCCTTGTCAAGTCAATAAAGTTATGAACAATTAAATTGCCTTCTTTGGCCTGGGAAGGGACTAAGTGTACATACCCTGGGGAAGAGCTGATCAGTTAGAAGTTTTTGTTTTTTTTTCCTTCCATGTCTGTCTTTCTGCCCTCAAACAAATCACTATATTCTTGACTCTTAAATTATCCTTCTTGTTTGCAAATGGTGTGCCTTGGACCAAAATGTCTAAACAAACTCTCTTCCAGAGGAGCACTTGCCTGCAGTAATTAGGGCAGCGGGTTTCACTCAGTGGGACTGTCAAAGCCTGGCTGTTAATTAGGCCTCAGGTAGCACCCCACACCCACCCCAGGCCCACCTCCTCCTCCTTTTCTTAGAACTTAAGACACGTAGCAGGTGGAGCCTAATTTATCCTCCCAGGATTACTGGGAGGCAAGTCAGTGTGGGCCTGTCTGCATCTTCATCTGTGTTTTCCTGTTGAGGACACGGAAGTACAGGGTGGTCAAGCAGTGCTTGCTCTGTTATCCAGTCAGGCGGCCAGTTCTTTTCCAGAACTTGGAAGAAAACCAAGAAGCATATGTCCTGCTCTTTGTTTAATGAGAGTGGTGATTTTCACCCTGGGAGCTGTCCCCACATTCAGCACAGGAGTCCAAGGGGTACACAGGGCCCAAGGGGAAAGCTGAGTGGGGGGACTCAGGGCTTCTCATTCCCCCAAATTCCCTTTTAATATTCTGCCTATTATAAGAAATTGTACATGTGAAACTAAAACAGTGTTTACTTCAGAGATTTCCCAAGGTGAATCCATTTTGAATTATAGAAGAGCAGGCATTAAACCCAATCCAGTTTTCTTAACTGCTTGTCTAGTTCTTTTTGTGTGTATGTGCATCGTGTTTCAGACTGTATTAGACATGTCTTGACATAGTTGTCTTACCCAAGGATTGACTAACTCCGGGAATTTTATGCTAGGTTGGGCAGAAGGGTAAATCCTAGCTTATAAGGACGCATGTGACAGTGAGAGTGGGAGTGTCAGGAAAAAAAAATAGATGTGAAAGGCATCTTTTGGCATGTACTCATCATGCAGTTAATACCTTAGCATCTGTGTTAGTCAGGAGTCTCCAGAGAAACAGAAGCAATAGGAGACAGAAAATAAGCAATTGGTTCATGTGGTTATGAAAGCTTTTCAGGTCCAATCTGCAGGTGGGCAAGCAAACTGGAGACCCAAGAAGAGAGCTAGTGTGCAAGTTCAAGGGCCATCAGGCAGGAAAAGCCAGTGTTGTAGATGAAGTCCAATGGCAGTCTGGTGGTGAATTCTCTCTTACTTACGGGTTGGTAGATGGTAATCTTTTTTTCTTTTCAGGCCTTTAGCTAATTGGATGAGTTGGATGAGGCCCACCCACATTACAGAGGACACTATGCTTTACTTTACCAATTGAAGTATTAATCTCATCTCAAAATATCTTCATAGGAACACCCAGAACAATGCTTGACCAAAATCTGAAAACTCTATGGCCCAGTCAAGTTGACATAAAATGAACCATTGCAACATCCTTCAACACAGAGGTATTTTGAATATCCTTCAACTTGCACCTAACATATAGGTAGTATCTTGCTGCTGCTGCTGCTAAGTTGCTTCAGTCGTGTTCAACTCTGTGCGACCCCATAGATGGCAGCCCACCAGGCTCCCCTGTCCCTGGGATTCTCCAGGCAAGAACAGTGGGTTGTCATTTCCTTCTCCAATGCATGAAAGTGAAAAGTGAAAGTGAAGTCACTCAGTCGTGTTGGACTTCTCACGACCCCATGGACTGCAGCCCACCAGGCTCCTCTGCCCATGGGATTTTCCAGGCAAGAGTACCGGAGTGGGGTGCCATTGCCTTCTTCGGTAGTATCTTGAGTATCCTTCAACTCATGCTTAATGCTCAGTATCTTGAACATTCTTCAATTTGGAAACAACATACAGATAGTATCTTGAATTTGCTTCCATTATAGGATTGAACAGGAGTGTCAGTTACTCATTTGCATCTGAATTTTAAAAAGCATATATATTTAAAAAGTGAAGATAATCACAAGATAAAAACTTCAAGTTATAATATAAATGAGTAATGGGGATGTGATGTACAGCTTGGTCACAATAATTAGCAATACCACATTGTATGATTGAAAGTTGCTAAAAGAGTAGATATTAAAAGTTCTCATCATAAAAATAAAATTCATAATTATGTAAAAAAAAAGTGAGATAGAATTTAATTTGCTTTCACCGATTGACATTGTTGTTTATTTAACTGCTTGTTAGGATCCAAACCACTTGAGAGCAGGGATCATGTCTTCTTATCATATACACATTGTGCATGCTGAATAAGTTGTGACCTGAGCTGGCTTGACCATCAGGTTCTTTGACAAGGATGCTACTCCTGAGATTTCAGTCATTGGCCTCCCTAACATGTTTCACTCACTTGGAACTTGCTGAAAAATTATCCTTTGGGCTTTAAATTTCATGCTTGATTTCATCCAAAAGGTGAGTTTTTTTGGTTGAATGTTGAGAGAAAGATCTGTTCAGCTGTTTCTGACACTTGGGCAGCTGAAGACAAAGAAAAAGAAAGAAGAAGCCGACCATCAGTTTTATGCCATAAAAATCATTTAAGATTATTTTTGCACATGAATAACTCAAGCATAGAGTGAATTTAAAATTTGAAACTTTCCATGCATCTGCATCTCACAGGGGAAGAAGTGGGGTCATATTGGTTGAATGTTGAGAGAAAGATCTGTTCAGCTGTTTCTGACACTTGGGCAGCTGAAGACAAAGAAAAAGAAAGAAGAAGCCGACCATCAGTTTTATGCCATAAAAATCATTTAAGATTATTTTTGCACATGAATAACTCAAGCATAGAGTGAATTTAAAATTTGAAACTTTCCATGCATCTGCATCTCACAGGGGAAGAAGTGGGGTCATTTTGTAAATTCTTTTTTTAATTGCATATCCATAGCAGCTTCAAGTGACCAAAAATTTGCTTTGTACATGCCGATCTGAGATTTAAGCAACTGTTTCCATGATTCTGTTTGGTACATAACAGCTCTATTCAATACTTACTGTATGGCTTTTTGTATATTCGAATATAAATTTGTTTAAGGTTAGGGATACTATATCATGTGTCGACAAGAAGGAGTTGAAGCCTTTTTGCTCTTGTTTTTACTGCTTTCTAAACCCATGTTCTTTATTTCTTGTTCTCAGGGAAGGTTAAGCCTTACTTTTACTTAGTAAATCTCAGCCCTGAGCCCTCTTTACTTTTGGTTCCTTGTTCTTCTGGGGTCCAATCTTGCTACACTCCATCCCCTTGTTTACATATATCATACTACCTGCCTTCGAAACTAGACTGTAAGCTTTCTTTCTAGGTCCGGGATAGTGTTTCATTTGCCTTGGCTTGAGTGTCTAACTGCAGCTCTGTTGTAATTAGGCTCTCACTGGATAAATGGGTGATCGAAAGCAGGTATCTGTACAGGCTGGTAGTAGGACCTCTGATATGGAAAAGCTCTGGACCTCTAGTCTGGTCTGCTGCCGCCCAGCTGATTCTGCTTTCTGCTTGTCATGGGAACAGAATGTATTATGCCCGCTCATTAAGGCTTTGTTTTTTTCCACTTCCGTACTCATTTTCTAAATGCAAACTATTCTCATGATTCTTACCCTCCTCTATTAAGAATCTTCCTTACTCATGGTACATACCTTTTTGTCACACTTGACCTTTTTAGTTTATATTATGAAAATAATAAAGCCATTTGAGTTTTCCAAATATGTAATATTGTGATGCTGAGCATGCTTTAAAAGCTATTCACCCCTCGTCTTGGTTACTTCAAGAAGCAGATATGTCCCCCAGAGTGGGGACAGGATATGTCATTCAATCACCTGTGTCCCCATGCTCCTGCTCATGAGAATGAAGGCTTTTAACATCATCAGAAATAGTAACTACACAGGAAGCTCGCTTTTGAGTTCTGTTCTCATGTTTAATTATCCTTGCAGTAAGGAAGCTCTGATCTTAATCCCTGTGGTTGCATATCCTCTAATATTGCATTCTGAGAACAGCTGTTCACCATCCCTTGTCCTAACTGCCGATGTAGATAAAGAAAGTTAATGAGTTTGCTGCTTGGTCTTCTTTCTTTCTAGATTAAAAGATCCCTTAGCCTCTTAAACTTTGTGCCCATGGGACTGATTCATAGACTCTTTAATTAATTTTAATTGATATTCTCTATGTTTTTCAATATTTCTCCATTTTTATGGTCTTTTCTTCAAACACTGCCCTAAAACATCTCACCAAAGCTCAATGACATGAAGAAACAGCTTTCTCTCTAGAGTGGAAAAGTTAGAACCTAGGGATGGAATGACTGCCTGAAGCCTCATAAGAACTCATGGAAGTGGAAGGAGTCAAGGAACTCATAGATAAGTGAAGGGAACTCTTGGAATCAAGAAAAAGGGATTTAACTCTGTCACCTCCCCGCTGTGTCATTTATCTGTCATTTGAGAAGTGAAAATAACGATACCACATATTCTGCCTCTTTCTTAGAGATGTTACCAAGTTCATAAGTGACCATAAGAGATAATGGGAAATTGTAAAGCTCTATACAGAGGGTTGTTGGAACCTGAGGGAAAGAGTGCACTGTCTTCAGAAGGTAAACAGAAAGTTCAAAGTTGCAACGACGAAGAATTTAAGCAAAGCAAATGAGATTGGTGATTTGTTGCAGTAAAAATCCTTGGTAGAGATTATCTGAGTATATCAAACCCAGTCAAGATGATCAGGTGGAAAATTAGGAAAAACATTTTACTAAGTTCCTCTGTGTCTACTGAATGGTTAAATTAATGTATTATTTTGAAAACTTTATGTGCAAAAGAAATAGACTCACAAAGGGAGTCCTCATGCTCAGAAATATTAAATGGTTTGCCCAAGACAGTACAGCCATTGGAGGCAAAAGCTTGGACAAGGACCTTTTGTCTCCTTATCTTCTCAGTTCTATTTTTGTTTCCTTCAAGAGTTTGAAGTGTAATGAACATGAATCTATGAACACCACTGAGACTGCAAGTTCAGTTCAGTCACTCAGTTCAGTCGCTCAGTCATGTCTGACTCTTTGCAGCCCCGTGAATTGCAGCATGCCAGGCCTCCCTGTCCATCACCGACTCCTGGGGTTCACTCAGACTCACGTCCATCGAGTTCGTGATGCCATCAAGCCATCTCATCCTTGGTTGTCCCCTTCTCCTCCTGCCCCCAATCCCTCCCAGCATCAGAGTCTTTTCCAATGAGTCAACTCTTCACATGAGGTGGCCAAAGGACTGGAGTTTCAGCTTTAGCGTCATTCCTTCCAAAGAAATCCCAGGGCTGATCTCCTTCAGAATGGACTGGTTGGATCTCCTTGCAGTCCAAGGGACTCTCGAGTCTTCTCCAACACCACAGTTCAAAAGCATCGATTCTTTGGCACTCAGCTTTCTTCACAGTCCAACTTTCACATCCATACATGACCACTGGAAAAAGCATAGCCTTGACTAGACGGACCTTAATCGGCAAAGTAATGTCTCTGCTTTTGAATATACTGTCTAGATTGGTCATAACTTTTCTTCCAAGGAGTAAGTGTCTTTTAATTTCATGGCTGCAGTTACCATCTGCAGTGATAAAGTTAATAAAAACATCTCTCTCTTTACATAGCAATACTTGGGCAGACTGTCTTATACATCAGACTCTTGAAGGTTGAATTATTATGTGTCAATACCTCAGAGCCAGCATCCTCACAAACAGATTTTCAGATTTGCAAATTCAAGAACTAACTGTAAACTGTGGCGACCTCAGCCAGATTCTAGCCTCTTGAAGGCTAGATTGGTGGTCAGCCCTCCACCTATGACATCTGCCTACTCTCTTTACTTGCAACTACCACAGTGATATTACTTTTTTCTCTAAGCATACTTTTGCTAAAGTTATAGAACTTTAGATTTTTACCCTATTACTCCCATTCTGGTTAGCCTAATAAATCAAGGGACTATCATCCAATTAGTGACAGAAATTAGATTTGAACCCAGGTCTTTTGTGTTCCATCTGAGCCTCCTCTTCTTTTTTTCCACAGTATCTGTTTCTTAAAATCTACCTTCTTTGGGGAGTTTGTTTTGGCAAGGGGGAGTTTCTTATAGCAAATACTTTGTCTCCGTCATCTATGACTGATTGTAGTCTTTAAATTGTGGGTAATAATGCTTACCTCCTACAGATGCCATGAGAATGAAATGACAGAAGCAAAGCTCAGGGAACCTTGTTTAGGATGTAGTAGATGTTAAATGAATGCTTTTTTCCATTCAGTTGTTTACTCAAGGTATATTCTCAGACATTTCTATAATGAACTTGGTTTCATTACTTTTCTCCACTAGACTAGAAGCCAGTGGTCTCCATCTTTGTCTGTAATTGGAATCTCCTGGGGAGCTTTAAAAGATAATGATGCTTGGGTGGGCCTCATTCCCAGAGGTTCTGATTTAATTTCTCTGGTGGCAGAGATAGTCCTTGTGTATTAGTACTTAAAATCTCTCCAGGTAATTCGAATGTGCAGCCAAAGGCTGAGGAACAGGCCTCACCACCAAAGTATTGTAAGGGCTATGTTTTTGTTTTACTCATCTTTGCAACCCTAGAATCAGTAGAGCATCTCAGTGTGGGCAATGAGATTTGGGTTACTTGGAGGGACACAAATGGCCATATTTTTCTCATTCCTTCCTTTGTTAATTCATTCAAATAATTCCATCTTATTCCAGCTTGTTTGTCCCTCTGATTTAGCCTAAGCTATTTTATAGTTTACCAAATGATTCTTTCTGGAATGATATGTTCCTGGAGTACACTATTCTTTTCCTTTTAGTGTTTGTTTGTTTGTTTCTAATCTCAGGCTTTCGGGAAATTTGGAGTTTCAGTATTTATCAATCAAAATTAATGAACTCATAGAAGACAGAGAAGGAGAAATATCATATGACATCCCTTATGTATGGAATCTAAAAAGGAATGATACAAATGAACTTTTTTACAAAACAGAGACTCGCAGACTTAAAGAACAAACATATGCTTGTCAGGGGGAAGGATGGGGGGAAGGATAGTTAGGGAGTTTTGGATGGACAGGTATACATTGCTGTATTTAAAATAGATAACCAACAAGGGCCTACTGTATAGTGTAGGGAACTCTGCTCAATGTTATGTGGCAGTCTGGATGGAAGGGGAGTTTGGGGGGAATGTATATGAATGGCTGTGTCTCTTTGCTTTTCACCTGAAACTGTCACAACATTGTTAATTGGATATACCCCAATACAAAATAAAAAGTGAAAGAATGAGCACATAAAGTCTTTTGCCCAGGCATAAAAAAGAAATTAATGAATTCATGCATTTATCCGTAGTGGCGATAAGCATTTATTGAGCCTCTGAAATGTTGTGCTGGGCAAATGAGATACAAAGATGAATAAGATGAAAACTGTTTTCAGAGAGTAGCAAGTCTATTGGTAAAATGAACATGTTAACAAATCATTGTACTATCACCTGGTAAGGGCGTTGAGAGAGGTATCACCCTCTTAACTGCCCATCAACAGCTGCAGTTTTTTCCCTAACTCTTTGGTTTAGTTTTTCTCCAGTTTGTATATATATATACACACACATATACACATATGGTGTATATATATTATATGTATGCATATACACACACACATAGAGTATCATTTGAATCTGGATGGAGTCATTTATGGAAGTAGTTGGAGACAGACATACAAACCAATAAATAAGCAAAATGGCTAAGAAGTCATTCTGGTGCACAGCCTGATGCTCTCCAGATAAAACCCTAGCAGATTATCTGTCTTTGTCCCTATCTCAGGAGCATTTTACCATGACATTTTAGTAGCATTGATTATTTATAGAAAAGATTTATTTCTATTCTCAGTCCTTTTCCATTAACACATGAAGTGTTTTTAAATTATGCAAACTTTCAGAAGTCTCTTTCCTAATCAGGGGAAAAATTCTTGGCAATTGGGAAAATTAAACTTCTTTCCTTATCTTCTGACTGAATTATACCATCTACCTGCTTTCCTGGATGGCCCTTGGGATACTTTGATTTTGGATGACAAGGCTGGAGGATGGGCTCCGTTTAGCCAGTGAAAATCAAATATTATACTCTGGGGGATAAATAATGGAAAAATATTATTCTAAGCTTTTTTTTAGACCTCATCCTTTCAATAGGTAATTGGCCACTATGACTCATATTAAGCTCAAAGCTAAGTTAAAAGCACTTAGTATATGAGATTGATTAGTCAATTATCTTGCAAGCCTTTTTCAGAATGGGATTTTTTTAAAAAGTTGTTTTTTTTTTTAAGGGGTCAGAAGGATATGAAGTATGAGTTGTGGTTAGATAAAGGCATCCCAGAGGAGCTTGTGGAACATAAGAGCCATGGAAATATATGTCAGTCTGTCTACATAGAAGTTATGGTGGGGTGAGGAGGGTAGCACTGAGAGATCAAGGAAATGAGCCTCCTCTATATAATTTCTGGCTTGTCTGTGCAGGATTTCTCAGCCTCTGTACTTGGACACTTTGGACTGGGTAGTTATGTGTTCTGTGGAGCTGACTGTGTGTCATAGGATGTTTATCAGCATCTGTGGCCTGTACTCCTTAGATGCTAATAGCACCTCCTTCTTTGTTTTGAGAACCTAGAATATCTTCAGACTTTGCCTGGTTGAGAATCACTGGTCTAGGCAAGCCCAGGGTGATTGAAGGCCACTAATTTTTAAAATCCTTTTATATTAAAAAAAATCTGTAATGGAACCTCAACCTACAGTCTACTAAATAGTAAAGTCAATAATGGGAGGAACCCTGTGTATATTATCCACTGTTTGCTAAATGTGCAGTTAAGACTAAATCGTGAATGAACACCGTCAGCAAATGAGTTAGGTATGGGAAGATTTGTTGTTCCGTCACTCCGTTGTGTCTAACTCTTTGCGACCCCATGGACTGCAGCATGCCAGGCTTCCATGTCCTTCACCATGTTCTGGAGCTTTCTCAAACTCATGTTCATTGAGTTGGTGTTGCCATCCAACCATCTTGCCCTCTGTCATCCACTATTCCTCCTGCCTTCAATCTTTCCCAGCACTGGGGTCTTTTCGTCCAAAGAGTCAGCTCTTTGCAACAGGTGGCCAAAGTATTTTAGCTTCAGCTTCAACATCAGTCCTTCCAATGAATATTCAGGGTTGATTTCCTTTAGGATTGACTGGTTTGATCTCTGTGCTGTCTGAGAGATTCTCAAGAATCTTTTCCAACACCACAGTTCAGGGGCATCAGTTATTTGATGCTCAACCTTCTTCATGGTCCAACTCTCACATCCATACATGACTACTGGAAAAACTATGGCTTTGACTATATGAACTGTTGTTGGCAAAGTAATGCCTCTGCTTTTCAATATGCTGTCTAGGTTTGTCATAGCTTTTTTCCAAGGAACAAGCATCTTTTAATTTCATGGCTGAGGTCACTATCTGCAGTGATTTTGGAACTCAAGAAAATATAGGCTGTCACTGTTTCCATTGTTTCCCCATCTATTTGCCATAAAGTGATGAGAATGGATGCCATGATCTTTGTTTTTTGAATGTTGAGTTTTAAGCCAACTTTTTCTTCTTGTTTTTGCAGAAACTACCAGTTTTCTAAGGACTGAGGAGGTGGGAGCACAGATTCTCAGCTCACATATTCTGTGTTTGGTTTTATTTGTTTATTTATGCACATATATACTAATGAGGCTTCCCATGTGGCGCTAGTGGTAAAGAATCTGCCTGCCAATGCAGGAGACATAAGAGATGTGGGTTTGATCCCTGAGTCTGGAAGATCCCTTGGAGGAGGGCATGACAACCTACTCCAGTGTTCTTGTCTGGAGAATCCCATGGACAGAGAACCCTGGTGGGCTACAGTCCATGGGGTCATAAAGAGTTGGATGTGACTAAGTGTCTGAGCAGATATACTAAAAAATATATTTATTTAATACCTGAGTTCCTGGTACTGTATGTTCTTGGGATACATTAGTGAGCAGAACAACTACTTCTTAGCTGTGTAACCTTGAACAAATTATTAGGATCCTCAATTTTCTTATATATAAGAAGAGAATAATAATAATATGTGCTTACTCCACTATTAAATAACAAAATATAATGCATGTGAGGTGCTTAGTATAATGCCTGCATAGAATAACAGAAACAACAATAATTACTATAAAATTGATAATGATTTAATGGTAATTCTAAGACTCACCAGCTTAACCTTTCAGAAGAGGAAACTGAGTTCAAGAATGTGTACAAACGTCAATGCCCAGAGCTCAGAGACAAAAGTGGGGCCACCTGCCTCTCTACACTCTTTTTCTCATTGAGAGGAGGTTTTAAGTATTATAGATATTGATAAAATGATGGAAGCTTCTGAAAATCCATTCTTTTAAAGAAAAAAATCATAATTGTCAGAAGCTGAACAAAGATTACCCATTTACCATAGATGGTTGAACAAAAGATACATCTTAGTGTTTCATTTGTAAGCACCATAGTCCAGATGATTATCTGGGTAGGGTTAAGAGGATAAAAGCATGAAATAAAAATGAAAAAAAAAAAAAACCCACACAGCAGGAGCTTTCTTCAAAGGGACCTTTAATTCACAGGTTTTTGAACTCTTCTCTGCAACAAATTATAAGGCAGAAATTTCACATGAGGGTGAAGAGCATGCTGAAGCAGTAATGGCTTTAAGAAAGACATCTTAATGGACTCTAAACACGCTATTTGAAATTTCTATAAGAGTCAAAACAGAAGAATAAAATATAAAAATACCTGAAAAGTATGTTGGAGAAAACCACTTAAATTTATGCATTGACTTCCCTGGTGGCTCAGACGGTAAAGCGTCTGCCTACAATGCAGGAGACCCGGGTTCAGTCCTTGGGTCAGGAAGATCTCTTGGAGAAGGAAATGGCATCCCACTCCAGTATTCTTGCCTGGAAAATCCCATGGACAGAGGAGCCTGGTGGGCTACAAGTCCAAGGGGTCGCAAAGAGTCAGACACGACTGAGCAACTTCACTTTCTTTCACTTCAATTACAATGTCCNGGAGAAGGAAATGGCATCCCACTCCAGTATTCTTGCCTGGAAAATCCCATGGACAGAGGAGCCTGGTGGGCTACAAGTCCAAGGGGTCGCAAAGAGTCAGACACGACTGAGCAACTTCACTTTCTTTCACTTCAATTACAATGTCCTCTGGTTTGACTCCATGCTTCTGTTGGCAAGTCAAGAGGACAGTCAGAAACCCCAACTCTTTTTCTGGACATGACATCTGTGTTTGGAGAAGTTGAAAAGGGAGTCTCTGAAGGTCTTCATGATTCTGACCAGACCTCCATGCTTTCCTCCTACTCACAAGACTTGCAACCCCACCACTACCATCTACTCGAGACCATCAAGACTAATCATATTAAATCTTTATCCTTGTTCATTTCTGTCATCACCAGCAGCTCAGGACTCTCTGGTCAGTGTTCTTCCCTGTTTGGCTCCATATATGCATCACTTGTATTCTCCTCTGCCACATACATATCTAATAATCTCTCCACTTGCTTTATTCTCTTTAGAATGCATCAGCATCCACCTTATTATATAGATTGTCTACTTTTTTTGTTTGGTTTCCTTCAACACTAAGGAAAATCTTAGTTTCATGAGGTTAGAGATGTATGTGTTCAGGGCCATATCTCCATCACATAGAACAATGCCAGGCATATGGTAAGCATTCAGTAGCTTTTTGGCAAATTAAAAAAAAAAAAATGAACTTGATAAATATGTTTGGATAGTGTGCCAGGGATTGTGCTGGAGAGGCACTGGGAGGTGGTATAAGGATGGATCAAATAGAATATCTGCCTTCTAAGGATATGTAGTATAGGAGGAGAAAAAATTATCACTCAAAGTG
Source organism: Oreotragus oreotragus (assembly GCA_006410675.1). Lineage (NCBI taxonomy): Eukaryota > Metazoa > Chordata > Mammalia > Artiodactyla > Bovidae > Oreotragus > Oreotragus oreotragus. Next base: position 172,069 of record SJYX01017677.1, on the reverse strand, counting down.
GATTCAAACAAGTGTCTTAAGGAGTGTGGTAAAGACTTCCAATGCTCACCTCTGTTTATTCTCTCCTTTCAAATTTATAGAATTATAATCTCTCATACCCTTTGCCATTAGGGGGGCATGTGACTTTTGTTTTGACCATTGAATGTTTGTAAGCAGAAGTGATGAGCATCACCTCAGGATTTAACAAATCAGTGTAAGATTCTCTATCATTCTCTTTTGGCATGTTCCAAAATTTCAGCTTGAGAATGGAGAATCCTGTATCAGCTTAGACTGAAAAAGCACTGAATGAAGGTTGGATGCCCTAGAGAGTCTCTGAGGAGCAGACCCCCAAAAAATATTGCTAAGACCAATGTCATAGAGCATACTGCCTATGTTTCCCTCACCCGAGGAGTTTTATGGTTTCAAGTCTTATACTTAAACCTTTGATTTTGAGTTTACTTTCATATATGTTATAGGAAAATACTCCAGTTCATTTCTTTTGCATGTAGGTATCCAGGTGTCACCACTTATTAAAGAGGCTGTCTTTTGCCTCTTACACATTCTTGCCTCTTTTGTCATAGATTAATTGACCATATAAGCATGGGTTTGTTTCTGGGCTCTCTATTCCATTCCATTGATTTATGTGTCTGTTTTGATTACTAGAACTTTGTAATATAGTTTGAAATCAGGGAGTGTGACATCTCTAGCTTTGTTCTTCTTTCTCAAGACTGCTTAGGCTATTTGGAATCTTTTTAAATTCCATATGCGTTTTAGGATTATTTGTTCTAGTTCTGTGAGTAATTGTGTTTGTATTTTGATAGGAATTGCTTTGAATTTATAGTTTGCTTTGGGTAGCATGGACAGTTTGACAATATTAATTTTTCTAGTTTGTAAGCACAGATGCGTTTCCATTTGTTTCCACTGTCTTCGGTTTCTGTCATCACTGTCACATAGTTTTCAGAGTACAGCTCTTTCACCTTCTTTGTTAAATTTATTCTAGGTATTTTTTGATGCTTTGGTAAATGAGATTGTTTTCTTTATTTTTCCTTTTGATAGATCATTATTAGTGTTTAGGACAGACCATTTAGAAATAAAACACTGTCCATGGTTTGAAAAACTGTGAGACACCTTTGTGAGTTTCTATAAGGAGGAGAGGCTTTGTTTCCTTTTATTAGTGCATTCTGTACTACCTTCTCTCTGACTCCAGGATGTCCAAAATCCAGGGGCAGCTGGGGGAAAGATAGAAGAGATGTACGTTTCATGATAAGAATCCATCCAGAAAAGCATACATTGGCAAATGTTTTCTGAGTGTTCTATACCCACCACGAAGTTTGGTATAAAGACAGATGCCAAAGGAATAGAAAACAGCATCTGCTCTGGAGGTCATTATGTCCTTTACTGTAAATAAATGTTCAGTACGTACTGTATTAGCTGCAAGATTTGTAAAAATTTAAAGGAAAGGGAGATCTGTGAAGTCTGGAGAAATTTAGGAAAGGGTGAAGATTTGACCCTGACCTTGAAAAAGGGAAGAATTTAATACAGCTAGTAAGATTGACTTACTATTGAGATTCTTATGCACTGAACACAATGTGAAGATTTATATAGCCCATTGCATTCATCCTGCATATAGTATCTCCACTTTATAGTAAGGAAATTGAGTCATGGGGATGTTAAATAATTTGGATTTAAGCTCTATGGCAAAGTTTGTTCCTTGTCAAAGCAGATGTTCTTAATCATAAGGCTATAATGTTGAGATGAAAGGATGAGGAACAGGTCTTTTGAAAGGAAGAACATGTTGGAATGAACCACACTTGTACTGTTCTCACACCTAGGAGAGCCTTGACTTTATTGATTTTCCAATATAAATTTCAGGTCCTTTATCCTTTTGGTTGTGGAAGAGGAATTAGGTGAACTGATCTTTAAATAGTGCCTTAAGCAATGGAGCTGCTGAACTATCAGCTTTGCTGAGCAAGCCAAGCTACCTCTTCCTATTTCTCAAGTATGAAAATCCATCTCAACTCTTTACTCAGATGGATGTATAAGGAAACTGAGGGTTGGGTGGAACTGGTACTAATACATCGAGACAGCTGATGAGTCAGAATCCTTGGACTATGATGAGGATTAGCATAGGTTAATGGGTTAATCGATGGCCTTTTAATCGCATTAGAACTCCAGCCACACAACTTTACCTGTGATGAGTGAGTGAGCATTGTGGTATCTGGGTCCTTGCTAGAATCATATGGCATGCTTGAAGGGTTAATCTTACTGTTCTGTAAGTCAGACATCCAGCAAGCTCTCAATGGGCTAAAATCAAGATACTGGCAAGGCTGCTTCCACATTGGAGGCCCTATGGAAATGGAGAATCCTTTTCCAATCTGTTTTCAGCTTCTAGGGGCTGCCCATTTTCTTTTGCTAGTGATCCCCTTTTCTTCTATCTTCAAAGCCATCATTGAGACCTTGCTGGATGTCTGACCTACAGCACAGTAAGATGATACATTTGTGTGTTGTAAGCCACCAAGTTCCTGGTAATTTGTGGTAGCAGCCTTAAGAAACTGATATACCATGCAAAAGAGACTTCTTGACAGGAGCTATGGGCTTAGATAGAGGATTGCAGCTACTGCCCAAATGTATTCCAGTAAGTGAGGGAGGGAGATAAATACCCTGGTCTCTCTCTCCTCCTCAGTGCCTCCCCTTGGTGAATCCATTAGCTAAAAGCTACAGGGCAGAACAGCCTGGGTGATGCCTTTCCTAGCCCTCACCCCTTTTGGGGAGGGATGTACTGAGCAAGGCCCATGCCTCTGTTTTCATAAATATGGAGCCCTCCCTTTCTCTCCCTTTAGCTGAACAAAATGTAAATCCTAGAGTATGGGCTGATGGAAAAAGGACGGGGGAGCCTGGTGGGCTGCCATCTATGGGGTTGCACAGAGTCAGACACAACTGAAGTGACTTAGAAGCAGCAGCAGCAGTGTTTAGTCTTCTAAACACAGAACACAGAGCAGGGCAGCACAAGGTGGAAATTGGACGTATGGGGCAAATGGAAAAGAACCAGCATGGAGGTTAAACTTCAGGGTGGAGGTTTCAAATGGTTGGATACTTGACTTGATTTCACTCATTATCATAAAGAGGGGGACCTGGCAGGAAGCATTGCCAAGGAACTGCTTTTAGACAAGTGGTTGGATTAGCTCCATATATTTCATCTTTACAGCTGGAGAACATATATGTAAATGTGTTTCATTCAGTCCAATCAATCAATCAGTAAAGTCAGTCATCATTCAACAAATCTGCTTGAAAGACTTGCTCTTTACTGGCACAAGGAGCAAGTTGGGGTGGGGTGGGGAAGTAGATATAGGAAAATAGGAGACACCACCTTTGCTCTGGAGGAGTTTAAAATATGCAAAGTAGAGGTGGAGTTGAGACAAGATGGAGAGGCAGACAGACAGAGCCATCCATAATTCATGCATCAGGTCTGTATGCATGTGTCTGAAGGGAAAGAACATAGGGTGGAGATCAAGGGTAGTGGAGGTGGGGAGGGAATGTTCACAGACAAGGTGGTACTTAAGCTGGACTTTGAAATATCAGTAGAACATTTCAGTATGCAAAAGGATAAAGAGCCCCCAGAGCAGAGAGAATGGCATGAGAAGAGGAGAGGCCAAAGGCTTGACATTCAGGCAACAGCAAGAGATTCTATTTACTAGAATAGAGGATGCTTGGGGCATCTGGTACTGTAGGGTGGGGGCTTGAGGCCTGATAGGGTGGGTTGGATTATGAAGAATCTTAAATGGAACTCATACACATGTGTGTGTGCATACCAACAGACTCATGCACATACACACAGAAGAAGCTTAATGATATGTGTGTGTGTGTGGTTTTGGTACAGACATCATAAACTCATGAAAGTAGTTGATAAGGTTGTAGAAATAATATGTTTATTATGAATACACTTGTAAAACAAAAATAAGCAGAATGTGTGAAACAAGTCATTGCTTCCATAATATAGACATTTTTATCTCTTAAAGTGAATTCTTGTCTCATACCGCCACATACCCTGCTCTGCCCATTTTAATGGAATTTTGTATATAAAAATAAAATGTGAAACAAAAATACTGAAAGAATCACAAACTCTGAATTCCCTGAAGGTAAACACGTCAGATGACTTTCTTTACCTCAGTTGATTCTTGACCTCTTTCTTTCTGTACCCTCCTTGTCTCTTGCAACTTACACAACACATGTGTGTGCACACAAACAGACACACACACACACACACACAAGAAGCTTTACTCTGCAAGTTCCTGTATGCTTTCAGGAAGATGACCAGTGTCTCTCCCCTCATCTCTGAGGAATCACTGTGCCATCCAGCTATTTGGCTGACTCACCATATACATGATTTCATTACTCAGACCCCAGCCACTGCCTCAAACAAACATGCTTTGTCTTACTTATGAAAAGTAACCCTTATATTTAAAAAAAAAAAAAACAACTGAATAATTGTCTTCCTCAAAATGTCATCAGAGCAGCTGGTCAGGGCTTCCTTGACATAGGTCCAGTTACATCCTTTATCTCCTCTGATGGAACCTTCACCTTAGTGCAAATGAGGCAGGCAATGCATGAAGAGATATGGCTGCTGTTATGTAATTACTTTTGACTGCCTTTAGTAATGTACATTGTAATTTGTGGTAATAGCACACTTATTTTCCAAGAACCTCAATGGCTAAACAAGCATGGGGAAGTAATATTGAATCCAGAGAAAGCTACTACCAAGGATTCAAGAAACTCTGAGCTCTGGAGAAAGTGGGTTTCAGCTCTGTGGACCCAGTTTATCATCTATAAAATAAGAGCTTGGATAAAGCACTTCAAAAAGGCCATTAGGAGAGTAGCTATTCAGTGCCTAAGTTGTTTGTGTTCATCTCTTTGCAACCAACCCCTCAACTGCAGCATGCCAGGCTTCCCTGTCCTTCACTACCTCCCAGAGTTTGCTCAGGCTCATGTCCATTGAGTCAGTGATACTATCTAACCATCTCATCCTCTGCCACCCTCTTCTCCTTTTGCCTTCAGTCTTTCCCAGCATCAGGATCTTTTCAAGTGAGTTAACTCTTCACACCGGTGGCCAAAGTATTGGCACTTCAGCTTCATCATCAAGTGTGGAGGTTAAAAACACCAATATGACTCAAACCCAGTGTGCCACCTGTTAGCTGTGTGGGTATGACACATCAGTTCACTGAGTTTCATCTATAGAAGGATAAAAATAGTACCTAATGCACAGGGCTATAAGGAGGGATAAATTGAAGGATACAGTGAAGTGCTTGGTATTGTAGGTGGGTGCGCCTGCCTGTCTGTTCTACAAGTAACAAAATGAGGAGGCAAAGAAAGGATGAGACTCTGTGGGACAGTGACAAAGCCCTTTGCAGTCACATAAGACTAGTTCTGAGATGGGAAATTTAATGCTGTCTCTTGGAAGAAGACACTGGGTCTAAGGTGCCACAGATCTGTGAGATGGGCATTATCTAGTTATTTCTAGTAAGATGTTTTAACATAAGAAAGGAAGCAAACCTAAACCCAAAAATGGTGATGAAAAATTCCTTTCCAGAGAGAATCAATGGAGTATCAAATAATAGTGTTCACACACCCCAGTAGCAAATGCTTGCTGCTTGCAGAAATGAAGAAATTTCTGGTTGGACCTGAACACTTGTTACCACTGGCTTGGCTTCACCTTTTATTAATTTTGGAATCAGTGGCGGATGAGGCAGCCTGTCATCCTTTCCTAACCTCTTCTCATTGGAATTGGAGAATTAGATCAGCTTAACCAACCTCTCATCAAGAAGCTGTGAAATAACCACAAACAGAACACAGTGAAGAGAGATTTATCCTGGATTAGGTACTGCAGATTCATACCTCCTTGGAATTACAGGAGATGATTCATAGTTCTGGCTGTGGCATTCTCAGAAGATTAGAGGGTGGGGATTATTGTTGTTCAGTTGTTAAGTCATATCCAACTGTTTGTAACCCCATGAACTGCAGCACGCTAGGCTTCCCTTCACTATCTCCTGGAGTTTGCTCAAATTCATGTCCATTGAGTTGGTAATGTTGTCTAACCATCTCATGCTCTGCCGCCCTCTTCTCCTTTTGCCTTCAGTCTTTCCCAGAATCAGGGTCTTTTCCAATGAGTTGGCTCTTTGCATTAGGTGGCCAAAGTATTGGAGGGAGCTTTAGCTTCAGCATCAGTCCTTCAGTCCTTCCAATGAATTTCCTTTAGGATTGGTTCAAATAGTCAAAGCTATGATTTTTCCAGTAGTCATGTATAGATGTGAGAGTTGGACCATAAAGAAGGCTAAGTACCGAAGAACTGATGAACCAGTCAGTCCAAGAGGGTGGGAATAAGACAGCACAGCTCAGCCAACTGCTTGCTGTGTTTCTCAGGGTATAGTCATAGATCATGTGGGTCCACAACGTGCTCTTTAAAGAGCAGGGTAAGTCAGAGTGACCACGAAGTCAAAGAGATTGAGGCTGCAGTGAAATGTTTGTTCTGTATGGACAGAGCCTTGCCAAAACAAAAACAAGCAAGCAAAACCCCTTAAAACTCTAAATTGGGAGAGACATCTCCATTCCTTGTTTCCTATTCAGCTCTCTTATGTCTAGAAATGCTTTAAATACTTCCCACTGTTCTGAACTCTAAGACAATCACCAAGTTAGATGCTCATCTCTTTCATGTGTGTGGAAGGTGGTTCTTTGCTCAAGGAATGCACGGGATAGGCACATTAGTATGTATTTAGGGCACGGAGTTTTATCATTATCATCATTATTATCATGGTCTTCCTGTCTGTTCAGAGTTTAATGTTTATTGAAACCACTGTCAGTATCTTAAAAGTCCTTGCCTTTAGCCCAAGATTACAAATGGACTTCCTCTACTTGGCAGTGAGTGGTAATTACCTTCACATGTATGGAGGTGACCCAATACATGGTTGGGCTATCACACAAGAAAAACAATATCTCAGTTTGTGTTTATTGGTTCAGTTTTTGCAATGCTGAACTCCTCTGTGGCTTTATTTCTATATGCAGTGGAATTTGTCACGAGGCCTGCCTATATTCATATATCGTCTTTCAGCACACTCAGGTCATTCTGAGAAATGTTTGTATTATTGCTTCACTTTCTCCTGATCCTCGAGCTGATCAGGACATCCATCCAATGTTTCAGCACATTCCTGTGTTACCACTGTGATGGAGTGTTCTTGGAAGACTCTCCAGTTCCTGACTTCTCAGGACCTTGGCTACTTTCCAGGGAATGTACCTTTGGAGAGAGTCCTTATCAGTCCTGAGTTAGGGCTTTCTTGTCTCCACCACCTTGCATGTCTAATTCCTTCTGACTCTGGCCCAGATGAGGTTTACTGCCCTCATATGTCTAAATGAATCCAAGATTACTTTTGAATAGCACTTTACATGTTTCAGAACACTTTCTATGAGAACTCTGATACCTAATCATTTTGCCAGTTTTTACTTAAAACAGGGAATGGGCTGGAGAATTAGTGTTTTCTAACTTGAAGTTGTATCCTTGAGGCCAGCTGTGGAGCTATTTACCCTGGTTGTCTTCTATAATAGCAAAGATGCCGGGCAGACGTAGTTTTGGATATGATTGTAGCCAACAGGGTAAACTAGTCTTTTCAAAGCACATTTGGTCTGATTTTCATGTATATCTTGAGAAACTACTTTTTTTTTTTTAATTGAAAAAGAAAACCAATCTGATGTACTTATGCATCTGCATTTCTGAGCAATATTATGAGCAGATACTTCATTTAGTGTATTGGGATCCAATAACCATCCCCACCCCACAAATATCTGTCTTGTTTGTTCTTGTATGCCTTAGAGAGTTAGTGTGGTTACTTGCTAAATCAGTACCCTCCTCTCACTCTCATACTGGGAGAAAGCTCTTGTGTTACTATTACTTATAATATTTCAATAAAAAAACAAGACTGTGAACAAACATGAAGGTTTTGCATGTTTAAGGAGCTTCGACATCATAAACCTACAGTGTTGCTCCACTGGTGTTAATCTAAATCAACTGTAGGAGTTCTCCAAGTTTAAATTTACTGTTCATTCAGAAAGCACATGGTAAGTACTCACTGCATCACCCAGGCTTCTGGGTTGTTCTGCTTGTTGGACATGGCTGGATACAACATCTGAATTAGATGTGAAATCAACTGGAAGTCCTTAGGACATCTCTTGCTGGGACTGCTCATGTGCCTAGGACCATTCTCTCTGGGCGATCTTCAACTCATGGGTTTTGAAACAAGAGGAAAACCTAAGAACCTCACTGACACTAGAGGTATTCTAGAAGGCTCATACAGGTTAAGGAAGATTATACAACTGACTAGTGGCCAAGTCAGGACTGGAGAGATCAAACATTTTAATATTATCCTGGTATTTCCACAGCCACATGTAACCTTTACATGTTCTTTCACGTAAGAACATAGCAGCAGTTCTGTGTCATTTGTAACTGAAAAGATAAACTCAAGACAAGTAATTTTCTGTTGGTGTTTATGGCAAAAGGCAATTGTTAGTGTGTAGCTAAAGAGCATAGCATTCATTCTTAAACCTTTTCTGATGCTCAAATTGATTTAGAACCTTTGCCAAAATAAAGCACCCCGTTCTTGAAAGAAACCTTTATCTCTGCTACATTCATCTCTTTGCTTTTCATGGTTATTCCACATCTCTTGGAACATATTTATATAAGATCAAAAGCTCACCGGGACTTAATGAGAAAGCAGAAATCACTATTCCAATACCTTTTCTACCTGTAAAACTCAATTCTCTAATTATAAGAAATTGTTGTCGTTGTTTAGTCATGTTTTGTGTCTGGCTTTTTGTGGCCCCAAGGACTGCAGCATGCCAGGCCTCCCTGTCCCTCACCATTTCCCAAAGTTTGCCCAAGATCATGTCCATTGCATTGGTGATGCCATCCAGCCATCTCATCCTCTGACAACCTCTTCTTCTTCTGCCCTCAATATTTCCCAGAATCAGGAACTTTTCTAATAAGTTGGCTGTTTGCATTAGATGACCTAAATACTGGAGCTTCAACTTCAGCATTAATCCTTCAAATGAGTATTTAGGGTAGATTTCCCTTAGGGTTGACTGGTTTGATCTCCTTGCACAGGACTTTCAGAAGTTTTCTCAAGCACCACAGTTTGAAGGCATCAGTTCTTCAGGGTTCTATCTTTATGGTCCAGCTCTCACAACAATATGTGACCACTGGGAAGTCTATAGCCTTGACTATATGGGCCTTTGTTGATAGAGTAATGTCTCTGCTTTTCAACACACTGTCTAGGTTTGTCATAGCTTTCCTGCCAAGAAGCAATTGTCTTCTGATTTCATGGCTGCAGTCACTATCTGCAGTGATTTTAGAACCCAGGAAGAGGAAATTTAGCACTACTTCCACCTTTTCCCCTTCTATTTGCCATGAAGTAATGGGGCTGGATGCTGTGATTTTAGTTTTTTTAAATATTTAGTGTTAAGCTGGTTCTCTAGGCTCTTTAGATCCTCTTTTGGCTTTCTGCCATTAGAGTGGTATCATCTGTATATCTGAGGTTGTTTAAATTTCTCCCGCTTATCTTGATTCCAGCTTGTAACTCATCCAGCCTGGCTTTTCTCATGATGTGCTCAGCATATAGGTTAAATAAACAGGTTGACAGCAGATAGCCCCGTCATATTCCTTTCTTAATTTTGAGCCACTCAGTTATTCCATACAGGGTTTTAATTATTTCTTCTTGGCCTACATACAGGTTTCTCAGGAGACAGGTAAGATGGTCTGGTATTCCCATCTTTTACACTGTCTAGGTTTGTCATAGCTTTCCTGCCAAGAAGCAATTGTCTTCTGATTTCATGGCTGCAGTCACTATCTGCAGTGATTTTAGAACCCAGGAAGAGGAAATTTAGCACTACTTCCACCTTTTCCCCTTCTATTTGCCATGAAGTAATGGGGCTGGATGCTGTGATTTTAGTTTTTTTAAATATTTAGTGTTAAGCTGGTTCTCTAGGCTCTTTAGATCCTCTTTTGGCTTTCTGCCATTAGAGTGGTATCATCTGTATATCTGAGGTTGTTTAAATTTCTCCCGCTTATCTTGATTCCAGCTTGTAACTCATCCAGCCTGGCTTTTCTCATGATGTGCTCAGCATATAGGTTAAATAAACAGGTTGACAGCAGATAGCCCCGTCATATTCCTTTCTTAATTTTGAGCCACTCAGTTATTCCATACAGGGTTTTAATTATTTCTTCTTGGCCTACATACAGGTTTCTCAGGAGACAGGTAAGATGGTCTGGTATTCCCATCTTTTTAAGAGTTTTCCACAGTTTATTATGATCCACACAGTCAAAGGCTTTAGTGTAATCGATTAAACTGAGATAGATGTGTTTCTGGAATCCCCTTGCTTTCTCTATTTCTTATTTCCCTGAAGAAATTAAGGAAATGTAAATTTGCTTCAATATTCCATTTCTGCAACACTAAAGAGTTTGGAGTGCTCATAAATTTTCAGAACCAGACCGACTATTCCTCTTGAGGATTTTAGGAATTAGATCAGTTGATTTATGCACACTGGGCACTACTTTTACTCTGCAGGGGTTTCTCTCCCAAGGGCTGACCAAAGATAAGCTAATCTGATTTTTCCTCTTCACAGTCTGGAATTGGTACATAGAGGTTCTAGTTACTCTCTTCTGGGATTTAGAGCTGAGAGTCTAGCCTGGGCTGGGATGACCATTTTCTATCAAGTTTACACAAAAAAGAAAAATCTTGTTGGCAAAGAGAAAAAAAAAATGTAATGCAAAAAGCAGAGATGAGGATCATGTGGTCCCAAAGAGATGGTAGCAGTAACTTGGGGTCCTGACTCCCCCATTCCTGGTACAGTAACCACATAGGTACATCTTTCCTTGCTCGTAAATCCCCACTGAGACTTAGTTTAGTGTGAGCAGCATTCTGTTCTTGGAAAGACTAAAGCCAACTGAGTCTAAGACAAGGGCAATTCCTCTCTTGTTCCTGAACAGCAGACATGGTGACAAAAGGACATGTAGACAATGTGACTGGTCTCGCTTTAAATTTACACCCACAAACCTTAAGTGAGGCTTCAGTACTGCCAAGCATGCAACAGTGTTTCCCTGAATCAATTTATCTTTCACTCTCCAAGACAACTGTTTCATAATTTCTCCTCTTTCTTCAAACTTTCAGCACTCCCTCCCCTTGTCACTCCCCTCTTTTCCCCTGATTTTTATTTTGCTAGGAAAATAGGATCAGAAAGGAATGGTTTCATCTTCTCATAGGCAATAAATCTACTAGTCTACTTGTATTTGTGCTCATGAGCTTCCCCTCCTGTAAAGTGGATCAACTGCCCATATACCTAATAAGGCAACCCCTCTTCATCTGTACTGGGTTCCATTTTTCTTTGCTAATTAAAACACTTATTTTTTTTTTTTAATTGAAAAAGAAAACCAATCTGATGTACTTATGCATCTGCATTTCTGAGCAATATTATGAGCAGATACTTCATTTAGTGTATTGGGATCCAATAACCATCCCCACCCCACAAATATCTGTCTTGTTTGTTCTTGTATGCCTTAGAGAGTTAGTGTGGTTACTTGCTAAATCAGTACCCTCCTCTCACTCTCATACTGGGAGAAAGCTCTTGTGTTACTATTACTTATAATATTTCAATAAAAAAACAAGACTGTGAACAAACATGAAGGTTTTGCATGTTTAAGGAGCTTCGACATCATAAACCTACAGTGTTGCTCCACTGGTGTTAATCTAAATCAACTGTAGGAGTTCTCCAAGTTTAAATTTACTGTTCATTCAGAAAGCACATGGTAAGTACTCACTGCATCACCCAGGCTTCTGGGTTGTTCTGCTTGTTGGACATGGCTGGATACAACATCTGAATTAGATGTGAAATCAACTGGAAGTCCTTAGGACATCTCTTGCTGGGACTGCTCATGTGCCTAGGACCATTCTCTCTGGGCGATCTTCAACTCATGGGTTTTGAAACAAGAGGAAAACCTAAGAACCTCACTGACACTAGAGGTATTCTAGAAGGCTCATACAGGTTAAGGAAGATTATACAACTGACTAGTGGCCAAGTCAGGACTGGAGAGATCAAACATTTTAATATTATCCTGGTATTTCCACAGCCACATGTAACCTTTACATGTTCTTTCACGTAAGAACATAGCAGCAGTTCTGTGTCATTTGTAACTGAAAAGATAAACTCAAGACAAGTAATTTTCTGTTGGTGTTTATGGCAAAAGGCAATTGTTAGTGTGTAGCTAAAGAGCATAGCATTCATTCTTAAACCTTTTCTGATGCTCAAATTGATTTAGAACCTTTGCCAAAATAAAGCACCCCGTTCTTGAAAGAAACCTTTATCTCTGCTACATTCATCTCTTTGCTTTTCATGGTTATTCCACATCTCTTGGAACATATTTATATAAGATCAAAAGCTCACCGGGACTTAATGAGAAAGCAGAAATCACTATTCCAATACCTTTTCTACCTGTAAAACTCAATTCTCTAATTATAAGAAATTGTTGTCGTTGTTTAGTCATGTTTTGTGTCTGGCTTTTTGTGGCCCCAAGGACTGCAGCATGCCAGGCCTCCCTGTCCCTCACCATTTCCCAAAGTTTGCCCAAGATCATGTCCATTGCATTGGTGATGCCATCCAGCCATCTCATCCTCTGACAACCTCTTCTTCTTCTGCCCTCAATATTTCCCAGAATCAGGAACTTTTCTAATAAGTTGGCTGTTTGCATTAGATGACCTAAATACTGGAGCTTCAACTTCAGCATTAATCCTTCAAATGAGTATTTAGGGTAGATTTCCCTTAGGGTTGACTGGTTTGATCTCCTTGCACAGGACTTTCAGAAGTTTTCTCAAGCACCACAGTTTGAAGGCATCAGTTCTTCAGGGTTCTATCTTTATGGTCCAGCTCTCACAACAATATGTGACCACTGGGAAGTCTATAGCCTTGACTATATGGGCCTTTGTTGATAGAGTAATGTCTCTGCTTTTCAACACACTGTCTAGGTTTGTCATAGCTTTCCTGCCAAGAAGCAATTGTCTTCTGATTTCATGGCTGCAGTCACTATCTGCAGTGATTTTAGAACCCAGGAAGAGGAAATTTAGCACTACTTCCACCTTTTCCCCTTCTATTTGCCATGAAGTAATGGGGCTGGATGCTGTGATTTTAGTTTTTTTAAATATTTAGTGTTAAGCTGGTTCTCTAGGCTCTTTAGATCCTCTTTTGGCTTTCTGCCATTAGAGTGGTATCATCTGTATATCTGAGGTTGTTTAAATTTCTCCCGCTTATCTTGATTCCAGCTTGTAACTCATCCAGCCTGGCTTTTCTCATGATGTGCTCAGCATATAGGTTAAATAAACAGGTTGACAGCAGATAGCCCCGTCATATTCCTTTCTTAATTTTGAGCCACTCAGTTATTCCATACAGGGTTTTAATTATTTCTTCTTGGCCTACATACAGGTTTCTCAGGAGACAGGTAAGATGGTCTGGTATTCCCATCTTTTTAAGAGTTTTCCACAGTTTATTATGATCCACACAGTCAAAGGCTTTAGTGTAATCGATTAAACTGAGATAGATGTGTTTCTGGAATCCCCTTGCTTTCTCTATTTCTTATTTCCCTGAAGAAATTAAGGAAATGTAAATTTGCTTCAATATTCCATTTCTGCAACACTAAAGAGTTTGGAGTGCTCATAAATTTTCAGAACCAGACCGACTATTCCTCTTGAGGATTTTAGGAATTAGATCAGTTGATTTATGCACACTGGGCACTACTTTTACTCTGCAGGGGTTTCTCTCCCAAGGGCTGACCAAAGATAAGCTAATCTGATTTTTCCTCTTCACAGTCTGGAATTGGTACATAGAGGTTCTAGTTACTCTCTTCTGGGATTTAGAGCTGAGAGTCTAGCCTGGGCTGGGATGACCATTTTCTATCAAGTTTACACAAAAAAGAAAAATCTTGTTGGCAAAGAGAAAAAAAAAATGTAATGCAAAAAGCAGAGATGAGGATCATGTGGTCCCAAAGAGATGGTAGCAGTAACTTGGGGTCCTGACTCCCCCATTCCTGGTACAGTAACCACATAGGTACATCTTTCCTTGCTCGTAAATCCCCACTGAGACTTAGTTTAGTGTGAGCAGCATTCTGTTCTTGGAAAGACTAAAGCCAACTGAGTCTAAGACAAGGGCAATTCCTCTCTTGTTCCTGAACAGCAGACATGGTGACAAAAGGACATGTAGACAATGTGACTGGTCTCGCTTTAAATTTACACCCACAAACCTTAAGTGAGGCTTCAGTACTGCCAAGCATGCAACAGTGTTTCCCTGAATCAATTTATCTTTCACTCTCCAAGACAACTGTTTCATAATTTCTCCTCTTTCTTCAAACTTTCAGCACTCCCTCCCCTTGTCACTCCCCTCTTTTCCCCTGATTTTTATTTTGCTAGGAAAATAGGATCAGAAAGGAATGGTTTCATCTTCTCATAGGCAATAAATCTACTAGTCTACTTGTATTTGTGCTCATGAGCTTCCCCTCCTGTAAAGTGGATCAACTGCCCATATACCTAATAAGGCAACCCCTCTTCATCTGTACTGGGTTCCATTTTTCTTTGCTAATTAAAACACTTCTCATTCAGTTATTCCCTGCACTTTACCGTTTCTTACATCATTAATTTTTGCTTCTGTACTTAATTAGCATCCAAAGATATCATGAGTTCTCGTCTTAATAAATACTTACACCCATAAATGAACATCATCTTTGATTTAGAGAAGCTGCTTCACTACCGCTGCATTTATCTATGACTTTTTAACAGCAAAAATCCTTGCAAAAATTGTTAACCTCCCATCTATTTTTAAAAAATTTTTCTCTTTACACTATGCCATTCAGGCTTTTATCACCACCATCAACATCTCACTCTGTTTAAGATCCATAGTGATCTCCATGTTCTCAAGTCCCATGGATAATTTTCAAACTTCATTTTTTTAAACCTTTCATCCATATTTGGCAGAATTAATGTTTCCTTCTTCTTCAGGCATTTTCAGCACGTGGGATCCAATAAACCACTATCTCCTGGTTTTCCTACCTTCTTTCTGACTGCTCCTTCTCAGCCTTGTCTGCTGGCTCCCCTTCCTTCCTCTTCTATGCCATGTTTCATTCATCTTGTATCAATGTTGGCATGCCAGGTTGTTTTACTGTTAACTTGGTTAAACTAAGAACTACATTTCCCAGAATCCCCTTTCCTCTGCCTTCAGATTGGAACTGCTCAAAAGAGGAACTCGAATGGGATTTGAGAAATGGAACTAAAGCAGAGTCATTACTTTCTGAAGAATTTCAGGGTCAAATATGGTGATGAAAAGACAAAAGAAATGCCTGGCAGGTTCCTACTTGTTTTTCTTTTCTTTGACTCCAAGTCAGGTTTCTGCCTCCTGATTTCTGGTCCTGTTGACCAGCAATGGTCCCAGTCACACGACCATATGCTTGGTTATAGAGGCACAGAAGGGGTCAATACGTAGACGCATCAGCTGCTGTGCTCCTCATGAAGGGGTCCTCATTTGGGGCTCCACTTTAGTACTGGATGAGCCTAGCTTATCAAATTTCCCTGAAAGCCCCATCTTCTCCATCTGTGTCAGTGCTTTGAGAACACTGCTTAGTAACTTCTTCAGGCCCTCCGTTCCCTCTCCTAGATCTTTACTGCTCCAGCTCCTCCAACAATTGTGTAGGGCCTAATTCCTATTCACGAATCTCTTGTCCTATATCATTCCTATTTGAATACTGAGGTAAATATTGCTGTTGCCAGAATTGGTTCTAGGCAAATAGAACATTAAGGATAGCAATATGGTATGGCATTAGGATTCTGATATGAATAGATTTAAAGGAATTGATTACCTTGTTGTCAGTGGCAAATGGGAGATTTTTAGACTATGTCAAGCAATAGTTATTGCCCTAATTATGAAATGTATAATTGAAATAGACAAATAAGCAACTGGCACAACCTCCATAGTGGTTCCCTGATCTGTGGAGTGAGGCCTTTTATCACAGGAATGGCAAGATGGAAACTGCCAGAACTTCCTCTTCCTACTAAATCAATAACCCAATAAAAAAAAAATCAATGCTGAATTTTTTTTTGGTAGGGATAGAGAGATTTGTTTCACCGTCAAGGACTTGAAAAATGTGAGAGTGGTGATTCCCATCACGTCTTCATTTAATATGCCTGTATGGACTGTGCAGATGACAGATCTTGGAGAACGACAGTGGTTTATCATAAACTTAATCAAGTGGAAGGGAACTCCATTTGTAACCTATGACAGACGTGGTTTCTTTACTGGATTAATCAATACATCCCCTCGAGTCCATATGCAGCTAGTAACCTGGTAAATACCTTTGAGTAGAGAAGAAGCTTGCTTTTAGATGGTAGTTAGCAATACACTGCTCCATCTCAGGACTATTCATCCCCTTTTCATAACTTTTTTTTTTTTTCAGGGACCTTTCTGCTTTCCCATTCCAAATGACATCATGCTGGTTTACCATGTTGATGACGTTGTGTGTTCTAGACCTGTTAAGTAGGAAGTAGTTGCTTCCCTAGAAATATGTGCCAGAGTATTCAAAATATTTCTCACAAAAATGTGGGAGATGCCAATTTAGTCAAGCATTTAGGTCTCCAATGGCCTAGGGCATATCAATATACCTTCTTTGAGAGAAATCATAGATAGTCATACAGTACCAGGGTTTCAGAATAACATAGGATTTATTGGATGAAAAACTTAAAATCAGAGAAGTAGTAGAATGCATACAGTTCCTCATGTTTTTATTGCTCTGTTGCACAGGCTGAACATAGATGCCCTGTCTGCACCATGATTAAAAGTCCAGCAGAGACTTGCTTTAGCCACAAAGCTGCTAAGTGTTAAGTGGGAGTCACTCAGTCATGTTTGACTCTTTATGACCCCAGGGACTATAGCCCTCCAGGCTCCTCTGTCCATGGAATTCTCCAGGCAAGAATATTGGAGTAGGTTGCCATTCCCTTCTCCAGGGGATCTTCCTGACCTAGGGATCAAAGCCAAGTCTTCTGCATTCCTGCTTTTCTGTCTGAACCAGATGTACAAAACAAACAAACAAACAAACTCCTGCTTACTCACCCCATTATGTAAGTTAGCCTAAGATAGGGAATGTCTGGTTTCTTGCAGTAAAAAGAAGTAAAACGGGAGATCTCTGGGTCCAGAACATGCTAGAGAAGAGGCATACTGGAGACCAAGGTCTGAATACTGAGGGCTCAGGAAACAGCCTTGCCTGCTGAATAGAATGTTGAAATTAGCCAAAGGCTTTATCTCTGTATGCTGGCTGAGCAGTGCTAAGCCAGCTCTCTGCTAAGTGTCCAAAATGGGGAGGAGATGAGCCTCCAGGGCCATCTGGATGTATCTCTACTCAATATCCCTTCCAAGGAAAGGGTATCGTTGCTGCACCTGGCTGCTCTTGAAGTTGTAAAGCAGAGTGTCTGATTGTCCATTTTCCGTAGGAAAAATGGCCAGTTCCTTGGCTCTATACTGATTCGTGGGTAGGGGCTGATGGTTTGATTGGATAGTCAGAGACTTGGAAACAACACAATTCAATAATTGTGTCAAGCAGTCCAGACATAGTACATGGATAGAACTCTTCATAATGGGCACAAAGTATAAATGTATTAATGTTCTGTGTGCTTATTTACAAAAGACCTCTTCCAGCAGAGGTCAGTATTAATAACCAGATGGATAAGATGATTCATGGTACAGATGTTTGTCAGCCCCTTTACCCAGCCATTCCAACCATAGCTTAGTAGGTGAGGGTGGCCTTGTGACAGTAATAGAGGTTTTACATGGAATCAGCAGCATGGATTTTGCTCATAAAGATCAGTTTGGTTTTATTCATTACTGAGTGCCAAACCCACTAACATAGAAACCAACACTGAGTCCATAATACGTCACCACTCAAACAGAACATCAGCCAACCACTTGGTGGAAGGTTGATTACGTTGGGCTACTTCCATCATGGAAGGATTAGCATTTTGTTCTCAGTGGCATAGACTCATATCCTGGATATGACTTTGTCTTCCCTGCCTCTGATGATTCTGCCAAAATCATCACCCATAGATTTCCAAAATGCTTTATTGTTAAAATTTTCCACTCAGTATTACTTTTACCATGGAAATTATTCAACATCAAATTCATTAGCATTGTTATAGTCCTCATAATCCTGAAGCAATTCTTCTGAGAGGTCCTTTTGAGGCTCAGTTGTGGCTCCAAATGTGCAGCACTATTTTGAAGGGTTACTCTAAAATTCTTTAGCATGAATATATGCTCTGAAAGAATGACCCATAGGAATAGTTCTTCTCAGTTACCTCTAATGATCCACTGGCAGATACTGTCCCTACAATTTTCTGCT
The DNA here is from genome assembly GCA_006410675.1 of Oreotragus oreotragus. Lineage (NCBI taxonomy): Eukaryota > Metazoa > Chordata > Mammalia > Artiodactyla > Bovidae > Oreotragus > Oreotragus oreotragus. Next base: position 153,639 of record SJYX01017677.1, on the reverse strand, counting down.
GTGATGATTTAGAGTTCTTTTTTCTCCCTTTCATTTCATTTTATTGGGTTTGCAAACAAGCAATATAATATTGACCCTAGGTTTTGTATTCTTTTATGAAGTGGTCACTTAGATGTGGTCACTTTTACCACAGGAGGTAAAAGAGAACAGTCTCAGGAAAGAAAAAAGAATTTATCTTCACAAGCCCCAGGAGGTAAGTGTGGTCAGGAAACAGGTGATAGGAGCTGAGGGAAAGCATTAGGTCAGAGCCTTTTGCGGGGTGGGGGTTCCATTGGAAAGGCAAGGCAGGGCAGGGTAGATAGTTTAGAAATGGCTAGTTTGAATAATTTTGTGGGGCTTTGGGCTGTTTGTGGTCCCTGGTTGCCTGGTCCCCATTCCTCAGATGATTAAAATAGAGGAGGATTGCCTGAGATGGGAGAAGGCAATGGCAACCCACTCCAGTACTCTTGCCTGGAGAATCCCAGGGACGGAGGAGCCTGGTGGGCTACCATCTATGGGGTCGCACAGAGTTGGACACGACTGAAATGACTTAGCAGCAGCAGCAGCCTGAGATGAGGATGGAATATAGGACATGCTGGGCCAGATGATCATTTGTGTCGATACTGAAATCACTTGGGATTGTGACACAACTGTCCTAATGAGTGGTGGTAAACTAGGACCTGGGGTACTGAAGAATGGCTGTTTTGAAGATTAGTATATGAGAGAAACAAGCAGAGGTGCATATAATTTGATTTAGCGTTCTTAGTGAACAGTGGGAGACTATTTTTATCAGAGGGCACAAGATGTTTCACTAAACTGGAAGTTGAGAGACTGTTACCTGGTCATTTTGGACTCCTCATCCCACTGAACTAACAGGCAAAGGAAAGAATCATTGTATTGGAAGGGTGATTGGTACTGTCAGTGGGAAAATTGGGCTTCTCTAACACAGTGAGGGCAGTGAGAGTAATATCTGGAGAGCAGGAGGTCCTCTGGGTGCCTCCTCCATGTCTTATGTTAAAATCAATGGACTACTACAACAATCCAATAGAAGCAAAACTGCCAACAGGGTGACCTTTAAGGAACACTTGTTTGAGTCACCCTGCTATCAGGCAGGTAACCATGACCAGCCAAGGTACTTGCTGAGGACAAAGAGAATACAGATGGATAATGGAAGAAAGAAGTTATAAATCTCAGTTATGATGGCCTGACAAGTTACAGAAATATTCTTGTACTTCTAAGTATTTTTTCCTTACTTTGAGGTGAATATGTGTTGTGCGTATGTATGTGTGTATGTGAAATGCCATTTGTTTTCTCTGTTTTTTCTATTCCTCTTTACTTTCCAATGTAAAATATATTAATAGTGTTTAATGTTTAGATATCAAAAGAAGTGTGTAACTCAGAAAAGAGATGAACACCCAAAAATGGATAAAGAAACAGAATACTTATAATGCATCCTCTTCTGGGGAGGATTATGTTGTGCATTATTTGTTATATCAAGGATAACTGTATCATGTTAGGTAGAAACATCGTTTTGCTCTTGCCTCTACTTGGAAATTAAATATGGTTAAAAGAAGTATATGTGGACAAGAAGCTGGCAGGTATGAATATGGACTAATTTGGATTGCTTAATCTTAGCAGTACATTTCCAAGAATCTCCCTGACTGGTTCCAAGTTATAGTTGGCCAAAACAGGAGCTTATGTGAGATTTAGAGGGTAGAAAAACATGCAGAGACATCCAGTTTGTCCTCATTCTCTCCTGCTCTGCATCCAACTCTTCTTTCCAACAGTGAGGCCTCTTACCCAAGCATCTCCACCAGATGCTTGGCTGTGGACACACAGAAATAGTAGCTGCACGAAGATCACAGCTCTTACAAACTCTGTTGCTGCTTGTCTTTCCGATTTCCCCAGGTGCCCCAGTGAGTCTACTTGCTCCAGCACTTCAGGGGAACTGGTTTAGTGACTTCTTCTAAGTCTGCAAGGCCCCCTTCCAGGCCTTTTCTTTCCCCGCTACTCCCATAATTTTATTAGATCTCACAAGTTCTTGAATCCACAGTGAGCACAGTGCTTTGCCTCTCTTTTTGAACCCCAACTGCTACAGAGCCCACAGAACATCTGGCACGTAGTAGATGTTTGACAAAGGTTAAATAAGTTCGTGAATGTGTGTGTCTGTGTATATGGTATGGGTAGGTAAGTTGCTGAAGACACCACATTAGAGATAAATGCTATTCTAATTTGTTCCAACATACATTTAGCATGGGTAAAATTGAGAATTTATAGCCCTGTGTATTGAGAAAGGGAGTTTGGAATAGTTCTTGGACCTATGACCATGGACCTATGGTGCTAGGGGAGAGTAGTTAAATATTGCATCCTCAAACTTGTTCTGTCTCAAACATCCAAATTACTCTTGATTTCTAGGATTTTGTTGAATTCAAGAATATAGAAGTCAATGATTTATGATATAAAATTAGAAAGACATTGGATATTTGAATGATGCATTAGACAAAGTAATAGTAACAGTAAGGAAAACAACCAAAACCCAAAAGACAGTAGAAACAAACACAAAATTCCTAGTCTTTGATGTGTATACTTTCTGCAACACAGCAAAATGAGGTTTAAAACATTTTTATTGAAACTTCAGAGAATACTCAAAAATTCCTGGTGAGCAGGATATAAGAAATTAACAGTATTAATTAGAATACATAGGCTGTTATAGATTTTTTTTTTTTTTCTCTCTTTGGTGACTTTAATCATCTTTTCTCCACTTTTTTCTATTTTAACATATGCTTTAGAAATGTATATTTTTACTTTAATTTTCAAAGTAAAGCTTTCTTTTTCTAATCAAACTTTGCCTTTCTCAAGTAATTGTATTGAATGTAGAAAAATAACTTAGGATTTAGAGATTTCAACTCTGAATGTTAAATGTACCTACCAGTTTTTCTAATTATTGTTCCAGTTGAGAAGTTGCTTCGCACCTTTTTTTTTTTTTTGAGTTACCTTTTTATTTNTTCTAATCAAAGTTTGCCTTTCTCAAGTAATTGTATTGAATGTAGAAAAATAACTTAGGATTTAGAGATTTCAACTCTGAATGTTAAATGTACCTACCAGTTTTTCTAATTATTGTTCCAGTTGAGAAGTTGCTTCGCACCTTTTAAGTCAATGAAAACTTAGGTTTGTCTTTCATGTGTTATAGATGACATATTTATGTTACTTGCAGGTGTTAATACGTGGATGTCATATTCCTTATTATTGCTTAATTTATCAAATATTTACTGACCACTTCCTATGTGCTGGCCTTTTATCAGCCACTGGATATCCATTCCTGAATATGCTGCAGTGTCTGCACTCATGAAGTGAATGCTCTCATAGAGAAGAGAGAAAAATAATTAAGCAACTTTAATTCAATGAACTACTGGTATTTCTTGGATAGGGACAGGCACAAGATATCTAACCCCACCTAACTCAGTCTTTGGGGTTCAAGATACAGCTTCCTGGAGGACATGATATCTACCCCTTACCAAGTGTTTTACATAACTTATTCCTTCTTCCTGGAAGAAACTCTGGATGGATGTGTACAAAAATGACAGTTGATATTAGTGTTTCACTTATTTGTTATTATTTGGTGCCTGCTGCTGCTGCTGCTTGTCATATAGGCTTCCCTCATAGCTCAATTGGTAAAGAATCTGCCTGCAGTGCAGGAGATCCAGGTTCAATTCCTGGTTTGGGAAGATCCCCTGGAGAAGGGAATGACAACCCACTCCAGTATTCTTGCCTGGAAAATCCCATGGACAGAGGAGCCTGGCAGGCTATGGTCTGTGGGGTCACAAGAGTCGGACAGGACTTAGTGACTAAACGACCACCACCATGTGTCAGATAGACCTTTGTTAGACTTAGACATGCTTTTGGACCCTCTAGGAGACTGTAGTCTAGTTGGGAAAGAGATACATGAAACATATTATATTTCAATGGGTTAATTTCTGTAATACTTAAAGATTTATTTTCAATCTAGCATTGGTTGAGTACTGGCTACTGAGGTTAATTATATATTAGGAAATAAAAAGTATCTCGGGGGAAACATCTCACCTGTTGACTATCACAGCCCTTTTACTAATGGGTTGGCCAAAATGTTCATTCAAGTTCTTCTGTAACATCTGCAAGATGTTATGAAAAAACCCAAATGAACTTTTGGCCAACCCAATAATTTTATCAAAATTAAGAAGACTGTTCTGAAGAGAAATTGCTGTTCCAAGTATTTAAGTAACATATTGGGGGAGAAATTATCCATCAGATCACAGAGCTACCAAAGTGATCTGACTAAAATGATTTAATATTAATTTTTATACTCCTCTTTGTACTCCTTCTCTCTACATAATTTTAGTGACACAATCTCCACAAGGAAACGAGGGAATAAGTATGATGCTAACAAATGCAGATTCCTCTTAGGTTATTGAGCGAATTAGTAAATTAAATGGCAAATTGCTATCTGTGTCCTGTTAAAGATTCAACTCAAAGATATCTTTCTGAGAATAGATTTTGAAAAGCCCTAGTATTAGCCTGAAAAATAATAGATATTCCCTCCAAATTCACACATAATTCATCTGAAGATAGGCTTATGGTTGCGCCAGTTTCCCGAAAGGAAGATCATAAAGTCATAAAATACTTTTGTCTGCCTTGTGTCATTTGAAAGAAGTCTGGAAAAACAAGAAATCTGGAATGTCCATAATTCACATTTTTCCCCTTCCCTTTTGCCAGGATAATCTGATTATCTAGAGGGGAAGGAGGGAGAAAACACCTAAAATATAATGAATGTGACTCAGTAGATATCATTAATCTCATAGTTTATCTTGAATGATATGATAATTTCCTCTAAAGTTTACCATTTTGAATCAGATGATAATGGAGAAACCTATTACATTCAGGAATGCAGGGAAAAAAACTGTTTTACTCAACCACATGGAGAACTTTTATTTAACAAACAGCAATATTTTGTAAACCCTTTGCACTTATAAGACTATCATAGGACTAATATATTTTCTGGCGATACAGACAATGCCACTATTATATTGTATATTATTTTTCCATTTTAAAAATTATCCACATAATTTACAATTGCTGAAATTTTTAGGTTTGGCCTAAAATATTTTTTAATGAATTTATTTTTAATTGTAGGATAATTGCTTTACAATGCAATCCCTATCAAACTACCAATGGTATTTTTCATAGATCTAGAACATAAAGTTCACAATTTATATGGAAATACAAAAGACCCTGAGTAGCCAAAGCAATCTTGAAAAAGAAGAGTGGAGCTAGAGGAATCAACCTGACTTCAAAGTATACTAAAATAATTTGAGCTTGATATTTCATGTTGCTTTGAATAAATGTTTAAAAATGTGGCAGAGAGGTAATTTTCTAAATTCTGTTTTTTGTCTAAGGTAAGAAAGTAACAGTAGATAGAATGACTTTTTTTCCTTTTTAAGGTAAAAATAACCCTGAGACATATTAAGGGGTTTTTGAAAAAGAACTCTTTTTAAAAATGAAAATCTATACTATAATTAGCTGAAACCTCAACTAGGGAACTCTCTGCTGCAGGTTACAAACCTAAAAGATACACAGTCTAGGTGATAATAGCGGTAAAATGAACAATCAGAAGGAGAGTAAAATGAATATTTATAGCTAAACATTCCTAGATTCAGCAATTAGGAAGCTGAAGCAAAACTTTGTTCCTCAAATGCTTCCTAATGTATGAACCAACCACAACAGTTATAACCTTTTAGGGGCATGGGGTAGGAGCTGGAATAATAGGAATAATCCAGTTCCTTTTTCTTGAGTTTATTCCTTGATAGTCACACAAAAACGTCAACCCAATGAATAAAAATCTGTACATATTAAAACAA